>CM050434.1:10924219-11014219 GCA_027564155.1 Gymnocypris eckloni scoliostomus
AGTCGACTTCGACTTGACTTTCATCACATAAAAGTCGACTTTAAAAAATCAGAAGTCATTCAACCCCTACTTGATACACAAAAGGTGATGTAATGTTTTACTCAAAATTACCACATGATTAAGATAATGGCAAGAGCTTTCAAATATTTTTCATGTTTTGTATATATATATATATATATATATATATAATTTTTCTGTAAGATATGCAGATGCATAGAAAATTAACAGTTAATGATACAATGTATACAGAGAGAATCGAAAATATATGCACGCACATAAATAACTGCAATTGGGTCATTTCACAGTGTATTTGCCCCCTCCCTCCAGTCAGAGTCGAGCCCACTAATTTATAAGATTCAATTCACAATGGATAGGCAGCATCAGCTTAGCGGTTGTGCGAAACGTAAATTTAAAAAAGAGAAAATATCACGGCACATAGCCAGGGCTCTTCAGAGCGACTGAAAAGTACTGCGTGCGATTATCAAAACATACCCGATCAGCATATTTGTGTTTGCGCTGAGGGGAGCTTCAAACATTTCTATTTGCATGTTTGTGCAGCGTTGAGTTATGTATCGCCAACATATGTTGATTCCTTGAATGCAATGTAAATCAGAATCCACTCACTGCTCAAAATACTTTTGTTCATTGCCGAGTTGTGCAAGTTTAGCTCACAAATCCTCTCGTTATAACAAAAAATATAACAAAGTGTAGACAGGGTGTAAATAAGAGATTCGTTGTGCAGTGTTGATTGTAATGGAGATTTGTGAGATTGCGATGAACTGAAATGACGGCTTTTAAAGACTTTAAGGGAGTTTGCAAATGTGATATTAAATGAATACAACAGTTCAATAAATAATATGTTAATATAAAGCGATTTACATTGTTTGAATTTAACAATATTGCCTGATTTTGCTCTATTTTGTCAAGGAAAATAGTTTCAAACAGTCACAGCTGAGCCGTTTATGAATGATTCAGCCGTTCAAACGAATCAATTGAATGAATGATTCAGTGATAAAATCAGTGACTTGCCGCCACCTGCGGGCAGTTTTATTTTTATGTTTAAAGTGTCATTTCAGTTATTTAAATCATTTAAATCAAACAATAGTTCTATATTCAAAATTATATATTTAAAACATTAATCTCACAACATTGTTATGAATTTAAAACATCCATCTCACCTCCGAGCCTCTGTAAATGTCTGTAAATTTACCTAAATGCCACTTATGTGTTCTTCTGTGCCACCGTTGTAGTGGGAACTAATTTTGTTAATATTGATTTCTTTTGATTGGTAACTTATTATTCTACCTGTTCTTGTTCTTTTTTTTATTAGACATTTTGGAAAAGCTAATAAATTAAGATTTTTGAATTTGACATAATGATATTACTGATGTTGTGAATAACATGTCACAGCATGTTACGGATATGAATATGTACGGATATGTTGTGAATAAGCTGCCAGTGATCAAAATATAGATTTTAAAGACATTGAAAGTGATTTTGAGAGTTTGGTTGAAATCGTGAATATGAGTCAGAAAATAATCTACTCAAATTAAACCCATCCATGTTTCAAAAGATATCAAAATATGTTTTATTTTATTATTTTCTAATTGTTATTAACAATACTTCATCTGTTAGAACACCACTCTCTTGTGAATGCACGTACGACAGTTAGCTGAAGAAAGAGATTTCGGTTTATAAAGCTTTAAATATGGATATTTTTCTGACACAAATGCATTGATTCACTTCAGAAGGCCTTTATTAACCCCACGGAGCTGTGTTGATCACTTTTTATGATGGATGGATGCAATTTATTGGGCTTTAAAATCTCAAAACTGACATTATAAAGCTTTGCAGAGCCAGGACATGTTTTAATACAACTCTGATTATCTGAAAGAAGAAAGTCATATAATAACACCTAGGATGGCTTTAGGATGAGTAAATCATGTTGAGTTATCTTGAAATATTATTAACAATATAAAAAAGAGCCATATGAACCGTGAGCTGAAGGTGGATGCTTTTACAGTTAGGTTTTATTAAACGTGTCTTTAGGAGATTTTTTTATTCGTCACACACACAATTATACAGAATATAATCAGCAGTGAAACGTAAGTCAGGTCCGCTCCATAGAGCGCAATTATATGAAATACAAACACAAGAGAATATACATAACTTATGTATATAGTTAGTCTTTTGGTCACTAAAGAGTACAAACTATCAGTGAGATGACAGAAGGCATGTAGTAGATTTAGTACAACAGGATTGTCAGCAAAGTTTTTTATCATGTTGATCATTTAGATGCCTCAGAAATGTGATTCAATAGGCTCTTGTATATACTCCATTATGTGTACACAAAAAAAGGGATAGTTAATTCCAGCCAAATACAAAATAAATAAATTAAATATAAATGCTGAAAATTGTAGCAGTTGCTGCAGGCCCAAAGAAAAATAAACAAACAAATTAATTAAACAATTTGATTGTTAGTTTGTGCGCACGGCAGGCTCAATCTTACCAACTGTTTTCACCCAGAATAGCTCTTTAAGCCTCTGGTTACAAAAATTATTTGAATCAGATTATTTTGAACAATCAATAAAGAATCACTTTGCATTTTGATTTAAGTTTAAACTAGTTCTGCCAAACGATTAATCGTATCCAAAATAAAAGTTTATATTTACATAATATATGTTTGTGTACTGCGTATATTAATTATGTATATATAAATACACACACATACATGTATATATTTATATTGAACACATTTACAAGTATTTACATGTATGTATTTATATTCATGTATATATAAATATATTTAATATATAAATATAGCATATTTTTCTGAAATAAAAACATGCATGTGTGTGTATTTATATATACATAATAAATATACACAGTACACACATATATTTTGTAAACGGAAACTTTTATTTTGGATGTGATTAATCGCGATTAGTCGTTTGACAGCACTAAAATGCAACCTCAGTTTCACTGTATGTGTGTGTGTTATATATACATAATAAATATACACAGTACAAAGAAAATAAAAATGTACTATTACTAATATCGCTATTAATAAACTTTAAGTTAAATATTTGCTTATACCACTTTGCTGTGGATGCCAATGCAGTCCTTTTAAAGGTGTTTATTTTTTTTTGTATATGGCTTTGTTGGCTATAATGGGAGTCTTCTGGTCGTGTGACATCACGTCAGTCACTCGAGGAGCAGACAGTGATGTTTGAGTTCAGGGGTGGATCCCTCCGGCCCCTTTGACAGCCTCAAACACAGAGAGGAGCTGGTGACCGTCCCGGGCCGAGGGGTGTTTCGGAGGACCACTCCCTCCGCTGAATAGCCCTCCATTTCTCGCCGTTGTCCCGCTGAAGGGGAGGGTGTAGAGCCACGAACAAAAGCCCAACTCAAAACCAAACCCGCTACAATTCTGCCCTTTCTTCTCCGTGTTCTTTTGTGGCTGTGCGCTTCTGACCCAGCTCCGCTCCGGCCGGCCGCAGGGATATTTATAAGCGAACAGACATGGTGAAAGCAGTGTGCTGATAAAGCGCTGTTTTTGATAAATGCGTCTGCGTGAGCTTGAGCACATACACAAGAGTATTCATCGAATGCACACACAGCACTTTACATTTATTACTGATACAGAAACTCATATATCACCGGGAGACAAGCACAGGGCCTTGATAAAGTGTAACGCTGCTCATTTGAGACCACACACACATCGTGATTTTACTGCCAACATTACGTCGGCTCCTGTAATGCGCTTTACAATAAGCCTCATTGACCCTTACACTGCCCTCTATTGTGCGAGCGCCCGTTACACCATCATTTTTGTCTTTTCCAGTCCGTTTCCACCTTGCAACCTGGAATGTACTGGACAAAAGGGACATTCCCTAGACCTTTGTGTGTTTGTGAATTGACATGCACTGGACAGAAACACATACCGACTGCAGGGCACTTAGGAGACACAAACCTGCCTTGATTGTACATCACATTTATGTATTTTCTCATTTCTGACTCATGTTAGGTTTCCTCAAACTGTTGAAGGAAGAGTTCAACCAAAAAATGAAAATGTACTGCATATGTACTCATCCTCAGGCCATCCAAGATGTAGATTAGTTTGTTTCTTCATCAGATTTGGAGAAATATAGCATTGCATTACTTGTTCACCAATGGATGCTCTGCAGTGAATGGGTGCCGTCAGAATGGGAGTCCAAACATCTGATAAAACATCACAATAATCCACAAGTAACTTCAATCCATCAGTTAATGTCCTGTGAAGTGAAAAGATTTGGGTTTGCAAGAAACAAATCCATCATTAAGCTGTTTTAATCTTAAACCTTCTAGCCAAACATGAGTACATAATTCATAATAACACTTCACTTCCTCCAGAGAAAGAGTCCATCTCCTGTTGTCTCACATCAAAATCCACCTACATATTTGTTTATGTTGGACTGTTTTTGACTTGTAAACTGCTTGATCTATGCAGATTTCTTTTTCACTGGAGAAAGCCTTATTATGGATAGAGGACATGGGTTTTAGCTTGAAGCGACGGTTTGAAATAAAAAAAATTGTGTAAGTGGTGTAAATTACTTGTGGATTATTTTGATGCGTTTATCATATGTTTGGACTCTCATTCTGACAGCACCCATTCACTACAGAAGATCCATGTGAGCAAGTGATGCAATGCTACATTTCTCCAAATCTGATGAAGAAACAAACTCATCTACATCTTGAATGGCCTGAGGAAGAGGACATTTTCTTCAGTAAAATCTACTTCATGGATCCTCAAATGTTAAAAAATATATTCATTCTAATCCAAAAGTATCTAAACCATTTTAACATGAACATGAATTCCGGAAATGTTGGGACATTTTTTAAATTTGAATAAAATGAAAACTAAAAGAATTTCAAATCACATGAGCCAATATTTTATTCACAACTGAACATAGATAACATAACATATGTTTAAACTGAGAAATTGTACAATTGTATGCACACAATGAGCTAAATTCTAATTTAATACCTGTTACAGGTCTCAACATAGTTGGGACGGGGGCATGTTTAGCATGGTGTAGCATCTCCTCTTTATTTCAAAACAGTTTGAAGACGTTTGGACATCGAGGTTGTGAGTTTCTGGAATTTTGGTGTTGGAATTTGGTCTCATTCTTGCCTGATGTAGGTTTCCAGCTGCTGAAGAGTTCGTGGTCGTCTTTGATGTATTTTTCATTTAATGATGCACCAAATGTTCTCTATAGGTGAAAGATCTGGACTGCAGGCAGGCCAATTCAGCACCCGGATTTTTCAACTTATGCACCCACATACCATCAGAGATACTGGCTTTTGAACTTAACGCTGATAACATGCTGGAAGGTCTCCCTTCTCTTTAGCCCGGAGGACACTGGGTCCGTGATTTTCAACAAGAATGTAAAATTTGGACTCGTCTGACCATAGAACAATTTTCCACTTTGAAACGGTCCATTTTAAATGAGCCTTAGCCCACAGGACACGACGGCGTTTCTGGACGATGTTCACTTTTTTTCATGATAGAGCTTTAGTTGGCAGATGGCAGAGTGGATTGTGTTTACCGACAGTGGTTTCTGGAAGTATTCCTGGGCCCATTTAATAATGTCAACGACAGAATCATGCCGATGAGTGATGTAGTGTCATCTGAGGGCCCAAAAACACCTTTACTTTACCAGCAAAGCTCTTCGGCCTTGTCCCTTACACACAGAGATTTCTCCAGTTTTTCTGAATCTTTTGATGATGTTATGCACTGTAGATGAGGAGATTTGCAAAGACTCTGCAATTTGATGTTGAGGAACGTTGTTTTTAAAGTATTCCACAATCTTTTTACGCACTCTTTCACAGATTGGAGAGCCTCTGCCCATCTTTACTTCTGAGGGACTCTCTAAGACATCCCTTTTATAGCAAATCATGTTATAGACCTGATGTCAACAAACATAATTAGTTGCTAGATGTTCTCCCAGCTGAATCTTTTCAAACTGTCTTGCTTTTTCAGCCCTTTGTAGCCCCTGTGCCAACTTTTTTGAGACCTGTAGCAGGCATCAAATTTGAAATGAGCTCATTCAGTGGATAAAAGTGTAAAATCTCTGTTTAAATATTTGTTATGCTATCTATGTTCTATTGTGAAAAAAAATATTGGCTCATGTGATTTGAAAGTCTTTTAGTTTTCATTTTATTCAAATTTAAAAAAACGTCCCAAAACAAAGCATGTGTCTGTGCTTTATTTTATGTGTAGACAAACTTTATATTTGTTTTGATCAAATTCCCTGGTCATGATTAGGTTATTAAACTGTCCTTTCTTTCTTTCTTTCTTTCTTTCTTTCTTTCTTTCTTTCTCTTTATCTACCTACCATTTTGTCAACATTCGCATCTTGTATGCTTGTATTTGATTTCAGATCATTAATTTCTGGCGTCTTTAAGCATGTGCAAGTATGTTTATTTAAAATCCAGGGAATACAAACTGTGTATCATAAAAAAATAAAGATCCGTTTGTGGTTCCAGTGACCTCTGATTGATCAAGAAATGTCCACAAAAACAAGATATGTGAACTGGCATCTTTAACCTTTTGAATTTAAGTTTAAAAGATTAAAATAAGAAAGCAAAACAAAGTGGCTCACCAAAACATTAACTATGCAAACACTATGCAAAAGTGAGATAACAAGAGCAAAGTGAGCAAAGACTTCTTATTCAGCTGCTCTGAATGTTTCTTTCTCTGTGTACTTGTTGTCTATGTGTGCGCAGCACAAGCTGGCGGCTCTCTGATAATGCCACAATGGGGATTTCTCTGTTTGTAGATGTCTTAGTGTGCGAGTTCCCACCCTGCTCAGAGTGTCTGCTCTCTCTGTGTTCAGGAGCCGCACGTGGGACGCTGCCAGCTGTGCTATTCTCTGAGCGACCTGAGCCTGTCACCGTCCCGGACCCTGAGCCTGCACACCATCAGATAACAGCGCAGAAGCCCTCCGAGCCACTCTACTCTAACAATACGGCCGTCATTTACATGTGAAAACACAGGGCCTTATCTTGAGTTCACTGGAGCTTAAGGACAAGAGGACTCAACTGGCTTGTGTGGGATGCAGATCTGTAACAGGTAGGTGTCTAATGGAAGACGAAGGCTGTGGTGCAACAGAAAAACTGCCGGAATCATATAAAAATGCAGAAGAGAGAAAAAACTTATATAGCTGGCACTACTATTAATTGGGTTGCAAAATGACCCTTAAAGTCAAAGCATTCAAAGAAACATAATTAATTAATGAAATAGCAAATACTAGACATCACCAAACTATCGGCCAAAACTTTGAAAATTCCCATTCTCAAAGCTCAAATTCCTTTGAATTAGATCTCACAAAGTGAATAATGGCGATCGCTTTCACATAATGTGTGGATACTTGCCACCACCTACTGGACAGCACATGAAAACACTAGCTATACTCTCAGAAAAAAGGTACCAAAGCTGTCACTGGGACGGGACCCTTTAGGTACACATTTGTATCTTATTCATCCCTAAAGGATGAATTCTAGTACCTTAAAGGTACATATTTACACATTAGTACTAAAATGGTGCATATTAGTTCCTTTTGAAAAGATTGCAGGCTGCCTTTTTTCTGAGAACAGTGTTCTACAGTCTGTGCAGAAGGCCTATATATACTGCATACTATTGTTTAAAATAGTATGCTATACAGTTTGCCATGATGAACGTTTAAAACAGAAGTTGTATTTACCATAAATGGCACAAAATCTCATCTCAGCACTTGTGATGAATGTCTACACTATTTTGCCATTTCCTCGGAATATCATAATTTGTGGGATTTTTGTCTTTTGAAACGGATTGAAAGTTGACTGATCTCTGTGCCTCTGGATGCCAAAAAATAAATACTTGTAATTGTATTTATATGCAATTATATTAGCTACATTTTAAAATACTTGTAATCAGACTAGTAACTTTTTTATTGATTACATGATTACACATTGTTCACACAATATAAATAAATAATTCATAATTAATTGATTCTCCCTAATACTTTTTTATATTTCAAATTTTTCCAAGTAGCCATACTTATACTAATATATATATATATATATAGTCTTCCAGTTTTGTTGATTTTCACACAAAGACCAGTCACTAGTCAGGTGGCTGTAAAATTGAGACACCACAGCATTTGATTACTGGATTAACAAAAATTATTTCAATTTTAAGTATTGTTTTAACATTTATATAATTATATTATGAATGCATTAAAAAGAGCCAAACGTTAAAATATAGTCATACTTGTTTTTAAGCAGGGCCATAATATTTATTATACATATGACAAAATTAAAAACTTCAAGCTTTTTTTTTTTGGTCAATAAAAAAGCAAATGGGAAAGTGTAGTTATTTGATCAGCATTTAATTTTATTTCATGTCATAAATGAGAACAATGTAATATACAATAGGACCTTAAATTCTTCAAATAGTGAAAATGTGCTTTGGTTTTCATAAACAGGTTGCAAATACTTTAGCATCATCATTTCAGAACAAAGTACTTGACATTTCAAAAGCATTTGAAAACCACATCAAAACCATACATGTACACACACACAAACCTGTACTGCAAATGCAAAGAGCTGCCGAACCTACAGAAGGCGCATTGCGTCGGTTGTGGAGAATATTGAAAAAAAAAAACGACTGCAAAAACATTGGTTAATGGCGCTTTATGGTTCAAAAAGTTAACTGGGACGCGTCCCTAAAATGTTCCCTGAGGTTTGCAGAGGATGCAAATGAAAGTGTTGTCACAGTTTTGAAGTTCAGTTTCAAGTCCCATGTATTAAAAAGTTCCTGAATATTCTAGAATCCTATTGATTTACATACCGTGTCAAATAATCTCAATATAAAGCAAAAATTAAGAAAATGCAAGCACAAAACGATCAAAGAGTGCCTGAAAAGTAAATTCGGCGAATCAAATCATAGGCTGATCAGTAGTTGATCTATTACTTAAAGTACCTCTTTTGATATTACTAGATCAGCCACAAAACAAATGAATAAAAGCCCTCCAGCATGATGAAAACCCATGTACAACATACAAAATACCCAACCAGAGGTAGTTTAAAACAAACATGGTGTAGAGAAATTAAAACACAATAAGAAAATGATTCCATCTCTGAATAAGTAAAAGTTTCAGTAATATATCAACTGATAATAATAATAACAACATGTCAAGATACCCAAAGATAATTATAGTAGGTATTGATTTAACGCTTTTGGTCTCGTTTCAACACTTAATGCATGATTGCAATCTGCTAAACCTAACTTTTTTTTATTCATAAGAATGCACATGCCACAAAAAAATATGGACAACATGCTGTATAAATTATGCCATTGGTTGAAGCATTGAAATAAGAAAAAGAAAAAACCCAAAAGAAAACCCCTGAAAAAAGAAGAAATAAACCTGAATTGAAAGAAGCATAAATTAGACTTAAATATTTAGCAAGAATATAGATTTGGTTATAGTTTTACAGTATTTCTTAAGCATTTCAACATTCAATATTTCTTTGGAACTGTACATCAAAACACCCTAATTGCTCAAGCAATACTGCTTCACTGTAGGGTTGTGATCTGAGCTAATGAAGTATTACCTGACCCCCTGAAAAGTGTATATTAACACAGGCAGTGTGTTTTCCTCTGTTCTGAATCAATGTCACTTTAAGCTCAATACTTGAACTTGAAAAGAGTGACTGTAATATGGAAGACACTGTGTAGTTTCTTTTCTCTAATATGTATTCTTAATCTCATACAGGCTAATCAGAGGGTTTGGTTTAATCTGAGGTAGCAAGTTTTGTGTATTCAAGTAAACAACCCAGATAGCTTTATTACAGCGGTCTGTTTCTGAAGCATAAACTCTATCATGACTCCTAAATTACATTCGAGAGGTATCGCAAGTCACTCCTGTAAAATAACTGGTATCACCAGGAACATTCGGCTGTTTCAATTCTGAGAGGATTACTAGCTATTTGAGGTATTTTTCATTTTAATCGATTAAACTACATCGCTAAATGGATAAACTAGATTTTTTTTAGCTACACACTAACAATAACAAACAATTCATGCACAAGAATAAGAAGGTATGAAGAACGAGGTATAACAATAGGTATTGGCTGAAATTGGCATTTCTATGCGTATCAGGGAATGGCATCGCCATTCTTCTACAGAGATCTAGATCATTCTGTATAGCACTCTAGAGGAATTGCTGTTCTAACTGAACTGTAGTTTAGCTAAAAAAGTAAACTCTGTAGCGAAACCCTTCTGAACCCTAGATTAAACAAGGTATACAAGGTTTGAAATAATCTAGATTTGAAAGAGTGCCATAAATAGAAAGCTTTGGATCTTCTCTACAGACGGTTCCTTTTGAACTTGAGAAATCTTTGGAGAATTTGTGAATGAAAATGTATCCTAAATTAGGAAATCAGTATGGAGAAGATCTAGAGAATTTTTGTAGAATTCTAAATGTGATGCAAACGGAATTCTAGATTACCTCAAAAGGTAAAGTCTTTAGAATAAATAATATAAAGATTTACTTAGATCTTCTCTAGAGGAACTGTAGACAAACATGAACCCTAGAATACACTACAGAGGTTTCTTTTTTTGAGATCATCTAGGGTTTCGTTTTGGAGAGGATTATTCACTTGAATTCTAAATGACTTGATGCAAACGGAATCCTTTATTAGCTCAAAAGATAAGAGTGTCTGAAAAAGATCTAAATTAACCTTTATAGAATTCTAGAGGATTTGTGACCACAGTTTATCTCTAGAATAGATTACAGAGGTTCCCTTTTTGAGAAAATGTAGGTTTTAGTTGTAGCCAGAAATGCTCTTAATTCTAATTCAAGAATTCTAATTATAGATCAGGGTTCCGCAAATCAGGACGTTTTTTTTTTTTTTTTTAGTTTAGCTCCAACCCTAATCAAAGACACCTGCAGAATCTAATCAAGGTCTGCAGAGTTACAGGTAGGTGAGTTTGATCGGTGTTTGAGCAAAACCCTACAGGGCCTGCAGGTCTGGATTTGAGCTACCATCCTCCACCCAGACCAAACTCATCTGAACCAGTTAGTCAAGGTGTTTTAGGTGTGTTTGAGTAGTTTTGAAACTGAAGCCTGCAGGAAGGTAGCCATCCAGGTGCAAGGCTGGCTACCCCTGATCTTGATCAGTGCTTCTCAAACCTGTCCACCACTGTGCATTTTGGATTCCTCCTCATCTAACACACCTAATTCAACTCATAATCTCATCAGACGAGACTGCAAGACTTTGAAATGGTATAGGATCCCCAGAAAAAATTGAGAAGAGATCTTCAGATCATCTACTGCTCTAGATCTTCAAAGACTTCCATTTTGAGCTTGAAGAATCTTTGTAAAATTTTCAAGGATGTGTGTGTGAAAGTGAACGCTAGATTTGTTCAAAAAAAAAGAAAATCGCTGTAGAGAAGATCTAGTGGATTTTGTAGTATTCTAGAGAAGGTGTGGCCTGAACAGAACCATAAAATAGCTAATTAAGTAAACTCTGTGGATACAATCTAGAGGAATCCTTGTAGGATGCGTTTCCAAAATAGTACCCTAGATCAGGGGTGTAAAATTCAGCTCCTGGAGGGCAGCTGTCCAGCAGACTTTAGCTCCAATCCTAACTAACCACACCTGAACCAGCTAATCAAGGTCTTCGATATTACTCAAAACTTTCAGGCAGGTGTTTTGGAGCTACACTCTACAGGACAGTGGCCCTCCAGGACCAGAGTTTGACACATGTGTTGTAGATTAAACTACAGAGGTTTCCTTTTTAAACTAGATGACTCTTTGCAGAATTGTAGAAGATTTGTGGGTGAAACTAAACCCTAGCTCAAAAATTAAACCCCTGTAAAGAAGATCTAGAGTAATCTTTGTAGTGTTCTGGAGAACTTGTTGGAAACTGAACCCTAGTTAAAAGAACCCAACCCAAACCACTATGGAGAACTGCGGGTATCTGTGTTTTCCTAGTTTAGGGCTCTTTGACCTGTTCTAAGATACTGAGGTATGCATCCGCATATGACTAATGAGGTTTCTTTGTTGTGTAAATTTTCCACCACAGACCTGGCACTCATACGGTTTCTCCCCTGAATGGACACGCATGTGCTCAGTGAGGCGGTACTGCCTGGTGAAGCGCATGCCACACTCCTCACACGCAAATGGCTTTAGACCGAGGTGGCTGCGCATGTGGCGGGTCATAGTGCCACGCTGCGTGAACATCTTGCCGCAAATGTTGCAAGGGAAGGGACGCACGGTGTCGACATCTTTGAGGGACTTTAATGGACTTTGATCCAGGCTTTCGGGAGCTTCCGGCGAGACTCTGGCGACTCCAGCGTCTCCGTCACGTTCCTCTTCCTCCTCATCCTCAACCTTCACATCCAGATCTTCATTCAAATGGCTTTCCACATGGGATTTAAGACTCTCTGAGGAGGGAAACCCCTTTTCGCATGGTATACAAACGTACGGGTTGTCCCCTTGAGCTTCTTTGAGAAAGGTCTCCTTTTGATAAACAAAATTGGTGGTGCCATTGTTTGGTTTTTGGCCATCAATTTCATCCGTTTTCCCTCCAATTCCTTTCTCTTTCTTTACAGACAACTGTAAAGTGAAGGTCTGATTCTGGTTTAATTGACTTCCAGCCCTGCTAAGAGGTATGTAACCATTGACCTTAGATTTTCTTCGGGATCCCTCCCTTTTTCTTTCCTGAGCTCCATCCAAAGGAATTATCCACTTCTCTTCCTTTGGAACACACTTCCCATTTATTCCCAGCTGCACATTGTTGGAGGTGGGTCTAGATAGAAAGACTTCGTTGTTAACTGTCGTCTCAGAATTTGAATTTTTCTTCGACAAATCCAATCCCAATTCCTGTTTTTTTCTCGAAATGCTTCTACTTGCAGCATTATGCCGTTTTTTGGGAGGCGTCATACACGTGTATGTTTCAGTGTCTGATGAGTGGTCTTCATAGAGGCGAACTGAAGATTTGGAGCTTCCACGAGCCACGCTATTGAGGGACACATTTTGGTTGATCTTACTGGAGCACAGGTTTGCGAGGTCATTGAGCTGGAGAAAGTTAGCTGTGGTGAGCAGAGAGCTTAAATCCACACCCTCAAAGGTCTCATCTGCCAACTTGCCAGTGTAAATAAAATCCAGAATTTGCTGGAAAACAACTGGATCCACCATGTCAGGGTCGAGGTGGATGAGGTTATCGTGAAGGACAAGGGACTTGAAGTAGTGGCTGGTGGCGGCGAGGACACTTTTGTGGGCCCGGAAGAGCGTGTTTTCAACCATGATAATGACATCGCACAGGAAGCCCTTGGAGCGCTGCTGATTGAGCTGGAGAAGCAGTTGACTGGCGTAGTTTGGGAGCTCCATCGCCTACCCTTGATGTTTTGCATTGGTGTCACTGTAAGAAAGGAGGGCTAGATGTTATTTTGATGTGACACAAACCCTCAAGGATAATCGCTATCTGCATTGTTTTATCAAACAAACAACAGTGGATGACCAGTAGGGGAAACAAACAACAGTGGATGACCAGTTGGGGAAACAAACAACAGTGGATGACCAGTAGGGAAAAAAAAAACATGTATGCCAACATTTTTACTGATAAGGTGCTTAGATTTCTTGCTGTCGTCATATGTCATGATTATAAAGTCACAATCAATAAATAATTGTGTCAATGTTATAAAGTCAATTGGGTTCAAAAGTGATTTATATTGAGTTCTATAATACATCAGTACTCAAAGTTCATTTGAAGCAAAAAAAAAAGAAGTATTTATCAACTTAAAAATGAACATGACTGTGTACTTACAGTTCAACAGAAATGTACTGACATTTAGTCACTGATTTTAAGCATAAAAGTTGACGGCAAATTATTTAGCCTACTAATTACTTACAAATTGTAGTCTAGATTAGTAACGTAATCCAGGTCACTCGTTTTAGATAATGTATTCTGAAAAATTTGATTACTTTTTTCCAATGTGTGTTTTAAACTAACCATATTGATATAAAAAAGCTAAGATAAAGAAAATATATAGCGTATTTTTGCATCAACATCATAAAATACACAAAATACAATTAAAAAAATACAAACAAAATAAACATTACAACAGGGTTTCTCAACCTGTGCTTGATGTAAGAACTGCAGTGGGCTTGTGAATTGACAAATAAACCTAATTTAACACTAAATATACATATTTGTTTACTTGCATGTCAATATGACCATTAACCCACATCAGAGACCTGTAAACATGCCAATACACTGTTAAATGATTAGAAGCATTAACTTCCAAAAAAAAAAAAATTTTGCAATCTCTGCATTATGACGAACATTAACCCTCGTATGGTCTTCGTTACCTGTTTACACTTATGGTATTTGGGGTCAATATGACCCCAACAATTTATAGAGTAATTGTAAAAAATCTATACATTTTTAATAATACAAATAATATATCATTTTTTTTGTTTACTTCTCATCTATACATTAATGCTGTGTTTTGGGAGATATGAAGTACTTTTGTACCTATTTACTGCAAAATTCCTCAACTACACATTTAGCTTGCATGTGAAATATTAAATTTTTATGAAAAAATCATTTAAATTATGATCTAAATTTAATTTAAGTTGTTTCTGGATATTGAACTGAGTGTTAGGTGTAGAAGTGTGCCATCTGCTGGTTAGAGATAAACCTCACAGGATTGCAGTTTCAGAAATAAATAGTTTTGACCAGCAGAGGCAATAGAGAGCCATTCATTTTACTAGATGTGGCCAACTGCTCTATCACAACTTTTGTGATACATTTTGTGAATTTATATATATATATAAACATTAGAAAAGACATTAAAATAAATATTCTTTCAAATAATAATTTTTGTAGTTTTTGAGAGAGTGAGAGTGAGTGTGTGTGTGTGTGTGTGTGTGTGTGTGTGTGTGTGTGTGTGTGTGTGTGTGTGTGTGTGTGTGTGTGTGTGTGTGTGTGTGTGTGTGTGTGTGTGTGCATTAGGTATTGCCCTTTTATATCTTTGTTCTGCATTTGTGACTGAATTTCTTTTGCCAAATTCTATAAAAATGCTCTGTGGCAGAAATACATGGGTGTGCTTGTTTGTGTGTGTGCTTGTTTGTGTGTGTTTGTGTGTGTGTGAGTGAGCATGTTTTTTTACATCACATTTATGCCCTAGTCCCAGGCCTTCATTTCTGTGTGAAAATTGTTAGATTTATGCCAGATCTATTGATATTTTTGACAAATAAATAAAAAAGATGAAAATCACATTTTCCATTCATTTTCAATGTGGGGTCATATTGACCCCAAGACCATAAGTGTAAAATGTTTTTTTACATACCTTCAGAACAACCGAATCAAGCCCAGTTTTTTTGTGTGTGTATAGCTAGATAATTTAGAAAAAGTCACAAAATTTTATTCCACTGAGACGAAGGGAACCATTTTTATTTATTAAGAAAAAGTCGATTGGGGTCATATAGACCCCAAGGACAGGATAAGGGTTAAGAAACATGAAAACAATGACATGCCCAAAGTCTCCCAGGTGTGAAATATTTTGTCCTGACTTCTAGAATCAATAGTTACTAAAGGTCACTGGACACGATGAAGACAGTGTTTCAGTGTGTTTAGTAACTTGCATCATGCGTTTCATACACGCTTTCATAGCTTGAGATGTGCTTTTCCCTTCAAATTCAGAAGCATGGTTTGCTAATTTATTTACACAACATTTGTGAATATTCAAAGGTTAATTCTATGATAAAGTAGGGTTTTAAGGAAAATTCAAATAAATAAGTTAAATAAATAATTAATAATATCCTCCCATTGTGTGAATAAAAAGTAACTAATCTGCGCATGTAACATACTCGAATTACAAGTACTTACTTTTGGGAATCTGATTATGTAATCCAGATTATATGTGATCAGTTAATACCCAGCACTTTTTACATACAATGAGTAACCAACTAAGATTGATTACAATGCTTGTAAATGCTACTGCTCAAAATTCTCTACGAATGACAAACAATGAAGGTGATTTTACTTTAGCACCCTGTTGTTGTTTTGAAGTGAACACAAGAACTGATTTGAAGGCATTAAAAGCGTCTCTTACCAAACAAATGTAACCACGTATGTTGATACTCAATCAAGTTATTGATACTACAAAACAGCTGTAATTTCTTTTCATTTCAATAAATAACAATGAAACTAAATGAAATAGATTCCTAAAGCGTACACATTACAGTGTATTGTGACTTTACGGTATTGGCAAAAAACAGCAGAAACCACAGTATTTTTAGCAGAAGCTCTTGTTCGACGGTATTTTTTAAAGACATTGGCATAATATTCATAATTACAGTACAATAACAACCATCGCCGTTTTGAAGTTTCTTATCGTGTTTTACTGAGATTCAAACAACAACAATGTAGAACAAACAACGACGAGATACAGATGAACGGTTCCTGAAGACAGAGTGCGCATGTGCTAATTAATAAGGGATGGTCTTCTTTGATCAAAATTGCGAAACGACACGCGTTTTAAAAATGTGTTTTGGTTTCAATTCATAATGTTATTTAAATAAAAACGAACATTTGCTCGTGAAAAACAGCACGTCCGCGAACAACCCCCGCCTGGGTTTGTTCAAACACACACACGTATCTGTCTTTATAAATGCGGAACTGCGGACTGGTCGTTTAAATACGCGTGTAAATTACACATTTATTGTTTTATACTCCCTACCACGCCTGAATCCGACGATAGGGATGTCTGCTAAGAGGTAGGCTAAACAACGAACAATTTAAAGATGGGTTAAAATAAAAACAACAGGAAATGATACCTTGCCAGGCTGCTGTGGGCTAGGTAAGCGGATCACCAAACGCTTTTAAAGCCGTCGCTGTTGTTATATTAATCACCATCGACAGTTTTTCAATTCAACACCGCGCCGATGTTTAGATCACATTTATATGTGACAACAAACACATATACATTGTATTTCCAAATACCTTTTAAACAAGGGCAGGGGTCCTCACTTCTCCCGTCGTCATCAAAACGCCATCTTAGGAGCTTGTGACGTAGGCAGTGTGACCCCTGACCCAAGTCGAGATCAGTTTCACCCCCTACCTGTCCTGCAGGAGGTATTACCATAGTATTACCTCATGTTACTAACCCTAATGCTTGATAATACTCTACTGATAGGTGACGATAATACATAGTTGTATAAGAGTACAATATCAAATAAACAACCAGTCAAACCAGAATTTATTCAGACGCCTTCAACATTTTTCACATTATATCACAGTTTATTCATTATAGTTTAGAAAATGGTAATAAAATATGACAATAACTCAAAGTTAAACTGTGTCAGAACAAATGCATCTTGATAATGTCAGATAACTTTGATAGAAACAGCTGTTAAATTTAAGCACACAATTAAATAATAATAATTTAGGTCAACCAATTTCCAAGAAATGCTTGATTTTGTTCAGTCTGTGGTGTCAGATTACCACACTTCATTTTTGGTCTCAAATGTGTATCAATTTTACTGGTAGTTCACTCTATGAAGAATTTTTGGGTATAATATGTTTCAGTTTACTTTATTTTGCTATAATTACTTACATAAATTAACTATAGTGTCCTGCACCCACTAGTAAGAAACATATCTGAAATTATATCTGGTGTCCGAATACTTGTTGGTTTGACTGTACTTTCTGAAAGGACAACATTGAAATGAAATTGTATAAAAATACATTTATTAAATGCATGTAACTGGTTACAGTGTATTTGCCATAAAGCATAAATATAACAGCAGAGTGTAGTATATTATGCAAATGCATGATCTGATTTGTTATGGAGAAGTATTTCATAACTAAAAACATTAATTTCGCAACACTTCATAGTAGCATCTGCACACGCAAATGCCTTCATGTTAATCAGTTTTAATGTATGCGTGTGTGTTTTGTGTGAGGGTCTGATCGGGAAACGTCACACGTTGAGGAAGAGAGGGTTGGTTAGAGAACCGTGGCTTCCTGGATCGCTTCAATCCATCTAGGAGAAACATGATTGTGACATTTAAATATCAAAAATATAAAAAACACAGAGTGTTTCAAATGCCTTTTATATTACACTCGCCTGTCACAGATCTGGCTGTCGCTGGCTCTGAAGATGTAGTACAGAGTGTCTTTGTGAGAAAGTTTAAAATGCAAGGACGATTCTGGTTTCTCCGTTCGGACAGAAAATCCCAGAAGAGGTTGACTTTCCAAAGCTGCTACGTCCTGGATACAATCAATAAAAGCAGTGTAAAAATGCAATATAAATACACATTTATAATAATGTATCAAAGGTGTTTATTATCAAATGCAACGAGCTGCCTGGTTACATATAAATACTCAAATGTGGTTATAAACCAGAAATATTACTGCATAATTTGTACTGCACAAAATACAAAAATAAAATAAAAAGCTAATTTAATAAAAAATCAAATTATGAGAACAAAATGTTATACAAAAAAACATCAAAAATAGCATCTATTTCAGCTCTCTCGTGTGCTGTGAAACCTGAACACATTAACACACAGTTGTCCTCGTTTACACATCAATGGCTATTTCTGTTCAGAAACTAGACCCACCCGGTCACTATCACCCAAAACACCAAAAGCATTTACCTCCTGATCATTTCAAACTGACCTCAAAGTCTGCATTAAACTAAGCTATTGACTTCGTTTAAATGGCCCTGTTTATATAATCTCACCTCACTGGCAGCGTAAGTGTACAGCACTTTGTTCATGATGACAAACCAGAACTGTTTCCACTGTTTCCTGCTGGCCTTCGTCCGCTCCAGATAGCCGCTCATCGAGGAGCCGTCTGTGTTTGCGAAACCTAAAATAAACGCATGGATTCAATTAACTAACATTTGCTTTACATTTACTGAAATATGCTAAAGGCAGCATTTATTTGACCAAAAATCCAGCAAAAGCAGTACAAATTATTTCTGTGATCAAAGCTGAATTTTCAGCATCATAACTCCAGTCTTCAGCGTCACACGACCTGCTCAAGAAATATTTCTGATGATCATGACAAAAACAGTGCTGCTTTATATTTTTGTGGAATTCTCAGGATATAGAGATTTTATTTGAAATGCAAATTGTTTGTAAAATTATAATCAGTGTTGGGGAAAGCTCCCTTTATTAAAAGTAATGCATTACAATATTGTGTTATTCCTTTAAAAAAGTAACTAATTGCATAACTTTTTCTCATCTGGGCTGAGCTTGTTTGTTTTTAATATAAAGAGTTATGTTTTTGGCAAATGTAAAAAGCCCTTTCACACCAGAAGTGAAATGAATAGGCCTCGGGCTGAAGGAGATGTAGATTCACGTCTGTACAGAAGCCGCAGATCAAACATGCAGAATAGGATGCAGGAGAAACAAGTTCAACACTATTCAGAAATAAAAAAGACAAATAATTGTAGTGCTGTAAAACGATTGATCGCATCCAAAAAACAAGCTGCTGTTTGCAGAATACATGTGTGTACGGTGTATAGTTATTATGTACAGTATATATAAAGACACACACATATTTAAGAATTGTATGTATTTATATATACACATAATAAACATACACAGTACACACACATACAGGTACATCTAAAAATAATCATGAAAAAGTCAATATTTTTTGTCACTCATTTCAGAAAGTGAAACCCATATATTATATAGATTAATTACACATAGAGTGAAATATTTCAAGCCTTTATTTCTTGAAATCTTGATGATTATGGCTTACAGATAATGAAAACCCAACATTCTGTGTCTCAGAAAATGTTTATATTACATAAGATCAATAAAAAAGGAAATTTTAAACAGAAATGTCAGGCTTCTGAAAAGTATGTTCATTTCTATGTACTCAATACATGGTTGGGCCTTGGCATGGAGGTGATCAGTCTGTGGCACTGCTCAGGTGTAATGAAGCCCAGGCTGCTTTGATAGCGTTCTTCAGGTCATCTGCATTGTTGGGTCGGGTGTCTCTCATCTTTCTCTTGACAATATCCCATAGATTCTCTATGGGGTTCAGGTCTGGCGAGTTTGCTGGCCAATCAAGCACAGTAACACCATGGTCATTGAACCAGCTTTTGGTACCTTTGGCAGAGTAGGCAGGTGCTACAGTCCTGCTGGAAAATGAAATCAGCATCTCCATAAAGCTTGTCAGCAGAAGGAAGCATGAAATGCTATAAAATTTCCTGGTAGATGGCTGCGTTGACTGTGGACTTCAGAAAACACAGTGGAGTAAAACCAGCAGATGACATGGCATCCAAAATCATCACTGACTGTGGAAACTTCACACTGGACTTAAAGCAACATGGATTCTGTGCCTCTCCACTCTTCCTCCAGACTCTGGGACCTTGATTTCCAAATTAAATGCAAAATTTACTTTCATCTGAAAAGGGGACTTTGGACCACTGAGCAACAGTCCAGATCTTCTTCTCCTTAGCACAGGTAAGATGCTTCTGACGATGTTTCTGTTTCAGAAGTGGCTTGGTAGCCCTTTTCCTGAAGATGTCTGAGCGTGGTGACTCTTGATGCACTGACTCCGGCTTCAGTTCACTCCTTGTGAAGCTCTCTCAAGTGTTTGAATCAGCTTTGCTTGACAGTTTTCTCAAGCTTGCGGTCATCCCTGTTGCTTGTGCACCTTTTCCTACCCAATTTCTTCCTTCCAGTCAACTTTACATTGAATATGCTTTGATACAGCACTCTTTGAACAGCCACCCCTTTCAGTAATGACCCTCTGTGACTTACCCTCTTTGTGGAGGGTGTCAATGATCGTCTTCGGGACCATTGCCGAGTCAGCAGTGTTCCCCATTATTGTGATTTCAAAGAACAAGAGATACCTACCATTTATACTGTATGGATGGTCATTAATTGAAACTCAAATGTAAATATTCTAATATTTTGAGATACACATTTTGACTTTCATTGGCTGTAAGCTCTAATAATCAAAATATTAAAAAAAAACCTGTTGAAGTGTTTTACTTTACATGTAATGAATATAGAATATATGAAAGTTTCACTTTTTGAAATAAGTTCTTGTATATTCTGTAAACAAAAACTTTTATTTTGGATGCGATTAATCACTTGACAGCACTAACTAATTGTTTATCTAAGGTCCATTTTTGCTAATTGGTACAGTTGAATTTAATAATCAAAGTACAGAAAGGATATTTGTGCTATTTAACATTTATTTTTTTCAGGTTTGCATCATATTCTGAGTTTGCATTTCACTGTTTTTGTTGATTTTGAGGAATACGGAGTTTGTGCAAGTGATGTGAGTAACATCATGATTATACAGCAATTACTCCAGATTTATCTCAATTCAGACAGGAGAGATGTCAGGTAATAAATGTGAAATTTACTTGTAATGCATTACCCCCAACACAAACTATCAATGTTTATGGTCATTTTTGATCAATTTAATTCCACGTTTAATGGAAGTGCCAATGCCTTCCACAAAACCAATGATTGTTTTTGAGTGAGAAATAATCTTTGGATTTGCCTATGTTTCTTCATATATTATTATGTCTATTTTTTACTCATCCAAATGTTTGTTCTGCCTACTGTCTCGCCTCAGAGAAAACACCCCTCATTAAACGGGGTTTTCAAATGCTCCAGGAACCACACAAATGTAATTACTCATTAGTCAGAGTGCATTTTTCACCTGCCATAAACGCTTGTAAAAAGACATAACGTTTGCATTGATAAAACAAATCCTAATAAAAATACTTTCATTACAGATTTACATATTATACGTCACATATTACACGTCTTAGCTTGCTTAACTGTCGATCTTCAATGGCTGGAGCAAGACAACCCTCAGCAGACTGTAAAGCTGAAGCTGGCTTTATGATATTAGGTTAGATTCGGTCTGCTTTGACTGGCATATAAAAGACAGTTCTTTGGATCATCACCTCTTTAAGGGCTGCTGGTATTTTCTTCTGCTTTCTGAAGGGAAAGGCACCGGGTGACTTGCCAGTAGGTGACAGAAGCGAATTACTGGGTACCTGGGTACCTGATAATATTAGTAATCACACACATTAGCACACACTCTTATTACAAATCAATATGGGTAGAGGCTTCAAGCAGACAGTTTCTGTGTGAGTGTGTTTTTGTGTCAAGAACCTGAACTATTTTGCTGCAAAACGGGGAGGCAGATATCACAAACTCGCGCAAGGCGATTCTTCAGATATTTCAGCTGCTGTTTGTTAGTCGAACAGGTCTTACACACAACCTACATGCCAAGAGAGAAAAATGCATGCATAAGCACACACAAACATCATGCAGTGAACAATTACTAGCTGACAGACAGACTGAAAGAAATCTGGTGCATGTGCAAATTAAAAAATATATATATATTGAACATTTCAAAAACATCTGCCAAGTTTATGCTGGTTTTGAAAACTTGTACACAATAGTTTAAACTTATTGATTCTTAAAGTGTCAGCTAGAGTGTCTATCAAGTAAAATAGTATAAATTACTTATTAATTCCTTACAATCCTTAAATATTTTCTAAACAGACAGACAGACAGACAGACATTCCGATAGATAGATAGATAGATAGATAGATAGATAGATAGATAGATAGATAGATAGATAGATAGATAGATAGATAGATGCTGGAACATAAAGTAATATCTAAGGATTACTAGCATACTTTCAGCATGTTTTAACATAGCATATTGTAGCTTGTTGCAAGCATGTTTCTAGAAGTTGTTATGTCCTAACATGTTGCGAGCATGTTTTGGCATGTTTTCAGACATTCCTAGTATATTGCATATGTTTTAGCATGTTTCTAGATCTTGTCAACACGTATTTTATTACATGTTGCTAGCATGTGTCAGCTTGTTTTTGTTGGTAGCATGTTATAACACATTGCTATATATATTATCATGTTGCTAGCATTATCATGCAATGTTTCACCCCAAAATGAAAATGCAGTCATCATTTACTCACCCTCAAGTATTTTAAAACGGTATGACTATCTTTGTTCTGCTGAACACAAAGGAAGATATTCTGATGAATGTGGGAAACAGAGAAGTTTTGGGGCACCATTGACTTCTATTGTATTTTTTGCTACTATGGAAGTCAATGGTGCCCCAAGACAGCCTGGTTACAAACTTTCTTCAAAATATCTTCCTTTGTGTTCGGCAGAACAAAGACATTCATACCGTTTTGTAAATACTTGAGGGTGAGTAAATGATCACAGCATTGTCATTTTTGGGTGAACTATCCTTTTAAGTTAGACTACAAATAAACTACACCACGATCGTACAACTTAAGCGTTACCATTACTAAGCTTTCTACAACTCTTTCAATCTTGATTTAAAATCTACACGTTGGAAAGTTTGAGTTAAAATGGCCTTGTTGTGTTTATATTCACACAAACTGTAAGTGGACTAGTAAGCAGCATAGCCTTTGCGGTCCCATTTTGGGGAAAGTTACTGTTAAAGGTAACACATTTACATTTACATTTATGCATTTAGCAGACGCTTTTATCCAAAGTGACTAACAATTGCATTCAGGTTATACATTTTTAATCAGTATGTCAGTAACACATTACAATACTGCGTTATTCTATTAAAAATAAACTGTGTTAGTTACTTTTTTATGTAATGCATAATGTTACTTTTGCATTTTTGTCACCGGGGCTGGGCTTGCTTATTTGTTTTTAATAACAAAAAAAACTAAAGTTATATTTTTGGCAACTGTAAAGGCCCGTTCACACCAAAAGTGAAATGAATAAGCCTCAGGCTGAAGGAAGCACCTAACAATTTTTAGGAAAACAAACTTGCATTACTAATTTGAAAAAGTAACTCAAATATTTCCTTGTTCATTTAAAATGAATGCATTACTTCACTAGTTACTTGAAAAAGTCATCGGATTACGTAATTTACGTTATTTGTAATGTGTTAAGCCCAACATGTATGTTGTAGAATAAAACATAAAAATATCTTGATTAAGTTTACCAGGCATTTAACCAAAAACCCATTGACTTCAGGACGATGAACCAGAAGTTCAAAAATCCTAATTGGTATCAACCTAATTGTAATCCTCTATCTGGTATCAACATCTGTCCCAGATCTAGCCTGTCCTGAGATAGCTTGCAGTTTACACCTGGTAATAAATGAACATCCAAAATGTTGTCATTATTCACTCTACATTTCACTCTAAAATGTAGACCTCAGAAAGAGGTTTAAGTGATTGGGTCACATATTGGACATGTTTTACACTGGTTCTCCTCCTTGTGATGGGATTACCCATGATGGGCGTTAATATCAGGTGTGAATGGGGTCTTTGTTAAGGGAAATCCTCTCACCTTCCCACAGGCTCTGCAATGGTGGCGTCTCCAGGTGAGGGTGAACTCACAGGTGCAGACCATGCACATAGTGGCCCTCAGGTCTGGGATCCATATCGGGGCTTTGGATCCCAGCTGGGCCTCGCTGTCTGGAACATCTTGGGCTGCCTGGAAAATATTGCAAGGTGTAACAAAATTGCACACATGAAGCATTAAGATGATGAAGTTCATGATTTAAAGTCAGTTACAGGTAATTTCAATCAGATGGTTTACCATCTCAGGGTTTCTAACTGAGATGAATCTGGTCTCTTTCTTGGTGTAATCGTCGATTGCGCTGGAAATGGCCTGAAGCCACTCATCTCGACATGCAGCAGAGCTTTGAGGATAAAACCACAGCTTTGAGTGTATCAATCAGAAACATACTCATTCAATTGTATTAATTACATGGATTACAAATTGTATGGATTTCATGTTACAGGGCATGAAATAAATGTCAATGATAAATAATAAAAGAAATTGGACACGGATTATACTTTTTTTTCAGTTCACCAAAAATGGTCATTTATTCACCGTGCTTTTATCTGCATAACGCTCTTCTGTGCAAGAGAAGACATTTTGATTTTGCTTTGTCTGTTTATTTATTTTTTTGCCCATTCAACACGACTTAGTTTCACTGTACGGGCAAAAAAACATTAACATATTCTTCAAAATATGTTTAATGTTTCCCAGAAGTTTTTTTTTTAAGCGATATGAGGCTCAGAAAATAATGATTTTTATGCAAACTATCTTTTTAAGGATTAATGAATTAGAACCACAAATGAGCACCACAACCCACATATTTAATATTTGAGCATTTTATGGAAATATTCTCACCTGGCAGATAAAATAAAAGACCGTTCAACACTCTCAATGTTCAGCTCATTCTGATACCCCTCCTGACTAGGTTTACTGACCTGAGCGTAACACAGACAACGATAGAAAATAAGACATTCTGAAATGTATGTAAATATGTAAAAATATCCATGTATATATATATATATATATATAAAAACTCTATAAACAGGATTGCATTTTACTGTGACAATTTGAAAATAAACAAAAAAATCTCACCTTCATCTCAGCCAATGACAGAATGTTGTTCAGTTTGAAATTACCCGTTGCTACCGGCGTGGTATACAGAAGACTATCATTCAGCTGTTCAGAAAGAAATAAGAAATACAGTTTTCTAGAGCACCTTTGAGGTTTTAGGCCAGAAAAGGCCAATTTTCTACAAGAATAAAAGTCAACATAAAATCAAGAAACAACAAACATACACTGCGTGCATAATTATTAGGCACATTGATATTCTGATGACATTTATTTTCAAAGCACATTTTACCAATTCCAAACCACATCAATCTTTATAACTACTATTGATTTAGTATTTAATCATTTGTAAGTTCTGTATAATTGTTCATGAAGGCTGGAAGTGATAAACGCCTTATATTCAGGTATGTTTTCTTTTACTGATAAAATTAGCCAAAAAAAGAGGTTTAACTCAGATTAAGATGTCAAAAATGATTAAATCCCCATGAAAAATATTCAAAACTAATCCAATACAGAAATTGCAAAGTTAAGACATGACCACTGGACAGCAAAATGGGTGGAGAAGAAAAGAAACATGTCAACTGCAAAAGAATGAAGAATTAATGTGAAGAATTATGAGGAAAATCATCGGGAACCCTTTAGTGTTTAGCACCACCATTTTCCAAAACATCAAACAATAAGAGACAACACAGAATCAACAAACAAAAACAGCAAACACACATAAAATCAAACAACAAAAGACAACACAGAATCAACAAACAAAAACAACAAACACACATAAAATCAAACAACAAAAGACAACACAGAATCAACAGAAAAAACAGCAAACACACATAAAATCAAACAACAAAAGACAACACAGAATCAACAAACAAAAACAGCAAACACACATCAAATCAAACAACAAAAGACAACACAGAATCAACAAACAAAAACAGCAAACACACATAAAATCAAACAACAAAAGACAACAGAGAATCAACAAAACAAAAACAGCAAACACACATCAAATCAAACAACAAAAGACAACACAAAATCAACAAAACAAAAACAACAAACACACATAAAATCAAACAACAAAAGACAACACAGAATCAACAAAACAAAAACAGCAAACACACATAAAATCAAACAACAAAAGACAACACAGAATCAACAAAACAAAAACAGCAAACACACATAAAATCAAACAACAAAAGACAACACAGAATCAACGAAACAAAAACAACAAACACACATGAAATCAAAAAACAAAATACAACACAGAATCAACAAACAAAAACAACAAACACACATAAAATCAAACAACAAAAGACAACACAAAATCAACAAACAAAAACAACAAACACACATAAAATCAAACAAGTCAACAAACAAAAACAACAGTCAGCATAAAATCAACGAACTACAAACAAAAAAAATTAACAAAATTAAACAGCAAAAGTCCATATAAAATTAATTAACAACAAAAATCAACATAATCGAAATTAACAAATGTCAATATAAAATTAACAAATAAAACCAACGACCAATTAACAAACAAAAATAAAAATCTAACAAAACCAAGTCAAAATAAAACCAACAGAGGTCAAGATAGAATCAATATATATATATATATATATAAAATCAATTAACATATGTGAACAAACAACAAAAGTAAACATAAAATCAACTAAAACTAACATCAAAACAAACAAACAAACAATTAACAATCAAAATTAACACAGAATCAACAAAACAAAAAAGCCAACCAAATCAATCAGAACAAACAAAAGTCAACATAAGATCAAAAGGATACAACAAAAACATATATATTTTTTTAAATGTCAGAAACCTTTTCCATTATTTTCACTGTTTTTCAGTAAAAACAAAACAAAAACAAGGAATAAAAATCTATTAACCAATAATATCTTACTTTAACATCCTAACATGTATAATTAAGCCCTGCCCACTGAACATGAGTGAATTAAGCCTTATTACAGGCTTGTTTCATTGCGAATATTGTTTCATGTCATGTGAAAATAAAACTGAATGAGCAGTGTGACGCCTGTCACTTACTAAAAAGAGCATTCGAGGCTGCATCCCTTTCCTGGAGAGCTTCATCAAGATTCCTTCCTTTAACAAAACCTAAAAAACATGCATTAATATATTACAAGCATTTACAGTGAAAAACAGTTCAACAGGAATTAGCCATTGTAAATGTACCCTTCCTGGTTGGACGATCATATGATTCCCAGTCAGGCGGCACTGAACCTCATAGAGCTTCTGGCTGTTATCCTGCGTAAAAAACGCATTCCTCAAAATTTAACAAAAAGCATAGGATAATGTATGTATAGCTCTTTTAGAAAAAAAACAAAAAACAGATTCAGAATTACCTTGTGTCTTACGATTTCATTCGCATGATTAGCCACCTCCTTTACTATCGTTAGGGCAGCTGAAAACATGTATAAAGATATTGTTTATATTTACATTTACATTTATGCATTTAGCAGACGCTTTTATCCAAAGCGACTTTCATATATATATCATATAAAGGAATATTGAGATTTATTGTGTGCCTAATAAGACCATTTATTGTCACCTTCTGCATTTTTGTAGTCTGGCGATTCTTCATCTAGATTGTTTAGATAACCTAAGGAAAATAATACAGGTGTACAGTATATTAAAAAATATCCTTATACAAAAAGAACAC
The DNA here is from genome assembly GCA_027564155.1 of Gymnocypris eckloni scoliostomus. NCBI lineage: Eukaryota > Metazoa > Chordata > Actinopteri > Cypriniformes > Cyprinidae > Gymnocypris > Gymnocypris eckloni. The sequence goes on from CM050434.1 coordinate 10,952,371, forward strand.
TTTAAATAATAAACAATTAGAAGTTGTCATTAAGCTGATTTTTATCACATTTCCACTCACAAAGTTTTTTTTCATCAAATGTAGTTATGTGTTTGCAAGTACTGATTGAGCTAGAATAATCTGAACTCATTTATTTAATCAAAGCATTTGTATTATTACATACATTGTTCACATTTTTTGCAGCATTAAGCCTGAACTGCTTGCACAACACAAACATGCAGGAACATGCGGCTCTGCTTTCTCTGTAAAGCTGATTAGGTGTAAAACTAATGCATTGCATCCAACTGACATATCACACAAAAAATGCTCTTTTGAAAACGTGTCGCTCTTGTGTTCAGATTTGTGGATGTTATCGGTCATTGAAAGTGAGTGTCTTTATTTGTGGTGTTTTCTGTCAGGCTTCGCTGTTCCCTTGTTCTTAGTGATTTGTTTGGCTGGGTGTTAGTGCAGATTTCCTGATTCTCAAACTCACACTTGCATATGAAATACATTATCTCACTGCCCTACCCTAGCAACCACCCACAATACCCTGGCAACTTTAATGTTTTAAAACACTGCTCATAACACCTTAGCAACTGCATAACAACACCCTGGCGACCACCCACAATACCCTGGCAAATGTAATGCAATAGAAAACATACAGAACACCTTAGAAACCACATAGAAACACCATGATAACTGCAGCGCAATGTCTAAAAACTACTCAAAGCACATTAGCAACAGCATAACAATATCCTGGTAACCACCCACAATACCTTGGCAACTGTAGTGTGTTAAAAACTACTCACAACACCTTAGTAATCACAGATCAACGCCCTGGGAAATCTAATGTCTTAAAACTACTCTTAATACCTTAGCATCCGCATAGCAACACCTTGGCAATCACCCACAATACCCTGGAAACTGTAATGTGTTAAACTACTCTGAACACCTTAGCAACCGCATTGCAACGCCCTGGCAACCCACAATACCCTGGCAACGTAATGTGTTAGAAAACTACTCAGAACAACTTAGAAACTACCAAACAACACCCTGGCAACCACCCACGATACCCTGGCAATGTAATGTGTTAAAAACCTACTTAGAACACCTTAGCAAACCGCATAGCAACACCCTGGCAACCACCCACAATACCCTGACAACTGCAATGTTTTACAACACTACTCAAAAAACCTTAGCAACTGCATAGCAACACCCTGGCAACCACCCACAATACCCTGGCAACCGCAATGTTTTACAACACTACTCAGAACACCTTACCAACTGCATAGCAACACCCTGGCAACCACCCACAATACCCTGGCAACTGTTTTAAACCACTCACAACACTTTAGCAACCACACAGCAATGCCCTGGCAACCACCCACAATACCCCGGCAACTATAATGTGTTAAAAACTACTCAGAACACCTTAGCAACCGCATATTAACACCCTGGCAACCTCCCACAATACTCTGGCAACTGCAATGTTTTACAACACTACTCAGAACACCTTAGCAAATGCATATCAACACCCTGGCACCCACCCACAACACCCTGGCAACTGTGTTAAACCACTCACAACACTTTAGCAACCACACAGCAATGCCCTGGCAACTGTAATGGGTTACAAACTAATTTTAATACCGTAGCAACCACATAGCAACACCCTGGCAACCACCCACAATACCCTGGCAACTATAATGTGTTAAAAACTACTCAGAACACCTTAGCAACCGCTTATTAACACCCTGGCAACCTCCCACGATACCCTGGCAACTGCAATGTTTTAAAACACTACTAAGAACAACTTAGCAACTGCAATGTATTTAAATAAAGCATAGACACGATCCTCACTGGTCAGGAGCAGCTGATACTGTGGGATCCGCTGGATGGGTTTCAGCATGTAATGTTTCACTGCCAGGTTTGCACAGCATGGCAGGCTCTGTATCAGTGAGGGAGAAAGAGAAAGAGATGATGTCCAGAGGGACATTTTCAGAGAAGGTTTTAAGAATAAAAAAATATAAAAAAAACGAATCAACCCAATAGACAATTCACATAACTACAAAGACTGCCATTCACACAAACTAGAGCATCAGTTACTATTGTCTGAAGTGAACTGAACAAACAGGTCGGAGGGGTTCTGTCACCTCAAACTCTCGGACTGCTTTGGCAAACGCTGGGTTTTTCCGGCAGTGCTCTTCTAGAAGGGCCACATTCTTGTCGAACTCACGGATATAAGTGGAGTACATTTTCAGATAAGGGCCTTTCTTCACAAATATGTCCGCTACACCGCAATGCTCGTTCCTGTTTGAACAAGGAAACATTCACATACAAATACTCTCTGGCATCATTTATGATTCATGATGTTCTTTCATCCGTGGAACACAATCAAATATATTTTGAAGAATGTGCTAGTTGCTCTTTACGAGAAACAGATCAGTTCAATTAGCGAACGAATCATTCAGACAGAGGGATTTGATTCAGACTCAAAAGAACATCGCTAATTGTCAAGAAGGGCTACTGCAGATGTCACAATTTATAGTGAATTACAAGTTACATTTCAGGATGTTTTTCATAGAAAGTTCTGATATTGCTTTAGAAATGAGGACAATTTCAATATTCAATATTTATGCAATATTCTAGGCTATTTCTATGATTTTGTTTGCACATTTGGTTCCTTCTTGAAGCTTGAAATCTGCAGTCCTTTTCATTGTAACTGCATGGAAAGGAGCAACTAGCACATTCTTTAAAGTTTCTTTGTCAGGGATGGGGTAAATGGAAGAGAGCGAAGACCCAATCGCTGGAGGAAAATAGGCTTTTATTAACAAAAACAAACAAACAAACAAACAAAAACCACCCCGTAGGGGAAAAACTAAACTGGCTGGTTAGCAGGCAAGGCAGAGCTAGGCAAGGCAGAGCTGGACAAGGCTGGACAGGACACAGACGACATCAAACATTAGGTACGAACCCACCCGGAACTGCAAACACAAGGAGATTATAAAGGGAGCAAATTATGAGGGTAACGAGGGAAAACAGCTGGGGAAAATTAATCAATAAACAGGTAACAAGATGGGTGGGGTCAAGACAAATTGACATGAGAGCACGTGGCACACAGAAAACTAGGACAGAAGCCACGTGCTCACATAAAACAAAAACACAAGCACATGGCCAGCAAACAAATCACCAGCCATGTGCAAAAAACATGAACACGCAGCTAATGAGAAAACTCATAAGCCACGTGTTCACACAAGACAACATGAAAGCACACAGCCAATGAATATACAAGCTGCGTGCCACACAGCACAACATATAACATAACTGCACGCAGCCGATAGAAACACGAACTGCGTGCAACACAACAAAACACACGGACAAGAGTGCGCGGTGCCGAGCGAACTCGAGACCGCGCGACTCACACAATGACAGAAAAAGGGCGCGAGTGTCCGAACCCGTCACGTGACCAAAACTCAAGACATGAGTGCGGGATCCAAACACCACGCTCCAACATGAAACAAGGCACGCAGACGAGAGAGCGCGCGACCAGCACACTCGGCCACGCTACCACATGAAAACGCGGACATGATGTGAGTATCAGGGCTCTGTCACAAAACCATGAATAACACTAGACCGAAGTGACAGAACCCTGACACTACCCCCCCCAAAAAGGGACGCCACCTGGCGTCCCTAATGAGGGACACCAAGAACAAGACAGAAACATGACAGCACAAGAACATGACTACACAAAGACTGACACACAACAATAGACCAGACAAGAACAATCAAAACACAGAGACAAAGAGGGGAGGGGAGGGAGGGGAGGGAGGGAAGGAAGCCAAGCCAGTGCCAGCAGGGAAGCTCAGCAGGACCAGGGAGGGACGGGAGGGTTGAGCCAGGGAGGCTCAGGCAGTCCAGGAATCCTGGCAGGGAGCCAGGACGGAGCCGGAGGGACGGACCATGGAGGATCCGGCCGAACAGGAACCCTGGAGGATGGCCATGGTGGGACGAACCAGGGAGGATCCGGCCAAACAGGAACCCTGGAGGATAGCCAGGGCGGGACCGGAGGAACGAACCAGGAGGCTCCGCTAACAAGATCCCTGGAGGATGGCCAGGCGGGGCCGGAGGGACAGACCAGGCCGGATCTAGCCTGTCAGGAGGCCAGGGAGGAGCCAGCAGCATGGCAGGCTGCCAGGGTGGGCCCGGCAGGACAGGAAGCCTGGGTGGCACCGGCAGGGCGAGGCACTTAAGAGGCGCCTGCAGGACTAGAAACCTGGGCGGCGCCTGCAGGCGAGGCGCGGGCGGCTCCGGCAGGGCGAGGCGCTTGGGCGGCTCCGCAGGGCGAGGCGCTTGGGCGGCGCCGGCAGGGCGAGGCGCTTAGGCGGCGCCCGGCAGGGCGAGGCGCATGGGCGGGCGCTGCAGGCGCCGGCAGGGCGGCGCATGGGCGGCGCCGGCAGGGCGAGCGGCGCCCGGCAGGGCGAGAGCTGGGCGGCTCAGGGACGGCCTCCTGGCCAGCAGAGGGCTCTGGAACGGCCTCCAGGCCTTGAAGGGTGGAAGAACCCTTCTTCCTCCTCCTCCTCCGTTTCTGAGAGCGGGATGCCGCCGCCTCGTCGGGCGCCACAGGGGGCGCTGGAGCTCCATCGGCCACAACTGTGGGCGCTGCAGCTTCTTTGGCCTCCACTGGAGCGGGCTCTGGAGCGGATTGCATGGGCTCCAGGAACGGAGCGGGCTCTGGAGAGGACTCTGACAGCTCACGGAACGGTGCGGACCCCGCCACCTCAGGAGCTTTGTGAGCGGACACCGCCGCCTTGGGTGGACCGTGAGCGGCCACCGCTTGCTTCACCGACATCAACAGAGTATCCTCCATGCTGCGTCTCAGCCCGGGACACCCAAAGAATGAACCAGAGAATCTGCAAGTGGCCGGCACGATCCGAGGAGGTTCTGGAACAACAGCCCAAACTGGGAGGGGTGCACCCTCCAGCAGATCCACCTCCTTCAAATAGATGACGTGGTCCACCATCTCCCAATAGGACCATGTATCTAGCTCACCCAGCTCCTCCCAGTTGACAGGGTCGTCCAGGCCTGCAAGAAACAGGTGGATGAGGGTGCTCTCTCCAATCCCTAGCCCCTGGGCTGCATTGAAGAGGTCTTCGGCATACAGCCCAAAGGGGCGATTGTCTTGTGGGCAGGGATGCGGCCCACTGGCTGCGGTCTGGTTCCTCTGTTGTCCGGAAGCTGGGAATAAAAAGAGTCCCATCGCTGCTGAGTCTTCAAGTGGTGGGTTCGTTCTGTCAGGGATGGGGTAAATGGAAGAGAGCGAAGACCCAATCGCTGGAGGAAAATAGGCTTTTATTAACAAAAACAAACAAACAAACAAACAAAAACCACCCCGTAGGGGAAAAACTAAACTGGCTGGTTAGCAGGCAAGGCAGAGCTAGGCAAGGCAGAGCTGGACAAGGCTGGACAGGACACAGACGACATCAAACATTAGGTACGAACCCACCCGGAACTGCAAACACAAGGAGATTATAAAGGGAGCAAATTATGAGGGTAACGAGGGAAAACAGCTGGGGAAAATTAATCAATAAACAGGTAACAAGATGGGTGGGGTCAAGACAAATTGACATGAGAGCACGTGGCACACAGAAAACTAGGACAGAAGCCACGTGCTCACATAAAACAAAAACACAAGCACATGGCCAGCAAACAAATCACCAGCCATGTGCAAAACAGGACATGAACACGCAGCTAATGAGAAAACTCATAAGCCACGTGTTCACACAAGACAACATGAAAGACACAGCCAATGAATATACAAGCTCGTGCCACACAGCACAACATATAACATAACTGCACGCAGCCGATAGAAACACGAACTGCGTGCAACACAACAAAACACACGTGGACAAGAGTGCGCGGTGCCGAGCGAACTCGAGACCGCGCACTCACACAATGACAGAAAAAGGAGCGCGAGTGTCCGAACCCCGTCACGTGACCAAAACTCAAGACATGAGTGCCGGGATCCAAACACCACGCTCCAACATGAAACAAGGCACGCAGACGAGAGAGCGCGCGACACGAGCACACTCGAAGCCACGCGCTCACATGAAAACGCGGACATGATGTGAGTATCAGGGCTCTGTCACAAAACCATGAATAACACTAGACCGAAGTGACAGAACCCTGACACTACCCCCCCCAAAAAGGGACGCCACCTGGCGTCCCTAATGAGGGACACCAAGAACAAGACAGAAACATGACAGCACAAGAACATGACTACACAAAGACTGACACACAACAATAGACCAGACAAGAACAATCAAAACACAGAGACAAAGAGGGGAGGGGAGGGAGGGGAGGGAGGGAAGGAAGCCAAGCCAGTGCCAGCAGGGAAGCTCAGCAGGACCAGGGAGGGACGGGAGGGTTGAGCCAGGGAGGCTCAGGCAGTCCAGGAATCCTGGCAGGGAGCCAGGACGGAGCCGGAGGGACGGACCATGGAGGATCCGGCCGAACAGGAACCCTGGAGGATGGCCATGGTGGGACGAACCAGGGAGGATCCGGCCAAACAGGAACCCTGGAGGATAGCCAGGGCGGGACCGGAGGAACGAACCAGGGAGGCTCCGGCCTAACAAGATCCCTGGAGGATGGCCAGGGCGGGGCCGGAGGGACAGACCAGGCCGGCTCTAGCCTGTCAGGAGGCCAGGGAGGAGCCAGCAGCATGGCAGGCTGCCAGGGTGGGCCCGGCAGGACAGGAAGCCTGGGTGGCACCGGCAGGGCGAGGCACTTAAGAGGCGCCGGCAGGACTAGAAACCTGGGCGGCGCCGGCAGGGCGAGGCGCTTGGGCGGCGCCGGCAGGGCGAGGCGCTTGGGCGGCGCCGGCAGGGCGAGGCGCTTGGGCGGCGCCGGCAGGGCGAGGCGCTTGGGCGGCGCCGGCAGGGCGAGGCGCTTGGGCGGCGCCGGCAGGGCGGCGCATGGGCGGCGCCGGCAGGGCGAGGCGCATGGGCGGCGCCGGCAGGGCGAGGCGCATGGGCGGCGCCGGCAGGGCGAGGAGCTGGAGCGGCTCAGGGACGGCCTCCTGGCCAGCAGAGGGCTCTGGAACGGCCTCCAGGCCTTGAAGGGTGGAAGAACCCTTCTTCCTCCTCCTCCTCCGTTTCTGAGAGCGGGATGCCGCCGCCTCGTCGGGCGCCACAGGGGGCGCTGGAGCTCCATCGGCCACAACTGTGGGCGCTGCAGCTTCTTTGGCCTCCACTGGAGCGGGCTCTGGAGCGGATTGCATGGGCTCCAGGAACGGAGCGGGCTCTGGAGAGGACTCTGACAGCTCACGGAACGGTGCGGACCCCGCCACCTCAGGAGCTTTGTGAGCGGACACCGCCGCCTTGGGTGGACCGTGAGCGGCCACCGCTTGCTTCACCGACATCAACAGAGTATCCTCCATGCTGCGTCTCAGCCCGGGACACCCAAAGAATGAACCAGAGAATCTGCAAGTGGCCGGCACGATCCGAGGAGGTTCTGGAACAACAGCCCAAACTGGGAGGGGTGCACCCTCCAGCAGATCCACCTCCTTCAAATAGATGACGTGGTCCACCATCTCCCAATAGGACCATGTATCTAGCTCACCCAGCTCCTCCCAGTTGACAGGGTCGTCCAGGCCTGCAAGAAACAGGTGGATGAGGGTGCTCTCTCAATCCCTAGCCCCTGGGCTGCATTGAAGAGGTCTTGACATACAGCCCAAAGGGGCGATTGTCTTGTGGGCAGGGATGCGCCCACTGGCTGCGGTCTGGTTCCTCTGTTGTCCGGAAGCTGGGAATAAAAGAGTCCCATCGCTGCTGAGTCTTCAAGTGGTGGGTTCGTTCTGTCAGGGATGGGGTAAATGGAAGAGAGCGAAGACCCAATCGCTGGAGGAAAATAGGCTTTTATTAACAAAACAAACAAACAAACAAACAAAAACCACCCGTAGAGAAAAACTAAACTGGCTGGTTAGCAGGCAAGGCAGAGCTAGGCAAGGCAGAGCTGGACAAGGCTGGACAGGACACAGGCGACATCAAACATTAGGTACGAACCCACCCGGAACTGCAAACACAAGGAGATTATAAAGGGAGCAAATTATGAGGGTAACGAGGAAAACAGCTGGGAAAATTAATCAATAAACAGGTAACAAGATGGGTGGGGTCAAGACAAATTGACATGAGAGCACGTGGCACACAGAAAACTAGGACAGAAGCCACGTGCTCACATAAAACAAAAACACAAGCACATGGCCAGCAAACAAATCACCAGCCATGTGCAAAACAGGACATGAACACGCAGCTAATGAGAAAACTCATAAGCCACGTGTTCACACAAGACAACATGAAAGCACACAGCCAATGAATATACAAGCTGCGTGCCACACAGCACAACATATAACATAACTGCACGCAGCCGATAGAAACACGAACTGCGTGCAACACAACAAAACACACGTGGACAAGAGTGCGCGGTGCCGAGCGAACTCGAGACCGCGCACTCACACAATGACAGAAAAAGGAGCGCGAGTGTCCGAACCCCGTCACGTGACCAAAACTCAAGACATGAGTGCCGGGATCCAAACACCACGCTCCAACATGAAACAAGGCACGCAGACGAGAGAGCGCGCGACACGAGCACACTCGAAGCCACGCGCTCACATGAAAACGCGGACATGATGTGAGTATCAGGGCTCTGTCACAAAACCATGAATAACACTAGACCGAAGTGACAGAACCCTGACATTCTTATTTTGTGTCAGAAGAAAGTCATACAAACTTGGAATGACAAGTGTTAAAATAATATACATTTTAAAATAATTACATTATTAAACTCTTGAAGTGTTATATTTCAGTGACTAGTCAAATCCAGTTTTCTGACACTTTCTGGATAAAATAATGGATAAAATTAACCCCAGATATTACATGGGTCAATGATATGATGCTTATATTTGGGGCATTTATTAAATTAATCAATACATCAATTGACTTAAAAAACACCTGTTCTATAAAGACAGTTTTAATAAATAAATAAAAAAAATGTTATATATATATATATATATATATATATATATATATATAAGTTCAGGTTGTTAAATGTAATGTAGCGTGACTTTAAACATGATATTTACTGTATAAATTGTTTTTAAATAAATTTAAATACATTTTACCTTGAAAAATGTTTTATTTTTTTTAAATAATTTTTAAATGTTTTTTTGATTTGTTTACACCACACCACATTTATTAAATTTAATATGTATGACATATTTATTAAATATTTTATTGAATATTGTATTTAATTTATCTTGAATATGAGCCAACATTAGCAACGAGTACATTTCTAAAACTTGACATTTGTTTTAAACTGGATTTTAAATGTTACTCTTATATGTGACCCTGAACAACAAAACCAGTCATAAGGGTCAATCCTTTTTTTTATTGAGATTTATAAATCATCTGAATAAATACGCTTTCTATTGATGTATGGTTTGTTAGGATCAGACAATATTTGGCCGAGATACAACTATTTGAAAATCTGGAATCTGAGGATGCAAAAAAATCAAAACATAAAATCATGTTAAAATCACCTTTAAAGTTGTCCAAATTAAGTTCTTAGCCATGCATATTACTAAGCAAAAATTATATTTTGATATATTTATGGTAGGAAATTTACAATAGGTTAAATCTTAATGGAACGTGATCTTTACTTAATATCCTAATGATTTTTGGCATAAAAGAAAAATCTATAATTTGGACCCATACCATGTATTTTTGGCTATTGCTACAAATATACCCCAGTGACTTAATACTGCTTTTGTGCTCCAGGGTCACATATGTCATTGACTAATAAAGCAAATGTCTTTGTCTAGCTTAGCTATTACATAAGTATTAAACATAAATTTGTCTATAGTTCCATGAAACTGTGACCTACAAATGCACTGTAGCTACTGACTTCCCAGCATTTCATTATAAATAAGAAGGTATGCAGAGTTGCTGCTTTTTGACAGTTTGTTGATGTTTTTATTACCAGTGAGCAACCCGCTCCTCCAGCTCTCTCAACAGGTCACAGTTGAGCTCGTACAGCTGCGGCAAATGACACAAGATCTGGTTCAAGACTTGCTCGTCGATTACGGGTTTCCCTGCCTGACAGGAGGCCTTCAGTACCGCTTCACGGAAATCCTGCAGGGCAAAAAGAAGTGATATTACATGAGAGAAAATGAAACCATTATTTTAGATGCTATTACAAAGACCTTTTACCATCAGTAACACCAAAAGCTCCGATAATGGCCAACATCTTTGTAAGTTAACACAATACAAATATCATAATATTTTACATCACCTCAATTAATTGGAGCCTGGCAGACCCAGCTCCTATATGTTTCTTATGTTACCAGAATATTCCCCTTTAGTTCCCCTCACACAAGAAGAAATACACTACATTCATATTGGTTTGGAACGACATGAGGGCGAGTAAATAAGGGTGAAATTATCCTTTATGAAAACAATGCCTAAACTGGTTTTATTTACTCAGAATTGATTTGTACCAAACAGACTCCACACAAACCTGCATCAAAGTTATTAGCATTGTTGCTAATTAAAACGGGACGTTTAATTCTAAAACAATGCCCCTCTTTTGGTACATATTGGTAGTACAGTGTTAGAAAAACAGAAAAGGTGGTGGTAATTTAATGCAAGGAAATATCAGTCAAGTTTACAGACATTTCCTTTAACCCTGAAAATGCAACAATTAAAGGCATAATTCAAAATACGGGTTGTGATTTAATAACCAATTCCTTCATATTAACACAGTAAATATTGCCCTATTTTTACCTTTCTTAGAGTGTGTATATGTATATGTTTTATTTGAATTAGAATTTTATATTTTAATATCTCCAGTGTTCTGATTGTCAATGTTAAAAACACTTTTGCTGCTTAATATTTTTGATAAAACTGGGATTTGTTCTTCAAGATTCAGGTAGCAGCTTGCTACTTTGATGCAACCAAATTTGTGTTTGTTTAAAAAAAAAAAGGTGACAAAATACAGATAAACTAATATATTAATTGCATTAATGCTACTGCAAGCCAGTCTGCTTTCACTGATAATGTATAAGAAGCAGATTGGGCATTACAAAGCAGATTTAGAAAAGAGCCCATGTGACTTACTGACATTTCATGAAACGGGTGCAAAAGCAGGGCTTTACATGGCACATTACCTAATGGCTGCTACTTAACGTGATTGTGCCTAAATCAACTCAACTCATGGTAAACACTTACTACATGGAGGAGCTTCAGCACTTTCACAAATCTGGAAATAAATCGAGAAAAAGTACAATAATGAGAATTCTAAGAAAGAATAAATATCAAAAGAAAGGATTTATTCAAATAAAACTTAAGTTATTGAATTTATGCGAACAAGACTTACATTTTCTCTGAAGATGAGATCTCATTTACAATGTGTGCAGCCTTGGTTTTCTTGGCATCAGTCTAGACAAAAAAACAAAGAAATAATGATTTAGCTCTGATTCAATAAGTAAACTATGTATAGAAAGGGTTTATATACTTCATATATCCTGTTCTGTAATATTTCTATAAATATATATATCTTTTTCCATGCAAGTGGGGAATTGTTTCTCCTCTCGGGTCGAATCTCCTATGGTGTTCTGCAAGGCTCTATTCTGGGTCCTCTCCTTTTCTCCTTATATACGCTTCCACTCGGTTATATTTTTCAAAAACATAATTTATCATATCATCTCTATGCCGACGACACTCAACTTTATTTTAATTTTTTAATTGTTTTATTTAGTCATTTAGCAGACGCTTTTATCCAAAGCGACTTACAAATGAGGACATTATAGAAGCAAACTAAACCAACAAAAGAGCAACAACATGCAAGTGCTATTACAAGTCCTGGTTAGCCTAACGCAGTACATGTAGGAAGGATTTTTTAATTTATGTATTTTTTTTTTATAATTTTTTATTTCCCTGTTAAAAACAATAACTGTTCTATGTATAATCTGTTTGCATGTCTTCAGGACATTAAATGCTGAATGGACTTGAGTTTATTACAGTTAAATAATGTTTGACACAGCTGTGTCTTCTGGCATTGTCAAGCCGCTTGGCCCCTGTCAGCAACCATACGCGACTGTGTTAGAAACCTTGGCGTTGTCTTTGATCCTACATTGCCTTTTTACATGGTCTTTGATCTCTTTTTACATTGTCAAGGAGATCAGTGCTGTTGTGAAAAGCAGTTTCTTTCAATTAGGATTGCTAGAATCAAGAAGATGCTTGAAAACCCATTTTTATTCTGTATGTTTTAATTCTGTTTGAGCGTGTATTTGTCCATTTACTTTGTTTTATATTTATTGTACAGCACTTTGTTTGCAACTCCTGTTGTTTTTAAATGTGCTTTATTAATAAACTTAACTAAACATATAACGTTTCTTTTTTAGGATAAATTAAGTGTTATATCTTATAAAGTGTTAGAAGAACTCACAACATTTCTTAATAATTTGAATAGAGTACCTGTTTTTCTCGATTGACACTGTTATCCTCATCTTCTGAGCTGCCTTCGTCTTCTTCTGAATGCGTATCATCCACTTCCTGCACTTCTTCAACACATTTCTGGAAATAAAGCAAAAGGCCTCTCAGATTTTAAAGGAATGTGAGTTGTCATGAATACATCAGCAAATGTCCTTCTTCCCGCCATAACAGCTACAGAATCAGAAGAGTCGATAGTAATGACTGTAATCTGTAGTATGAATTAGATGTAGGTCAAATGTGAAATCATTCAGTGACACCTGTTCAGAATGCTGCGGCCATTCTTCAGATTCCATGTCGAATGGGTGCGTCACATAAACCAAATGAAAAATGTCTTCAAGTTTGTATTCACATTATGTTTTGATGGTGCTGTCAGCCAGCAAGTATCTAATTAGTGCAGTGTAAACAAGAAAGACAGTCCTAACCTGTACTTTACCATCTGTCAAAAAAACACCTGTATTTAAAATAATCTATACAAAAAAAAATTAAGAATTGTCTCCTTTTAATTCATAAGTGTGAAATTTAATCTAGTTGGATAAAACCCAAAGGTAGTGGAATTGGCGTTTGAATAACAGGAATATGAATTTACTAAATATATTGCTAAAATATTTAGTAAATATGATTATATATGTAAACTAACTACAAATCTCCATCTGTAAACGTCAATATTTTTTACATTTTTGCAAAAATAAAACCAACTACAATTCAAAACCAATCAAAGATTATCTTGACTAACTTTGCTTTTATAGAACGTTTTAACAGTCGATTTGTTTAAATACAATTTTAATTCTACCTTACATTTAAATTAAAATTGCAATTCTGCATACTACTTAAAGAAAAGTTAGTTCATGTATTCATGACCTCTAGACTGGACTATTGTAATGCACTGCTAGGTGGTTCTCCTGCATCTTCAATAAACAAGCTACAGATAGTACAAAATGCTGCGGCTAGAGTCCTTACCAGGTCAAGAAAATATGATCATATTCCTCAAATTTTACAGTCTCTGCACTGGCTACCTATTAAGTTTCGTATCAATTACAAAATACTATTACTTGCCTATAAGGCCCTAAATTATTTAGCTCATGCGTACCTAACTAATATTCTATCATGCTACAATCCAACCCGCTCCCTAAGGTCGCAAACCTCTGGACTCTTGGTAATACCTAGGATAGCAAAGTCCACTAAAGGAGGTAGAACTTTTTCATATTTGGCTCCAAAACTCTGGAATAGCCTTCCTGATAACATCTTAAACGATCTGAGATGACCGAACACCTGAGAAGAGACGATGACAACCCTTCGGAGGACCTCAGAGGAAGCCAATCATCAGCCAACCATCATTTTGACAACCAAATTTTGCCATAAATGGTGGATCAGCACCTAGAGACAACCTCTACAGCCCTGAACGTCAGCGGAGTCTAGGACACATACAGTGGGGCAAAAAAGTATTTAGTCAGCCACCAATTGTGCAAGTTCTCCCACTTAAAAAGATGAGAGAGGCCTGTAATTTTCATCATAGATATACCTCAACTATGAGAGACAAAATAAGAAAAATAAATCCAGAAAATCACATTGTAGGATTTTTAAAGAATTTATTTGCAAATTATGGTGGAAAATAAGTATTTGGTCAATAACAAAATTTCATCTCAATACTTTGTTATATACCCTTTGTTGGCAATGACAGAGGTCAAACGTTTTCTGTAAGTCTTCACAAGGTTTTCACACACTGTTGCTGGTATTTTGGCCCATTCCTCCATGCAGATCTCCTCTAGAGCAGTGATGTTTTGGGGCTGCCGCTGGGCAACACGGACTTTCAACTCCCTCCAAAGATTTTCTATGGGGTTGAGATCTGGAGACTGGCTAGCCACTCCAAGACCTTTGAAATGCTTCTACGAAGCCACTCCTTCGTTGCCAGGCGGTGTGTTTGGGATCATTGTCATGCTGGAAGACCCAGCCACGTTTCATCTTCAATGCCCTTGCTGATGGAAGGAGGTTTTCACTCAAAATCTCACGATACATGGCCCCATTCATTCTTTCCTTTACACAGATCAGTCGTCCTGGTCCCTTTGCAGAAAAACAGCCCCAAAGCATGATGTTTCCACCCCATGCTTCACAGTAGGTATGGTGTTCTTTGGATGCAACTCAGCATTCTTTCTCCTCCAAACACGACAAGTTGAGTTTTACCAACAAGTTATATTTTGGTTTCATCTGACCATATGACAATCTCCCAATCCTCTTCTGGATCATCCAAATGCTCTCTAGCAAACTTCAGACGGGCCTGGACATGTACTGGCTTAAGCAGGGGGACACGTCTGGCACTGCAGGATTTGAGTCCCTGGCGGCGCAGTGTGTTACTGATGGTAGCCTTTGTTACTTTGGTCCCAGCTCTCTGCAGGTCATTCACTAGGTCCCCCGTGTGGTTCTGGGATTTTTGCTCATAGTTCTTGTGATCATTTTGACCCACAGATCTTGCGTGGAGCCCCAGATCGAGGGAGATTATCAGAGGTCTTGTATGTCTTCCATTTTCTAATAATTGCTCCCACAGTTGATTTCTTCACACCAAGCTGCTTACCTATTGCAGATTCAGTCTTCCCAGCCTGGTGCAGGTCTACAATTTTGTTTCTGGTGTCCTTTGACAGCTCTTTGGTCTTGGCCATAGTGGAGTTTGGAGTGTGACTGTTTGAGGTTGTGGACAGGTGTCTTTTATACTGATAACGAGTTCAAACTGATGCCATTAATACAGGTAACGAGTGGAGGACAGAGGAGCCTCTTAAAGAAGAAGTTACAGGTCTGTGAGAGCCAGCAATCTTGCTTGTTTGTAGGTGACCAAATACTTATTTTCCACCATAATTTGCAAATAAATTCTTTAAAAATCCTACAATGTGATTTTCTGGATTTTTTTTTCTTATTTTGTCTCTCATAGTTGAGGTAGATCTATGATGAAAATTACAGGCCTCTCTCATCCTTTTAAGTGTGAGAACTTGCACAATTGGTGGCTGACTAAATACTTTTTTGCCCCACTGTAGATGAGCCCCAGAGACATATCTCCAGTGAGGAACTCGTCACCTAGACAGCCATCGGGAAAAGACCCCTGGAACCAGTGGACCACTTACACTCTGACTTTGCTGCAGTTGGAACAAACTACTGGTTCGTCTGGCCGGAGGGGAACTGGACCCCCGACTGAGCCTGGTTTCTCCCAAGGTTTTTTCTCCATTCTGTCACCAAGGGAGTTTTGGTTCCTTGCCGCTGTCGCCTCTGGCATGCTTAGTTGGGGAATCATCATTTCCAGCAAATCATCGACTTGATTGCACAGATATTATTTAAACTGAACTGAGCTGGACAATGCCATTACTAAATTCAATAATAATATGCATTCAGCTGAAAATGTTAAATCCTGTCATTTTAAGTGTTAAATCCTGTCATTTTACATTATTGACACAATTTGCCTATTTTGATACTGTGCAGTGCTTTGTTACAATTTGTATTGTTAAAAGTGCTATATAAATAAAGGTGACTTGACTTGACTTGACTTAAAGGGGCCACATTACACGATTTCATGTTTTCCTTTGTCTTTGGAGTGCATAGATAGTATGCATAAAGTCGCAAAGATGAATGCCTCAAACCCAAATAAATATTCTTTCTAAAAGTTAAGACTCATCCACGCCTTCCTAAAATGCATTTAAACACGACCCCACAAATATACGTCATTGTGTGGGAAGGTTTGCATTAAAACGCACAAATGTTTAGGCGTAACTTTTATTCTCGCTGTAGTATTGTTGCCACCGCTGCCATGTCGTTAAGACGCTGTGTGTTTCCAAATATGATAAGGGGCATAACATTTCCGTCACACACTTGAGGTATTCAGCCAATCATAACACACTGGATAGCTGGCCAATCAGAGCCTCTTTTAGAACGATGAGCTTTGTGGAAATCGACGTGTTTCAGAAAGGCATTGTTTTTTTAATCCTAAACTGCGTAAACACATTGCATTACACCAAATACACAAAAATAATGTTTTTTTAACAACGTCATATGAGTCCTTTAAATTGACATTCAGGAATCAAATCAAATTAACTCAAAAATGTAAAGTTATCTATATTTTATTCTGTACATTATAATGTTGTCATGTCTAAATTCAAGCATCGCAATAGTAATTTAACATTGACAAAATAACTTTCAGTTTTACATTTTTAGTTTCTAGTCTGTGTTTAAGTTCAAACATAAATATAATTGGTTGACCTGCATAGGACTTTTATTTTATTTTTGCCGGTTTTCAACTTTATTCGAATGGGACATCGTAGAAGTGACAGGAAGCGAAGTGAGAGAGCGAGGGGGCGGGATCGGGAAAGGTCCTCAAGTCGGGGTTTGAACTCGGGACACCCACAGACATTGGACAATTTTTAATTAATATCCATGTAGGGGTGTGTAATATATATTGTCTGCGCTAATATCATAATTCTTGTTTTAACATTTTGAGTATTTTGCAAAAACCAAACAAAACGTTCCATACAGAGTGCACGCATACATTACGTGATGAATTATTACGTGACATGTCTAGACTCTCTGTGTGCATACGCATTTAGAGAGTGTTCTTTCACTGCATGATTCACAAAATTAAAATACATTTAGAATTATCACAAATTCAAGACATGGGGGCAGTGATATTTATATCACTTCGTTTAATTAATCAATTTCACAGGAAGTGTGCTGTTTTTCCTCCAAAAATGGCCATTGTTTAAAATGTAATATAGATTTTTTTTTTACAATAGTCCAATAAACAAGAAGTTAATTAAGAAGAGACCTACGTTTTAGACACTGCATTTTCAGTTTTTGCACTATTTCGACAACAAAAATAATTCCAAACACAGCCACAGCGCTGTTTTGTGTCTCTGAGCAACATGACTGTGTTTCGTTCCTGACTGAATCAACCGCTTAAATCATATTGTTTAATCACAATGACTCACTTATTAAGAGTGACTTGCTGCCACCTACAGATGGTTTTAATTTCACATTTAAAGCATATATTCAACGTTTTATGATTAATATATCAAAAGTTTATTTATTAATTTGTAATTACAGGTTAAATGCATTCATGCTCTGCATTAAACAGTGAGTAAATACATCTAAATGCCACTTCAGATACAGCGTCTGTGTTTCCTCTGCATTGCAACGATTAATTTTGTTGATACTGATTCAATTTGCTTGGTAACATCCCAAATGTCTTATGATTAAATGTAAGAATTTGAGTCAAAAGATAATGGACACTTTCAGAAAAATGGCTTTATAAAAGTAAAAATGCCCCAAAAATTTGAAAATCAATTTAACTTGTTGGAAAAGATTAATTTCTATCTGACCACCACACTGAATATGAAGAATACCAAAAACTTAAGGAATCAGCTGTCCACGCAGTTCTTAAGGTACCAGCACAATAACACACTCAGTAAAATATTGTCTAATTATCATTATCGATAACATCTCAGAAAATTTAGAGATATTATTTTTTGTCAATATCGCACACCACTATATCCATGCATACTAACCTTTCAAGAAACTGCTGGTCTTTGGCATCTACGCAGTGTTCTGGGAACACATCAGGAACTTCATAAATACCTTCGTCCTCATATTTTGAAGACTGGTATTGGTATGTATTGGCATCCTGTGCCTTTGCAGGGCTAAAAGAAGGCAGGTTTTCATATTCTGCGATATCTTCATATGCATGGACATCATGTATATCTTCATCGACACACTGCCCAACTCTAATATGTTCCCATTCACTGCTTGCCTCAAATTCAGTCCATCTGGGAGTCCATTGTGCAGTGGCATTGGTTTCTGAGAGCAGATTTTGTGCTGCCTTTTCTCCGTGTCCACTGACAGTTCATTCACAACCGGAGCGAGATCAACAGCCGGTCTACTCTTGACAGATAACTTAGGCAGCTTTTTACCACAGTCAAGGTCCATGATCCTAAGAAAGGAGGTGGTCTTGAGGCCATTGGGTTTATGGATGTCTGCTGACGATAAGGACTTGGATTTTGGCTTGAGGGTCTTCTTGTTTGGCACATGACTTGCTTGCTTCTTCTCAACTGCAAGAGGGAGATGTCCTTCAATGTCACCATCGTTTCTCAGAGGAGATTTGGACGATGGTGTCTTTT
This sequence comes from Gymnocypris eckloni scoliostomus, assembly GCA_027564155.1. Lineage (NCBI taxonomy): Eukaryota > Metazoa > Chordata > Actinopteri > Cypriniformes > Cyprinidae > Gymnocypris > Gymnocypris eckloni. Next base: position 10,971,035 of record CM050434.1, read on the forward strand.
TAGGACGCATATCTACTGAAAGCTCTGTATCCCTGGTGTTGTTTTGCCTGTGGCCATCAGGTCGAAGTTTTTGGGTGGACTTCTTCACGTGGTTATTGCTCGATACCAAGATCTCAACGACCTCAGGGGTTACATCCAGATTTTGTGCTTTCTTTCCAGTCCCCTGTACACCAACATCCTGGGATTTATTTTGTTGCATCTGAGGGGTCTTCTGGCGTGGGGCAGGTTTTGGAGCGCCCTGGCTGGTGCACTGGGAGCTTTTATCACCCCTTGAGGCCTGAGGATTTTTGTTCTCTCTAGAATGTATTACAGCATTGATGTTAACCTTTGGACTGTCTCTCTGTAATGGATCTGGATTGTTTACATCAACAGGTAAGATGGTAAAGTATTTTTTGGTGAGGCCTGTTGACTCCTGAAGGACGATGCTGGATTGTTCCTTCATAGTTTTGCGCTGCATGGCTACTGGTGGTGCTTTTTTAGGTGGCTTTGTAGTGGATGGACAATATTGCGCACTACTTATGGCTTGTTGGCACTCTAGAGGTTCTGGATCACTATCAGCAGATGAATTAACACTCGAGACGATGTTGTTTTGGTGCTTCCTGGTCGGTTGCATCTCTGAACCTCTCTGATGTGGCTCTGTGTTCTGGGATGTGTTCTGAGGTTTTTCAGTTGGATGGAAATTATTACTATTGGATGAACTGTGTCCAGAGATGCACTTCGACAAAGTAGGTGTCACTAAATGCTTCTGTTCTTCTGGTGTTCTCAAGGGAGGTTTTAATGGGCTCTTTCTGGGTTCTTCGGTTTTGCTTGCCTTATACATATCAGGACTTTGTTGATGAACATGTTGGTTGTTTTCCTTCGGTGAGCAATCGGCACAGTTTCGGTCATTGCATACGCAGATGGGGATGATGTAATCCCACTCTGGCTTGTTGCTCGTGTGAGTTTCATTTCTGAAATTTAAAGCACCAACTTTCTTTGTGATGTCAGACTTTTGTTGTAAAAGAGCTTGATGGCCAACCTTGGATGTGAGGTGTTTCGGATTGAAGGCGGTAGGGGGGAGTTTGGAGATGCATGGTTTTGGTGCCACATCAGGCTTAACTTTGCATGTAACAGCTGATGAGGTTTGCTGGTAAACACACAGCTTTAAAGCAGGTGGATGTTCTGTTTGCATCGGTGCTGGCTGGAGAACCTTTGGTTTTGGTGCCAAAGGTGGTTTCTGATCACCGGCTGAGAAAAAAAAAAAGTACATAGAGAAATATGAACAAGGAACAAAACTCTTTGGCTGAAAATATTTAAAAAATATTGTGTTTAGTTTGACTTCCATCATGTTTGAAGTCCCTCAAACACCTTTTGTTGTTTGTGCATAGTACATTTGAAATATTCTACACTACACTTTTTAAAATTAATGTTTCAAAGGGAGACTTTTGCAAATATGCCATAGAAGAACCAATTTTGGTTCCCCAAAGAATAATTAACAGAAATCAACCTTTTTTTATTTCTTAGTGCGAATAACATTTAAAAAATCTGAATAACTTTTTTCCACAATAAAGAACCCTTTGTGGAATGAAAAGGATAATAATGATAATAATAATAACAACAATAATAGTCATCATCATCATCATCTGAAGAATCTTTTTCCACTATAAAGAACCCTTTATGGAATGAAAAGGATAATACTAATAATAATAATAATACATTTCTCTGAATTCAAATCCAGTACAAGATTTACCATATGTTTCACCACAAAGAAAGAATATACTTTTCGGAAATATGATTTTTATTCAGTGTAATGATGATGCTTTAAGGGGTCAATATGACTAAATGTAAACTAAATGTTACATTTTAGCAGTGTTGGGGGAAAGTTATTTTTATAATGAGTGCATTACAATATTTTGATAGAAAGTAACTAATTGCAATACTTAGTTACCTTTTATGAAAAGTAATGCAAGTGACTTTTGTGTTACTTTTGTCACCTGGTCTGGGCTTGCTTATTTGTATTTTCCTTTTCCTATTTTTTGTTTGTTTACAAAAACCCAAAAGTTATATTTTTGGGCCCTTTCGCAGCATTAGTGAAACGAATAAGCCTCAAGCTGAAGGAAGTGCCTCTGCAACAAGGGGACAGGGAGGATGACAGCGAGTGAATACATGGGGAAAAAAATAACTCTTTAAAATTACAAGTAAAACTTGTAAATGTAAAAGTAATGCGTTTAAAAATAAAAAGTACTCTGATTACATATTTGGTGTTACTTGTAATGCGTTACTCCCAAAAGAGCATTTTCATTTTTTTTATTATATCTAAATATTCTTTAAGTTGTAAACTCGTAAAATTAGGAAATGTCATTAAGTGTTACATTAGCTAAACATTAAATAGGCTTGGATTCTATCAAATCCCAAAACAGAAAGTTGTTCTCAAGCATTAAGATGCTGTCATTCAGTTTCTACTTTGATCATTACATTCAATAATAGATGGGAAGTCCCCAGCTTCAATGGAAGCAAGTGAGAATTATATTGCTTTTTCTACTATTTATCTTTGTTAAAATAACACTTAAAAAAACGTCAAATACATATGGTAGCCTGGGACTATAGCTGTCACTGTCACACTTTTTACTCCAGTGAATATTTCGGGTAGTCAACAAACAAAACCTCTTCTAGAGTAAACACATCTGTTATTGAAATATGACAACTAATAATTTTCTCGTATCTTTTAAAAAGTGAATTCACAAACAAGCATAAACTAAACAAGTGGAGCTTGTGATGTCCTTTACACATTTGTTTTTTAACTGACACGTTAATTAAATAGCCCATCCGTTTATTGTATTAAAATGGTTGTAGATGTGACTTGGTGTTTATAATGTATAAAAGAAAAACACGCACTCACCTGCTCTCTTCATCGTCCCACAATATTCACTTATTCATGACATGTAGCCTAAGTTATGTGACCACCAGCAAAAGTCCGCTGTGCGCTTGTGTATCCAGGCGCATGTTCTCTAGGAGTTTAAGACACAGTAAAGGCGATGTTTCAGTCCAGTGTAATGAGGAAAGACTGTGGTCGGATTCTTTAAACGGCTCAGAGAGGGCGGGTTACAGCTGTGTAATCCTGCCTGGCTCTGTTGATCTGAGTTATTTCTACACAGAGCATTACACGGAAATACAACTCCAGCTATTTCTGGGCTGAATGTACACATGTCGGTAAAAGGAAATAACCCTGAAATGAGAAACATCGATTCAATTACTCACAAAGACATTTTCAATCACATTTGTGGACATTAACCCCAAAATGTCTCTATGTTGACACTAACCCCGACGTTTTTCAACTGTAGTAGGCTTGCAGTGCATATGAGTAGCTATATGTTGGCTAAATTTGAAAAATATTTAACGATAAAGTGGATTCCAGCTATTAATGCAAACTCCTTGTTTACATTTTGCATGGATCTCCTCATGTGTCCCAATGAACGAATCCCTTTTTGAATCTAATTCACAAACCGCAACCGGTCTGAATGATTCAGTGAATCAGAACTCATGACTCATTGAACTGCTCGGACATGTTTAATCGTAATAAACCGAACAAGAACAGTAATTTTGTAATCTGTAGCCTATTTATCCCTGCGTCTCAGTGTGCATACTATCCACCTAAATAGTATTGACAATCACACTGAATTTAGGATGGATTGTGCACACTGGGACGCAGGCATGTTGTATTTGTAAAGTTTGCAGATGTCAGGTAGTGGTGTTTTTGAACGAATCACCTGACGTCTGAAATCACAAATTAAAGACCCAAGCGTTCAGTGAGGCGTGTTCAAACATATGGGCGTTTAGTGGACCGCTATATTTTAGCAATTGGTTAAAACAGGATAAAAACGCCCGTATGGGCTTGAATGCCTACCATAAACGCGCTTTTTTGTTCTACTACAGAAATGGATGCAGCATCGATCCTCGCACAATGCATCTTTTTGGTGAACCGTTTAATAAGTTCGGATCACGGAATTAATCTAAAATCCTACCAGCAACTGTTTTAATAAACAGATTCGTGAAATGAAACTGACTTAGCTGTGTTACAATTTTGCACTCATGTAAAAAAAATAACAAACAATCTTCACCCAACTGACAATTCTAGACGACAATATCTTTAATATTTTTTTTTTCAGTTTGTCTAGAAAGGAATTTATTAGATTGCTATTATACTGTTGTTTAATTATTTAATAGAACCTCCGGATATTAAATTCAAGTTTGTAATACATCTTCACAGGAAATCACAAAACCAACACCATTGGGGTTCTCCTTATCTGTATTTGTTCCAGATAGACTGTCAGGTTGTGTGGTATAGTGTTTTTTCAGTGATCTTTCAGGTTACATTAATATGCCAACATATGGTGACTGTCTTTATTTGTACACAGAAAAACTACTTTACCCAAATGATATAGTGGTGTCCTCTAGTGATTGAGAAATCCAGAAATATAAATGTTAAATCACAGTGTTTTGATATAACAAAGATGCCTCCTTAACTGTCTGAAACCTCGTAAATCATGTCCTGAAAATGTATGACCTAGGCTACTTAACTAGCATATACATTTATTAAACAAGTATATGTTGTGTAGTATTTACATTAGCCACCAACAACCAAACCCTGAGCTCTACTCTTCAGCACAAAATATCAATGTATTGTCTGCATAAGTTTACATTAAAAACTAACAAAACCGTAGTCTTTCAGTTTTTTAAATAAGTCCAGTAAAGCTCGGAGATAGAAGGGACTAACCATCTCCTGTGTGAGCTGGACATTGGCTGAGGGCCTTGATGGTTCTGCCTCCACAGTCACAGCTTCAGCTGCACCTTGTTGATTTACACACCCAGATTTATTTCTGTAGAAGCGGCTCACACACATCTACATTGTCCTGTTGATAGTCATGTAATGCTGGGCAGGTTTAAGGAGTGGAGTCCCAGCATGGTGCTCCCTGTTGGGACCTGAGAAGCACGGGTGCACCTTGTGTCTTCTTCTGCCTCCACGGCTCCATGTTGCATCTAGAAAGCCTGAGGGTGGAGACTCAGCCTTTTCAGATATCACTGAAGACTCCATTGTTCCCCACCACTGCACTGAGCTGAGGTCCCCATACTCCGGCTCTTCAGATATAGAAGAAACGGTGAGGGCAGCGGTGAGCTCACCTGAGAGCTCAGGAGATGAGGACTGCATTGCACTCTCAGGAAAATTTGTGTGGATGGTTGACATATGCATGTTGATGATCTTTCTATCTGTAAACACTGTGACAGAAACAGAAACAGTTGAGTTCAGTAAACATAACAACCTGGAAGTTGGTTGTCTTATTTATTTATTTTATACTGTGTATGACAGGTGGGGGTCCATCGGTAGAGTTTTTACTAATTTACCAGCTAATGTGAATAAATCAAATGCTTATAAAAGATAATCATCGTAAGAGGTAACGTAGACTATCAAAAGCTTTCAGCATCAGTTTTTTAGAATGTATGATAAAACATGCATGTTGGATGAGTTCCTCACAAAGACAATATAACAGCTCAGTGTTGTTTAATAAATGTTTAAAATGGTTATAGTCTGGATTTGGCACTGCATGATTTGTTCTGCTGATATAATACTGAAAAGTGTTGTGTTGATGCAGAGATTATAATGCATAATTAAATATCAAGAATCGGAGGATATCTGTGTATGGGAGCATAATTACATGTTTAAAAAAAATCAAATTTCTCAAATCAGTTATTTCTTTGATAATTATTAATTTACATGTCTTAACATTTCCACACAGACCTCCACTGTGTACATTTATGCATTTAGCAGACGCTTTTATCCAAAGCGACTTACAGTGCATTCAGGCTATACATTTTTTTGTCAGTATGTGTTCCCTGGGAATCGAACCCATGACTTTTGCGCTACTAACACAATGCTCTACCACTGAGCCACAGGAACAGTGTTGCCTGTAATAATTTTTCTCAATGCACAGAGCAGATTTCTCTCCAAGTTATGGAAATATTGATTAAAAATTAAGATGTCCAAAGTGTAAAGAGGATACCCATGATCACTTGCCAAAACTCACCACAAAATGCCTGATTGTCCTGCCTGCACTCATATTTATAGACTCACCGAACATTCTGATGGAATGCAGCGATCATAATGACGTTAACAATGGACCACACCCAGGGGTGCCTGCAGGATTTCTTCTACACACAGATGTTTTTTATTTGGGGGCAAATGATCAGTGAGAGCAGAACGAATGCGTCACACGTTTTAAACTCAGCAAAATGGTAAACTATATCTTTCAAGAGCATGCTTACTGATGAAAACAACAGAGCATCAAACAGTGTTGGTTGAAGTGGATTAAAGCCCTGCATGGGCCTCAAACATAGGCCCAAGACTTATCAGAATTCTCAGCCCGAGTCCGTCTGGAGCCCATCTTTTCCCCCAAAACAGCTTATACTACTGTTTTTATAAAATATATAAAACATATTTGAGAGCAAGGGAGCCCCCTGGTGTTTCCGGGGCCCTACGCAGCTCATGTATTCTGCGTATAGGGAGGATCGGCTCTGACCATACATTGCCACTGCTTTCCCTTTAGGATGCGCTGCAAGCTGGAAATATGCACTTAAGTTTATATATGATTTCTACAATAAAACACAATTTAAGGCAGAATTATCTAAGTCAAGCAAACCTCGCTGTCATTATACACTACCTCTGTTGTATATTTAAAAAAAAAAAAAATTATTGCAGTATTTAAGCTAAAAACTGAGCAAAAGTACTTAACATCCATTGAAATTGGGCATAATAGAAAATCATCTGTAATGTAGTCTCTGCATGCCTGTATAGCATTTATAAACATAAACAGAGCTGTGTGTTCTCTAGTTACTGACAACAGAGATATTTTTTGAGTTTCAAGACTAAAGGGGGAAGTTGTGGCCTAATGGGATAGAGTCAGACTTGTAACCCGATGTCGACTACTGTTAAATTAAAGTTGAGTTTTTGTTTTGATTATTTTTTAATTACATTTGATAAAATTGTATTTTATTATTATTTTAAATAATTTTTTACTTTTATTATTTACATTTGATACATTTTTATTAGATTTTATTAATATTATTTCAAAGAACTGTCATATGCTTACTTAGGCCATCATTTAATGCATCCTTACTGAATAAAAGTTTTTTTAATCTTACAGGCCACAAACATTTAGATGGTAGTGTACATTTATTCTTTATTATAATATCGGATGTTCCAGATATTACAAATTTTTCATCCTCCATTTTACAAATATTGACAACATAAATCTGGATGTGCACAAAAAATCTTCATACAAAATTCTGTCCAAAATGTATAAAGACAGGGAGAATGTGGAGGTTCTGCAGAGATAAATGCTGCGGTGTTTGTCAGAAGGACTCTGTTATCAGCTCATCTGTGGAGGCGTGGAATAACAATCCTGCACCTGCGTCTGCAAACACTGAACCTGCAGGAGCAGACATGTTCACGATCCGCCGCTGCTGGAGATCCAGTCTGCATCAGTGATCACATGACATCTGTGCATGAACACGACTGAGACTCTCCTGTCAATCAAAGCTGGAATACAGCAGAGACAAGCAGCAGGTATCATAATGCAGACGGCGCCCTCTAGTGATTCAGTAACAACTTTAGACTGCTTCTGAAAGTGTGCAGACCTGCAGTAAAGATCTATGCTCTAATCTGACCCACAATGCATCACTTCAGACGGGAGTCTCTGCATTGCAGCTCTGGGTGTTTGTGGACGTCTGGGTGTCAGTTTTTCAGAGTGTATTACTAGTTTATGTTGGACTTCTGAGTGTCGATGATTCCCAGCAGCTTCTGATGTGTTTGTTAAAGTAATACAATCAGATTTGACGGGAATGATGGGACACACCATTGAGCTCTAAGAGCAGAGGCTGCAGGACTGGAGGAGGGTCTGTGAGGTTTGTGGAGGATTTGAGGAGTCTCAGGTCTTACAGTCATGATGCTCTCACGAGTCTCCTCTTTACTGCTGTCTGGATGATGAGCTCTGAGTCTCCGGCTGCGGATCTGTGTGATCCTCCGGCCCGCAGGGGGCGCTGCTGCTGCTCTGGGTGGAGGAGACGGAGACATGGAGCAGCCTGATGAAGAGCTGAGTCTCAGCAGCTCTGCAGATTCTGACAGAAAGAAGCAAAGAAACATGAAGAGACTCGTGAACATCGTTTACATGAGAGAAAGCACCTGACCCACCTGCTGAGGGAGACTGAACCGACCAATCAGGAGAGCTCGTGTCTCTAGTGATGTCATCACTGCTGAAACTATGACTGCCTTCATCTTCATCATCATCTTTATCGCTGTGGTGGATCCTCATCACCTGCGGCTGCCGCTCCTTCTCCAAAACCAACAGACGTCTGTCAGGAGAAAAGCAGACTTTAACAGGAAGTGTGTGTGTGTGTGTATGTGAGAGAAAGAGAGAGTGTGTGTGAGAGAGAGAGAGAGAGAGAGAGAGAGAGGAGTGTGTGTGTGTTTAGAGAATGGTTATAGTGTGGATTGTGGCACTGCATGATGTGTGTGTGTGTGTGTGTGTGAAAAGTGTGTGTGTGGTGTGTGAGAGAGTGAGTGCGTGTGTGTGTGTGTGTGTGTGTGTGTGTGTGTGTGTGAGAAGTGTGTGTGTGTGTGTGTGTTTGTGTGTGTGTGTGAGTGTGTGCGTGTTAGTGTGTGTGTGTGTGTGTGTAGAGAGAGAGAGAGAGAGAGAGAGAGAGAGTGTGTGTGTGTGTGTGGTTGTGTGTGAGAGAGAAAGTGAGGCAAGTGTGTGTGTGTGTGTGTGTGTGAGAGAGAGAGACAGAGAGTGAGAGAGAGAGAGTGTGTGTGTGTGTGTGTGTGTGTGTGTGTGTGTGTGTGTGAGTGTGTGTGTGTGTGTGTGAGAGAGGTGTGTGTGTGTGAGAGAGTGTGTGTGTGTGTGAGTGTGTGTGTGTGTGTGTGTGTGTGTGTGTGTGTGTGTGTGTGTGTGAGTGTGTGTGTGCGTGTGTGTGTGTGAGTGGTGAGTGAGTGGTGAGTGAGTGAGTGGTGAGTGAGTGAGTGAGTGAGTGAGTGAGTGGTGTGAGTGAGTGAGTGAGTGAGTGTGTGTGTGTGTGTGTGAGTGTGTGTGTGTGTGTGTGTGTGTGTGTGTGTGTGTGTGTGTGGAGGTCCAGTACTTGTCGTGCTTAATCCTCCAGTTTCTGAGTTCAGTAAGAACATCTCTGTGGTTCGTCTCTTCATGCTCACTCGTGTGTTCAGAAACGAAACTGAGTTGTGTGCTGGGACGGGTTTGAGATCCAGAGTTCTGGAGCTGGACATATTTTTGTTTTCATGTGGTGATATATAATATGCATGTATAATTATATTGGTGTTCAGTTTTTGGATCAGTTTGATGAGATTCACCTTTATTTTCTGTCTTCGTGCTCGAGCCGCCTGTAGTGGATTCCCACAGAGAACCCCGCCAACACCTGAGCAAACACCAGCTTCACATATTACTTCCCAACAGAAACCAATAAATATATAATATTATACTTAATGTTGCTGAGATTGTAGCATAAATGCATAATAACATGTTGAAAAGTTTATGAGAGTCAACAGCACTGCATAATTTGGGGAATAAAATTTGATTTTTCTGATGAAAATTACAACTGTTATTTAAAATGCATTCTAAAAATAAGTAGTAGTAGTAGTATTCATAGTGGTAGTAATATAAATGTATGTATTATTACTTATAATGATAACGTATTTAAATTATAATAATAATTACTATTATTAAATACAAATATTAAACCAAACAGTAAACATTATCATTAAATTATTCATTTATAAAAAATATTAATAGAAACTGCATGTAGGGCTGCGCAACTCAGCCATACTTTGATTCTATAAAAAAAAAAAAAAGTATTAATAAAGACAATTACAATTCATGATATTTTTAATAATAGTAATATTATTATTAGTAGTATTATTAATAAATAAATAAAAATTGCACAAAATAAATGCTGTTAATTTAATAATATTAATTACATTATTTGAATTTAAATTAAATATTTGTATTATTATTATTTTTGAATAAAACATTAAATAATAATAATTATCATTAAAACATTAAACAAATTGAGAAATTGTACTATTGTAATATTATTAATAATAACAATAATAATGATTAAACAAACAAAACATTGCTATTAAGAGAAATATTGCTATTATAATATTATAAATGTATTATTATTATTAAATAATAATAATAATACATTTATAATATTATTATTATTAAATAAAAACGTTAAACACAATAAATATTACTAGAGTAAAATTTAATTGTAAAAAATAATTAATTTTTACAGTGCAACAGTCAAATTATAATCATAATATTTATGGCTTTCTTGACTGCTTCATTTGAAGCCACATAGTGAATGTGTTATTATTTCTGTGGTGAATATGAACAGGAGTTTTAGGCGTTTACCGTTGGTCAGATCACTGGTCTCGTGGTTCAGGACGGTGATGTCGGAGCCGGAGGATCCTGGTCTTGATCCGGGGCAGGAGGAGAGAGGTCTGGAGACACTCGTGGGCCGGGCTGAAGCAGGTCTGACAGAGCTCTCTTCTGATGGAGAGACTGGTTCTTAAACACATGGAGTGCTGCTGACAGCGTCTTCAGAAGCTGCTGCTTGTCTTTACCTGCGAGCTGCAGGCCGTCACTGACCGAAGCGTCTTTGATGGAGTCTCTGAGAAGAGTCCAGTCCTGCAGTGAAGCTCTGCAGCGTTGAGGTTTGTCCTCTTCAGCAGGAACGTCATCGAGGAAGATCAGCTGAGGGATCAGCTCACGCACCGCAGACCGGAAGCTGGAGTCTGAGACCTGCAGAGACCTGTATTGTTCAACTTTGAGATTGAATGGAAATTAACCTGATATTAAATAATTTATGACACATGGTTGGAAAACCATTTAGACATTTGGGATTTTTTCGTCTCACAGGCTGCATTTATTTGATAAAAAATACAGTGAAACCATAATATTGTGAAATACTATTGCAGTTTAAAATAGCTGCTTTATATCTGAATATATGTTAAAATGTAATTGATTTCTGTGATCAAAGCTGTATTTCCAGCATCATTTCTCCAGTCTTCAGTGTCACATGATTCTTCAGAAATCATAATAATATGATGACTTACTGCTAAACATTCGTTCTTCTTATCAGTGTTCAAATTTTGTTCAGTTATACTATTTCTTTGTTTATTTTCATAATACATTTTTTCAGCATCTTTTGATTAATAGAAATTAAAAACAACAGCATTTATCTGAAATATAAATCTTTCATAACAACGAAAAGGTCTTTACTGACATGTTTTTTATCAATTTGATGCATGCTTGCTGAATAAAAGATTAATTTAGTTCCCAAAGGACCCTGAAATTTTAAACAAGTGTTCATCTATATCAGCTAAACGTCACTTGTTGCTGTGAAAGGAAATGCTAAGCCCGGTTTAGATCCGCAGTATAGGAAGTGAATGAAAGACCGGGAGAAAGCAAATGAGGGCATCCTTCATTTACCACTTCATGAATATTCAGTTTGTTCACTCACTGAACACTCGCCCCAGATTTGTGATTCCTGACCCAGTTTGACTGAAACCTAACTGAAAGAAACGACTGGATAACAACAGAATTGTAAAAAGGTTCTGACATTTTGTGAAATAATGCGGATTTGTTTTTGTTTTTCAGTTTTGACCGTTTTTGGTCTTTGTCTCCAACAAACCTATCGATTGCCGTCAGGTATGCTGACACCAACTGTTAATTATTTTGTGAAATAATTAAATAAAATATAACATAATATAATATAAAATAATAAAAAATTGATGAAAAACTAAACAATGCCTTTCCAGCTAACAGAAATAAAATGAGTTGAAGTCCTAAAATTATTGAAACTAAAATACATATAAATTAAATTAAACTAAAACTAAAATGAAAATATCAAAAATAAAAGCTATTTCAAAATATTAATAAATGCTATAATAGTATATTAAATACTAAAACAACACTGTTTTATATTGGTCTCTGTCTCTATGTACAGTATTTATGAAATTATTTCTACATAGAAATCAAATAAATATAAGTATGAAATAGTTAATATAAATAAAACAAACAATCAAATAATACTAACGGGAAATGTTTTGCAAAGGTTCTGTCGACGTTACGAACAAATGCTATTCCAGGAACATTAGTAGAACATTTGTTCAATATTATCTGTTTATGTATAACAATAATGTTCTCAAAACACCATTTATACATAGTTCATAGACTGTTTTTCTGAAACAGTTTAGCTGGACGTTTGTTCAATTTATTTATACATTACTACTTCACTAGATAAAGAAAGTTTGAGGACAAACTTTAAGTTGGCTTGCAAAAGCCTAGCCAGAAAATTTGAAGTTTTAAAAGCTTTAAGTTTGAATGTTTTAAAGGCAACACAGTCCATCAGAAAAACAAATATGCTAAAACTGGCAAACTTTTAGCTGGTTTTAATTGGTTTTAGCTAAGAAAACCCCCAGCTGAAACCAATTAAAACCAGTTAAAAAAATTAATTTAATGAAAACCATCTAAAAGACAGATAAAACCAGTTAATTTAGAGAAAACAGGATAAAAAGCTAAAACCATGCAGTCCATTTAATGAAAAACAGCTAAAACCAGTCCATGTAGAGTAAACCATCAAAAAGTTATAAAACCAGTTCATTTGAAAGAAAAACAGCTAAACCCAGTCCATTTAACGAAAACCAGCCAAAACCAGTTCATTTAGCGAAAACCAGCTAAAACAAGTTAATTTAGAGTAAACCCTCAAAAAACGGATAAAAAACAGTTCATTTAGTGAAAAACAGCTAAAACCAGTCCATTTAACGAAAACCAGCCACAACCAGTCCATTTAATGAAAAACAGCTAAAACCAATCCATGTAGAGTAAACCATCAAAAAAATTATAAAACCAGTTAATTTAGAAAACCAGCTAAAACCAGTTCATTTTTACAAAGAACAGCTAAAACCAGTTACTTTAGCAAAAACCAGCTAAACCAAGTTCATTTTGTGTAAACCATAAAAAACGTATAAAACCAGTTAATTTTTGTTAAAAACAGCTAAAACCAGTCCATTTAACGAAAACCAGCCAAAACCAGTTAATTTAGCGAAAACCAGCTAAAACCAGTTCATTTAGAGTAAACCATCATAAAAATGATATAACCAGTTCATTAAATGAAAATTAGAAAAAGAAACAGCTAAAAACAGGTAAAACCAGTTTAAACCAGATCATTTTGCGAAAACCAGCTAAAACAAGTTCATTTAACGAAAGCCAGCTAAAACCAGTCCATTTAGAGTAAACCATAAAAAAATGATAAAACCAGTTCATTTAGTGAAAACCAGCTAAAACCAGTTCATTTAACGAGAACCAGCTAAAACCAGTTCATTTAGCAAAAAACAGCTAAAACCAGTTCATTTAGCAAAAAACAGCTAAAACCAGTCCATTTAGAGTAAACCATCAAAAAATTATAAAACCAGTTCATTTAGAAAACTAGCTAAAACCAGTTCATTTAACAAAAAACAGCTAAAACCAGTTAATTTAGCAAAAACCAGCTAAACCAAGTTAATTTTGCGTAAACCATAAAAAACGGATAACACCAGTTAATTTGGTTAAAAACAGCTAAAACCAGCCCATTTAACGAAAACCAGCCAAAATCAGTTCATTTAGCGAAAACCAGCTAAAACCAGTTAATTTAGAGTAAACCATCAAAAAATGATATAACCAGTTCATTAAATGAAAACTAGTAAAATAAACAGGAAAAAACTGTTTAAACCAGTCCATTTTGCGAAAACCAGATCATTTAGTGAAAACCAGCTAAAACCAGTCCATTTAGAGTAAACCATCAAAAAAACTATGAAACCAGTTCTTTTAGTGAAAACCAGCTAAAAACAGTCCATTTAACGAAAACAAGCAAAAACCAGTCCATTTAGCAAAAAACAGCTAAAACCAGTTCATTTAGTGAAAACCAGCTAAAAACAGTTCATTTAATTAAAAACAAGCAAAAAACAGTTTACTTAGCAAAATCCAGCTAAAACCAGTTAATTTAGTGAAAACCTTTTACAAAAGCTAAAACCTGTTCATTAAATGAAAACTAGTAAAAAACTGCTTAAACAGGTAAAACCAGTTTAAACCAGTTCATTTTGCGAAAACCAGCTAAAACCAGTTCATTTAGAGTAAACCATCATACAAATGATATAACCAGTTCATTAAATGAACATTTGTAAAAGAAACAGCTAAAAACAGGTAAAACCAGTTTAAACCAGTTCATTTTGCGAAAACCAGCTAAAACAAGTACATTTAACGAAAGCCAGTTAAAACCAGTCCATTTAGAGTAAACCATCAAAAAATGATAAAACCAGTTCATTTAGTGAAAACCAGCTAAAACCAGTTCATTTAACGAGAACCAGCTAAAACCAGTTCATTTAGCAAAAAACAGCTAAAACCAGTTCATTTAGCAAAAAACAGCTAAAACTAGTCCATTTAGAGTAAACCATCAAAAAAATTATAAAACCAGTTCATTTAGAAAACCAGCTAAAACCAGTTCATTTTTACAAAGAACAGCTAAAACCAGTTACTTTAGCAAAAAACAGCTAAACCAAGTTCATTTTGTGTAAACCATAAAAACGATAAAACCAGTTAATTTTGTTAAAAACAGCTAAAACCAGTCCATTTAACGAAAACCAGCCAAAACCAGTTAATTGCGAAAACCAGCTAAAACCAGTTCATTTAGAGTAAACCATCATAAAAATGATATAACCACTTCATTAAATGAAAATTAGAAAAAGAAACAGCTAAAAACAGGTAAAAGCAGTTTAAACCAGATCATTTTGCGAAAACCAGCTAAAACAAGTTCATTTAACGAAAGCCAGCTAAAACCAGTCCATTTAGAGTAAACCATAAAAAAATGATAAAACCAGTTCATTTAGTGAAAACCAGCTAAAACCAGTTCATTTAACAAGAACCAGCTAAAACCAGTTCATTTAGCAAAAAACAGCTAAAACCAGTTAATTTAGCAAAAAACAGCTAAAACCAGTCAATTTAGAGTAAACCATCAAAAAAATTATAAAACCAGTGCATTTAGAAAACTAGCTAAAACCAGTTCATTTAACAAAAAACAGCTAAAACCAGTTAATTTAGCAAAAACCAGCTAAACCAAGTTAATTTTGCGTAAACCATAAAAAAACAGATAACACCAGTTAATTTAGTTAAAAACAGCTAAAACCAGCCCATTTAACGAAAACCAGCCAAAATCAGTTCATTTAGCGAAAACCAGCTAAAACCAGTTAATTTAGAGTAAACCATCAACAAAATGATAAAACCAGTTCATTAAATGAAAACTAGTAAAAGAAACAGGTAAAAACAGTTTAAACCAGTCCATTTTGCGAAAACCAGATCATTTAGAGAAAACCAGCTAAAACCAGTCCATTTAGAGTAAACCATCAAAAAAACTATAAAACCAGTTCATTTAGTGAAAACCAGCTAAAAACAGTCCATTTAACGAAAACAAGCAAAAACCAGTCCATTTAGCAAAAAACTGCTAAAACCAGTTCATTTAGTGAAAACCAGCTAAAAACAGTTAATTTAATGAAAAACAAGCAAAAAACAGTTTATTTAGCAAAATCCAGCTAAAACCAGTTAATTTAGTGAAAACCTTTTACAAAAGCTAAAACCGGTTCATTAAATGAAAACTAGTAACAAAACTGCTTAAAACAGGTAAAACCAGTTTAAACCAGTTCATTTTGCGAAAACCAGCGAAAACCAGTTCATTTAGAGTAAACCATCAAAAAATGATAAAAGCAGTTTATTAAATGAAAACTAGTAAAAGAAACAGCTAAAAACAGGTAAAACCATTTTAAACCAGTTCATTTTGCAAAAACAGCTAAAACAAGTTCATTTAGCGAAAACCAGCTAAAACCAGTCCATTTATGCAAAAAACTGATAAAAACCAGTTAATTTAGCAAAAAACAGCTAAAACCAGTTAATTTAACGAAAACCAGCTAAAACCAGTTAATTTAGCAAAAAACTGCTAAAACCAGTCAATTTAGCAAAAAACAGCTAAAACCAGTCCATTTAGAGTAAACCATCAAAAAAAATGATAAAACCAGTTCATTTAGTGAAAACCAGCTAATACCAGCCCATTTAACGAAAACCAGCTAAAGAATTTATTCAAAACAGAAATCTTTTAAACAATATTTTCTTTACTGTCACTTTTTTATCAATTTAACACATACTTGCTAAATAAAAGTATTAATTTCTTTCAGAAAAAAAAAACAGACAACTATTTCCAATATTGATAATAAATCAGCATATTATTATGATTTCTGAAGGATCATGCGACACTTAAGACTGGAGTATTATTGGCTGATGAAAATTCAGCGCTGCATCACATAAATACATTATTAAAACAGAAAAACTTTATTTTAAATTGTAGTAATATTTCACAATATTAGTTTTGATCAAATAAATGCAGGCTTGATGAGCATCAGAGACTTCTTTCAGAAATTATAAATAGTAGTGTGTCCAAACATTTTACCAGCAACCTACTGTACTTCTGTTTGATAAAAGAGCATCACAGCTAGCACATGATATCTGGCCTCACAAACTAGCTTACATTTAACATACTTGATGTACTGCCTAGCTAGCTACTGCATAAACACTATTTTGTATGTGCTAGTTAAACTTTAATACTATAGATCATTTTTGTTTGCCAAAGTAATATCAAACTTACTTGAATGGATGTAGTCTTCGGGTTCAAATGCAGAACTGTGGCTTCATTATTCTCGTGATAGTCAGAGCCTGGAAAAGCGTGGGGAATTCCCCTCTTACGTGACTAAGGGAGGAGGGAAGTGTCTTCTTTTTAAATGATCTCATCTAAATGTGTGCTCAGTTAGTGTATTTGTTTTTACAATGGTACGATTTTCATGCACAGTAGCTTACACACAGCACAAGAAAGTTTTAAACATAAATGTATTTAATTTACATGACTAATCACCAAGATGGACATTTAAAAAATATTTTGTGTGCAGGATTCAAGAAATTATCGGCGCATGTGATTGAGAAATATGCAGGGTATAAATTCAACTGAAATTGCATTAAATCAGGTTGTTTTGAAGATTATGCCGCAAGATTTTTTTTTCAACTACATTTAGGTTCCTTTTTATAGGCTAACCTGCAATTTTGCAACTTCCCAGTTTATTCCCAATAATTCCAGTTAATTCCCATGGAAACTTTCCAGCCTTGAAAATTCCCGAAATTTTGCATTCGCTTTATTCAGTGACTTAAAAAACAAACATAATGTAGTTTGAGATGAGCAATAGTGTAATCTGTTTCTCCTATTGAAGTACTTCCACATTAGAAAAATAAAAATAGTTTTTTTTTAATCAGTTCAGTCTCTCTAAGCCTTTGCCTCTGAATGTTGTTGGATACCTTTAAGGAGGAAAGAGGAGAAATCCCCTCCAGGTCGGTCAGACCACATCGAGCCAGACATAAAACCTGCAGGTTAGAAAGACCAGTTCCCAGATCCCTGAGGAAACAAAGAGAATAATAAGCTATCATCGTCTTTCAGCTTTATCTGATTCACTTCCTCTGTCTATATTATTATATCTCCATGCATGTGTATCTTCTGTGAAAGTTGTGTTTTGTATTCTTTTATAAATTATATTTGTTTGTTTTTTGAGAATGAGGCTTGTAACTGGCACCTGCCCACTTTGGCTTTTGTTTGTATGGACTACATTTATGGTGTATATGTTGTTTAATCTTGATATCAAAAAGCCTGTGTCCACCGCAGGAACTTTCCCCGGGAACTAGTTTTTTTTTGGCTGTGTTTCTACAGCAGGAACAGGATCTAAATAAAGTTCCGGATACAAATTTGCCCCTCAGAAAGTCCCTGCTTGCGAGGTAGTACTTTTTCAAAGGTCCGGAGCTTTCGGGGGCGGGACTTGGGCACCGAGCATGCTGATTGGTTGAGCTCACACAGCATTGTATTTCAACCACCGTTTATTTGCATAATTTTCAAAATATTACTGTTATTGTGTAATGTGGTTTTAAGAGTATTTCAGATGAGAATGTAGTTGTTTAAAACCTAAATCTGTGGTTTATTTATAAAGACAGCACCTATTTAAAAATGTGCTTAGCCGATTTGGGAGACATGAGCTCCAGGCGACCACCGGGCAGCACTCAGTGCTCATGTCGGTATACATACAAGAGAGGAGCATAACCCCGGCTAGTCCTTCTGACATGTGCCGCTAGCTCTGGTGCCTTTGTAGTGGTTAAACATAAAATATTATTAATTTGGGGTAAATCTAACAGGCAATTTTTCCTCTTTATTCTATTAATATGTCTAAATGAAAATGAAAAGAGGCAGTGGTGTTTGATATTATATTTTCAGAAATTGCAGTAGCCAAGGCGAGCTGACTGATGCTATCAAGTACGCTACTCTTCCATTTGCAGAATTACCGGACTTGCGTCGTCCCGTCCGCGGGACTTCACACTTCAGAGTTGAACTTGCGAAGTCCGAGCTACTGAGGACGCAAGATCGAAATTTGAGGAGCAGTCTCGCACAGGTCACCAAACTATTTGCCTAATCTTCACAGAACGTGTAGGCCACGATGGGAACGCAGACAGCAACAGGTCTGGGGGAAAAAGTTCCTGGGACAAATTGTTCAAGATAATTTCAGTGAAACGCGGCTATAGTCCCCATCCACGTTCATTGTACGAAAAAAAGGGCTGCATTAATAATCTGCTAAATATCTCCTGTTGTAGTCCACAAAAGAATGTCACACAAGGTTTGAGTAAATGATAACATATTTTCATTTTTGGGAGAACTGTTCCTTTATGGATGTAACAAATGAAGGTATTACCGCACAGATGAGATCAAACTGTTGTTAATTTTCAGCTGTGTAAGTTTGGGCAAATATATTCCTGTGAGACAAGACGACAGAAACACAAATATTCATCAGATTTGACAGATGTGTTGTATTTATAACTCTCTCAGTCATAATCCAAACTACATCACAGTCACTTCTCACTTCGTGAAAGTCAAGGTTTAATGACAAGCATTTGGCTCAACAAAATTCGTTTTATCATAACATAAAATAATGAATAAGCAGTTATTGTAAGAAATCTGACCGAAGTTGTCCAGAGTTTGCTGTCGCGTGTCAACACACATCTCCAGTGACGTCACTTCGTGTAAATCATCTGATCCAGAAATTATTTTCTGAAAAAAAACGATTAGTCTAAACCTCATTTTTACCCTTCTGTTGCTCTTTATTTCAGAAATAATGACATGTTTTCTGCACATGTCTGATGTTTATTCTCGTCGTCGAGCTCGTACCAGTTTGTGAGGTGACAGACTCTGATCGAGCAGATCTTCTTCAGGATCAGCAGCAGGTTTGGGGTTTATTAATAAACCAGATCCACTGAACTCAGCCACACTGGACAGAGCTGAGCCTGGTCTCCTCTTTATCGACATCTCTAACCTTTATTGCATCTGCCCTGAAACGGCAAATTCCAGTAAACTGTTGAAATAGCATACAATATATTAGCATTGTATTTCATAGAGTTTAACTATTTTCTTACCTTTTGCGCCTAATTAACGTGATATTCAGTGTAGCGTTTATCTTCTGGCTGGACAGCGAGAGGATAAGTTTGCTTAGCAACGGAATCTACTTCCTGGATACGAGCAAACATGGGATTTGTAGTTCATTAAGAAACGTGACATTGATGATAAAAACTGGCTGTAGTAGATGAATGTTGCATTCACACAAGTTATTTAATGACTCAATAATATACAATATTCGCGTTATTAAGAGGCTTTACAGTTTAATGTTCTTATTATTGTGTGTTCGTTGTTGTGGCACCCCTAAAAACTGAGATAAGCAACATCAGCAGAAAGACAAAAGGCCTGGACAAGATACGCACTAAAAATGGCAAAGACTTGCCAAAACATTCACAAAGGTATAAAATATCTAAATACATGAACATAAAATATATGTTTGAAGATTTACCAGTAATGATACAACAATTACAGCAATATAATTATATTATATCAATTACAATTATCAGTACTAACAATAGTTATAAATGTAAAAATATTAATGGATTTAGTTTTTTAATCTCTTTTTTTCTAGACGCAACAGGGTCTCATAAACAGTTTTTAATTAATACAAAAACTCTACGATTGTGGCCCAGTTTAGTCAAAAACTTCAACATTAAGTAGTTGAATTACCCAACAAATACAAAAAAACAAGAAGTGCCACTTGCTCATAAATATTTGCATAAACACACTCGAAAAATGATATTTGAAACAGTTTGAACGGCTGTGTGCAAAGCAAAAGATCCGTATTCTGCTGGGTGTTGATTGTACGAATCCGATTGGTTGTTGTGCTTTTGGAGGCGGGATTAAGCCTTATGATTGGCTGTGTTCTCGGTCGATCAGCCTCCCTGGGGCAAATTTTTCTGGAATCGGCGAAAGATACCGTGCAACGTCACCAGGATCTACTTAATATTCATAAGCTGAGCCTTTGCCGTTGTAGGATTGGTGACTGGGCTGAGGGGCGGGGCAATGTTTCGTATGGGGCTGGGAGTAGGCTGTACTGCAAACACACACACACAGAAATACACACTACAGCGGAGCACATTGTTCACACTGGACTGTCTGTTACATCTAATGCAATCCAGGAAAATCTCAAAATAAACGACATCTCCTGGAGAGTGACTGTATCCGGGGAATCAGAGGTGAAGTGACTTTTTTGTGGTTATTTTAAGCATAAATCGTTAGATTGCAGTGTAATATTGTGAGGTGACCAAGTGGACCGACTCATAGTGGCAAGTATTGTTTACCTAAAACACATAACGTTATTTGTATTAATTTACAAACAGTTAGTTGATATTTGTGGCGATTATTGGTGCGCTTTTAACTTATAACGTTACCTAATTGCATGGAGAATGTGTGGACGATCAGTCATTGATGGATTCCAGTAACGTTACTATTCTGTACTTTTAATAATCGGCGTTTTATTTTACATTATTTGATTGAAATATAAATAAAACCTCATATAGTATTTATTTAATTCGATTATGTTTTGTCCACCCATCACAATGAAACCTGTTCAAGCATCTAAACACTGAATCAGATCAGTTTACACTGTATCAGACTTTAGTAATCGATCAAACTGACCGTTGCTTCTTTTCCCGCCAGCTTGTCGGTACCGGAAAAGATTGCTCGTCTGACGCTGAATGTAAACATGTTTTCTGTTGTCTATTTTGTTATGTTTTGGTGGCATCCATGTGACAGTTATGAGCCTCTCTGTATAAACTCGGGTGACGCCCCATAGTACCGGACGAACAATTGCAAATTCCTACTATGACAAAGACGAGCTCATGAATATTAAGTAGTCCATCCCGAGTTTGCTCCAATGGCGAAGGGCCATTTGCTGAATACCAATTAGTTTCCGCTGACGTCGCTTGGTAGCGCGCCAATAACAAAGGCGCTGCTTATGAATATTAATATTCCTCGGAATAGTAGGATTCGTAATTTCTGGACGATGAAGAGCATTGCGGAAGTTTAATAATTGTTTAAACTGCAGGTCAATCAAGTTAAGGTCGCTTAAGTACACAAGTTTTATATTTTAGTGCACCTGTAGTATTTTTTATACTGTACAGCGAGTTTTGTGGATTTTAATATTAAATGAAAGCATGTTCTTCTGAAGCCATATAAACTATCTTTACTGTTACTTAGGATGTGAGTAGGTGTACTATTATGCGATTCAATTGTATCAATGAATTGTTAATTAATCTTTATTTCCAGGCTCTTTTCACTCAGAAGGGTACACTAAATTGACATTATGTGACTGTAATTTTTATGCTTATATGTCTGTGACTCTGAATCTTAAATATGAACCAGAACCTGCTGAAAAAACAGGTTTAAGATGTTTTCTGGTCTGCTGATCTCTTAGTCAGGTCTGTAGGCTGGTTTTAAAGCGGTTTTGGGCTGGTTAGGTTGATACATCAGCTAGACTAGCCAAAGACTTGCCAGGTTAAACCAGTTAAGACCATGTTAAACCAGACCAGTGTTGGATATTGTTATCTAAAACTAAAACCTCTTTTACAATTTGTAATTGAAGAAAAACAAATCTGAAATAAAATATAAATATTGCATGTAACCCCCCCGGGTCCACACTGCCACAACTCGTCGGAGCGGGTCTCGAACCCGGGATTCGGCGGGAGGCGGGCGCTCTAACAAGGCGCCAAGGCTACAGCCTCTAGCGTCAGTCGCTAGAGCGCCTCTTTTGAGGTCAGGAGAGTGAGGTTTACACACAGCCCTTACTGGCATAGCTACATCCGTTACACTCACCCCACTAAACCTCACTCCCATCCGGTCACGGCACCAATGTAACCCCCGGTCCACCACAACTCGTCGGAGCGGGTCTCGAACCCGGGATTCCGGTGGGAGGCGGGCGCTCTAACAAGGAACGCCAAAGGCTACAGCCTCTAGTGTCAGTCGCTAGAGCGCCTCTTTTTGAGGTCAGGAGAGTGAGGTTTTACACACAGCCCTTACTGGCATAGCTACATCCGTTACACATGGGAAAACTGAAAAAAAAAACTTAAATGATAATTAAAATTACTTTATAAATATTTATGCTTTTAAAATATTATTAAATACTATAGTCGTATACGAAAAATACTAATATAAACAAATTAAAATACTAACACAAATGTTACTAAATTAAAATAAAATTAAATAGAAAAAAACGGACATAATAAAAAATAAAATGACTGTCACGTAGTACAATTACTAAAACGTAAGTTACAAATAAATGCTAAAATATTATTAAATACTATAATAGTACATGAACAATACTAAAATAAAGCTGGCTAAGACCAGAAAACTAGTTTATGCTGTTTGTTTTTTTCCAGAAGGTAGGAATAATTAATTTTTAATGCAAACACCAGCAAATGAACACTTAATTATATTTATTTGAGAAATATTGTTGCATCATGAATCATTCACTGAGTTTGAGATTTATGGATGTTCATAGTTATATTAATATTTTATGTAGTTTTTCTCTATACTGTGCAGTAATGCGTTCACATTGTCTTGAAGTGTCTGCAGTGTAGGGCAGCACATTTAGGCGAGACAGATGTAATGATCAGGCCAGTGCTGGTTATTTTGGGGGATGATGTCAGTCACTCGCTCAGCCTGGACCTGTTATGGTTCCTCAGTGTTCGATTCCTTCGTCTCCCATGTGAGATTCCCTTCACTGTCTGAACCGGACTGGAAATCACTTAGGCCTGCTTCTGTTGTAGGGTTGCGGCTCAGGGAAAATTGACAATTGATATTCTGTTGAGACCATTTAATGGTGCCCTAACATAATGTTTAGCAATTACTCTTACTGTCAGATCACAATGATTAGTTAAATTATTTTAATTTCCAATTCTAGGTAATGGATGTATGTCGGTAAAGCAGAGCTGATAGTGTCAGTAAGGTTATCCTGAGCGTCCAGAGGGACTATAGGGTTTCATATTGGCCACTCATGGTGACAGGGTGTATGTATGCGGCTCTAAAGTCTTGGCAGATCCCAGACCCGATATCTAGTTCTTGCTTTCAGCCCTGCCAGTAGATTTTCAATGATAAATCACATTGCTTAGTGATGACTGGCGAGAGGAATGCTGTTGCTTTCCTAAGCAATCACACTTAGCATATTCACCTGACAGATGATAAAATGGGTGAAAAATTATCTAGACTTCTATTAAAGGAGGAACCTAGACCAGAATATCACTCTAGGCATGATTCAAAATGAGATATTTACAGAAACACAGAATTTTAAATTAGTTATAATTTAGGCGAATGCCAAAAATAAAGTTTTGGTAATAAATCTCGGCGATTGAACCGCTGTGCCTGTGAATCATTATAAATCTGAACCAGGTCTAAGATGCTTTCTGGTCTCACAGACGGGTCTGTTTGCTGGTTTTAAAGCAGTTTTGGGCTGGTCAGGTTGGGAGATCATCTAGACTAGCCAAAGACCTGCCAGGTTAAACCAGTTAAGACCATCTAAAAGCAGTAAAGCCCAGTGTTGAATATTATTTACTAAAACTATTACAAATCATTTTCAGTAATGAAAATTGAATTAAATTAAATCAGGCCTCCTGTAGCAAATCAGTTTGTTTTTGTAAGGTAAATATTAAGGTATATAATCGAGAAATGATTCAGCATTGATTCTGAGATTTTCCGAATGCATCGCAATTCTTTCTCGAGTCGATTCTGAGCTTAGTTTTGAACAGTAGATGGCGCTGTATGCTTTAGAAACAGCCGTACTCCACTTGTGTCCAAATCCTTACACGCGCTTGAACCTAAAATAACCATTCATAAAATTCGAAACGGTTTAAGTGAATTACAAGAGTGTTCGCAGTGGGCTGTGTTTACATTAATCTCCCGTCATAAAAGTATTCTGAGCTGAGGTGAAACTACATGACTTAGCCGAATGCACAAGCGCTCTCCAGCTCTCTTCTTCTTGAGCATTTGAGTGTACGGATAAAAACTAGATTAGAGCGCCATCTGCTGTTAAAATCTAAGCTCCAATGCATTCGGAAGATCTCAGAATCGATCCACGAATCGATTCTGCATCGATTTATCATCCCAGCCCTAGAAAATGTCCATATTTAAAATGATATGCAACATTTTAAAACACTAGCAATGGATTAAAATGTATTACCAAAGTATTAAACCGTGGTAGCAGAATGTTAATTTCGGTTAGCAATGTGCTTAATTCTGTCAGCAGAATGTTAAAGGGATACTCCACCCCAAAGCTAATTTTGTCATTAATCACTTACGCCTATGTTGTTCCAAACACTTAAAAGCTTCGTTCGTCTTCGTGACACAATTTAAGATATTTTGGATGAAAACCGGGAGGATTGGGACTGTCCCATTGACTGCCAAACAGTCAACACTGTCAAGGCCCAGAAAAGTATTAAAGACATCGTCAGGATAGTCCGTCTGCCATCTGTGGTTCAACCGTAACGTTATGAAGCAACGAGAATACTTTTTGTACGCAAAGAGAACTAAATAATGACTTTATTCAACAATTTGTCATCTCTGCGTCAGCGTAGCGCCATTTTGGAGAATATCCACTGGGCACAAACTGCGTCAGCCGTAACACAGTTACACTGTTTTCGTTCAAATCAAAGCTTAAACAAACATAGAAAGTTTGTTTTCTTTGCGTACAAAAAGTATTCTCGTAGCTTCGTAACATTACGGTTGAACCACTGATGGCAGATGGACTATTTTACAATGGGACAGTCACAAGCCTCCAAATTTCATCCAAAATATCTTAAATTGTGTCACAAAGATGAAAGAAGCTTTTACGGGTTTGGAACGACATGGAGGTAAGTGATTAATAACAACATTTTCATTTTGGGGTGGAGTAACCCTTTAAATCAAGTTAGCAACATTTTAATTCACTTATACATTTTATTTCCTTAACTTTGCATGAAATCCTTAAACTTCAAACTTTTCAAAGTTATTTCCAACTTTCTAGCAAGACTTTGTCAAGCCAAAGTAAACGTGTTTACTCATGTAGTTGCGTTTGCTGTTTGGGCTGAATATTTTTGGTTGCGGGAATTTCGTTGCATAACTAATGTATTCTTAGGTTGGAAAGTAACACCCTAGAAACCTCATACCAAAAACACCCTAGCAACTGCATAGCAACACCCTGGAAACACACTTAAGACATTGTTTCACTGCAGGACACTCAAGTGTTGTCTGAGGTTTAATCCCAAACAGCTCAGGGCTACGGGGGCTCATTAGGACCCTTTTGAAGCTCCACGGCACTTTGGCACTAATTATGAGTCTTGGCAAGTGTGGGATGGATATTCCCTGATGGGACCTTCAGTCTGTCTCTACTGATCCAGTGTTCATCCCAAACAACATGTCACACTTGACAGAAGGACCTATTTAAACTTTCAGTGTGTGTGTGTGTGTCATTCATCCTCCCCTTGCTGTGCTCCAGTTTAGTTGGAGAGCTTATTCAAATGATGGCCTATATTTGGGCAAAATTTGTTCGTCCATGTTAAATTAAAATGGAAAGTGGTGCTGTCTGTCACTCACCTCAGGTTTTACAAAACTGCAAACATCAGAAACACATAACACACTTCCGTGATAATGATTACTGGACTTTCAGTTTCTAGTGACTTGCTGATATCAACAAGACTTTTAACCACTACTTATGACACGTTTACTTTCTTAATAACAAATGACCTGCTGCTTACCGTGCGCAATTTATCAGTGCATGGAATTTTTATCAAAATAGAATTTTTCGTAATCCTTCTTTGAAATGTAATCAAATGTAATATAAACTTGGTGTGTGTGTGTTTAATTTCTAAATCAAAATTCATTTTTATATTTTTTGGGGCACATAAACTCAAATGTCATTGTGGAACAACTGTCCTAGTATAATAATGAAGAAAAAAGCTGTGTTTTATTATTATTATTTTTTTTACTATGTTAGTTTGGCACAATTTATATGAATATTTCTTAGAAAAAAAACTGTTAATTGTGTACCAAAAAAAATATATATGTTGTGTTTCAGAATGCAGTGACGCACAAAACCGAGATTGTACAGCTAACAGCATCTGCGTTCATGTACTTGCATTTTTCAAGCCTAAAGTGAACTTTGCTATTGCCTGTCTAAGTTATCAGTTATTGTATCTCATGGTGGACGATAAAACAGGCAAAAAATCCCATAGATTTTCTTTGAAGTCCATATCTAGAGACCAGAATATCAGAGACTTGAGGGTGGTCTAAGTTTGATTTTAAGCCTGTCTGTTCAAAAATGTAAATACATAGTTATTATTCATAACTCTTTATTTCTTCTATTGCATTCACCCCAATGTTTTGTTTAGCTTTAAATGATTTAAGGCAGTCATACACATACGAGTGTCTACCATGTGTGAACTCCCTGCCCTTGCCTTTAATAGCTCAATCGTGTGTGTGAGAGCATGTGTCGGGAGTGTGTGTGGAGTTACTCATTAATCGTCCAGCACTCACAGATACACTGTGCTGGACTCTCATAAGTTTCAGTCTCCATAGTACCAAGAAACTTTGTGTTTTCATTAATCATTAACGCTGCACACACACCTCTGCTGATCTTGAGCTACGCTTAAAGCCCAGTTGACGTCAAATAGATATCTAATAATAAAACCCCACACCCTTGGACTAATATAGTCTGTCTGGTGATGTGCTGTCATGAATGCTCACCGCTGTTGTGTCTTAAAGTGAACTCTGTAGTGAGTTATGTGCTATGTAGCAGGGTCAATGACAAATAAGTGTGTATGTAATAAAGAAAAATGCTACATTTTGAAAATAAAAAGGTTACAACACATGCAGAGTTTTTAGACTCAATACTAATCATGTTGTAATATTCTGTATTCATGTTAAGTATTATGTTTTGTTTTATGTCATACCAATTTCAAAAAAAGTTTAAATTTAGCATTAATAACACCAAAATTGTCATATGGTGTAACCATCAAATATGCAAAAATTCATACACAGAATGACTTTAATACATTTTTATGTTTGTTTTATTAATAAATTAAAATTAATTTTGATATTGCTTGTGGGCATAATGTTAAAAATCAGGGTGGTGCGACTGTCCTAATAAAATGATGCAGAAAAAGCCTAATTAAAATAATTCATTTCGTGAAAATTATGCTAGTTTGGCATTTTTTAATAATTAATATTTCTTAGGAAATAAATGTATCGTCCCAGCCCTAGACAAAGATCTAATCTATACAATAAAGGTCAATGATCTCCAAAAGTTTGGACCCCATTGACTTCCACAGATAAAAAAAAAATGACATTAGAATCACATTATGGTGAATAATTAAGTGAACTATCCTTTTACTTTACTTTTTTTATTATTTTTTTTGTCATTTAGCAGACGCTTTTATCCAAAGCGACTTACAAATAATAAAAAGCAACTAAAATTAAAAGTTACAACTATAAATATTATATATACACATTTAAGAAGATAAAGAAATTAAAGAAAAATAACAAATAACAATTGTAACTTATTGTAATATATGACTGTAATGTATGTATGTTTACTGGCTCATGCACCACAAATCACCTTACACTGTTCCCCAGCCAGCTGCTTGAATGTCTCTCTTTTTGCACATGTACAGTATTTGAAGTCATCTGCACAGTTGTACAGTTTGCATTTTTTTAGGTTATGTATAAGTAACCACTTTTATATATAGCATATGCATAGTCAAAGCTGACAGTAGGTTAGTTGTGTATAGGTTTATACTGTTTTACTTCGTGTTGTATATCTGTATTAATGTAGCACCGTGGTCCTGTGAGCACGACATCTCGTCCCACTCTATGTCCACACATGTAGCGGAATGACAATAAAGCTCGACTTGACTTGAAATGCACACAACAACATTTCAAAACTAAGCATTTAAATGAAAGCTAAAAACAATTAAATCAAATCAAATTAAATCAAGAAAAGGTATGAGTATACAAATGATTCTAACACAACACTAAAGGCCTAAGTATACTTATTTTTTAAATCGTAAGAATTGGTTATAAAAACTAAAACAGAAGTGAAACTAGTAGTAGGAAAGAGGAGAAATAAAAAGCGATACCTACTTATACTTATATAATTGTGGAAAATACTCCCTGTCCGGTGGAGTCGCACGGTAGAGTCGATGGTCTTTACACTCCTCGGTCTGCACAGGAGGAGGGCTTCACACGACCGCTCCCGCTGTATATTAAAAAATTTTAAACCAGTCCAACAAATCACTATTTGAATTCAGCTGAACACACTTTCCTGTTTATCACAACAAAACAATTGTTGAAATCCTTTTAAGAGTTTGCATTGTGTGTTAAGAGTTTCATCTTCCAACAAATGTAATTGGAATGTTTTATTGATTTGTTTGCTGGTTTTAGTTAAATTGAAGCCTTGTTGTACTAATTTATTCCTTTGTTTTAGTTCAATTGTGACCACAAACATTGTACTAATTTGGTGCCCCTGTTTAGTTAAATCATGGCCGCGTTTGAACTAAAATAAGGGTATAAATTAAATTAGTGATCGACCGATATTGATTTTTTATTACCGATTATTTGTATGTTTATGTATACCCGATAACCGATATGCAGAACCGATATTTATTTACTGTTATAAAGTAAATAAATAACAGAGTGAAGTAAGTCCATTCTTCGCTTTGGGTTTTCCTCCTTTCAGTCATCTTAACAACAACAAAAAACTGTTGAAAATGAACATTTTCATGTAAAATTTTATCTTAAAATTACAACAATAAAAACATTTTATTTATAAAAAGCATCATCAGCAACACTGATATTAACAATAAGCAAAATAATGTCTAATGTATTCAAATGGGGAAAATAAAGGACAGAAGTCATATCAACTTCATTTTAAACTACAGTTTTAGTAGGTTTATTAACCGTTGAATATAATCTTAATTCACTGAATAATATTCTTGTCAAGGTTGGGGTGAATGGATGAGGCGAGTACTCAAATGCAGGTTATGGGCAACTTATTTAATAAAAATAAAACAGAAACAACAAAAAAAACTACCCCTTAGGGGAAAAACAGGACAGCTGGCAGGCTTGGGCACGGCAAGGCAAGGCAGGACAGGGCACGGCAAGGCAGGAACAGGACAGGACAGGGCAGGGCAGGGCAGGGCACGGCAAGGCAGGAACAGGATACATTCAGGGTGAAATGATGACGAACTGGCACAGGACTGAAAACACAAGGAGATTATAAAGGGAGCAAATGATGAGGGTAACGAGGGAAAACAGCTGGGGAAAATTAATCAATAAACAGGTAACAAGATGGGTGGGGTCAAGACAAAATGACATGAGAGCACATGGCACACAGAAAACTAGGACAGAAGCCACGTGCTCACACAAAACAAAACACAAGCACATGGCCAGCAAACAAATCACCAGCCATGTACAAAACAGGACATGAACACGCAGCTAATGAGAAAACTCATAAGCCACGTGTTCACACAAGACAACATGAAAGCACGCAGCCAATGAATATACAAGCTGCGTGCCACACAACACTGAATATAACATAAATGCACGCTGCCGATAGAAACACGAACTGCGTGCAACACAACAAACACACGTGGGCGAGTGTGCGGTCCCGGCGAACTCGAGACCGCGCACTCACACAATGACAGAAAATGGAGCGCGAGTGTCCAAACCCCGACACGAACCGAAACTCAAGACATGAGTGCCGGAATCCAAACACCACGCTCCACACAAAACAATGTATGCAGACGAGAGAGCGCGCGACTCGAGCACACTCGAAGCCGCGCGCTCACATGAAAACCCGGACATGATGGGAGTATCAGGGCTCTGTCACAAAACCATGAATAACACTAGACCGAAGTGACAGAACCCTGACAATTCTCTGGATTATTGACTTTAAACTATAACAAACAAAACATCGTATTTTATTGCATTTCTTAACTGGCATGTTTTATCAGAATTATTCAAATGTTTTTTGTCATTCTGGTTTATGAAAACTGCTGACAGCGCGGTTTATCTATTTACACAAAACTATACTCAAACTGCGATCGCTTGTGGAGAAAATAAATAATTAATTTCGATAGAGATGTTTATTGGCGAAATAATGGTTCTATAGTAAATGTTAATATAGTTTAGCGTGTTTCAAACAAGTAAATCTTGTTAAAAGTTACATGCGGTGGCCGTCCTGGAGCATTTCCTGAGTGAACAATGCCCACTGCTCCAAGTGTGTGCTCTTGGATGGGTCAAATACAGAGAACACATTTCACTGCTGGTTATACTCTGTATAACTGTGTATGTGACTAATAATAAAACAAAACATATCGGTTATCGTTTTTTTTCAAAACCGATATCCGATTATGGTAACATGCTTAAACATCGGGAAAAATATCGGTAGACCGATATATCGGTCGATCTCTACTCTAGTATAAATTAAAAAGTGAATGAATGCTTAATTTGTAGTGACATTGACTTATGATTTGCAGGAAAAATAAATAACAAATTAGGCAATACTAGACACTGACTTGCATTTCTCAGGAGCTGTCTTTTTCTTTGGAAATGCAGCCGTAATGAATACACAGGAATTCAGAGTCAGGAAAACAACATCAACCACCCGAAACAGCAACATCCAGCCGATGATAATAAAACCAGTGAGGGACGGTATCTGGATCACAGTCAGAGTTAATGTTGTTTTAGACTGTGTTGAAACTTGAACCGAAACCCACAAAATGATCAGTTATCAGATAAAAGCTTGGAGCGCTGCAAGCTTGGCTCTTATTTATAGTGCCAGAATGCTTTTCATATTTCATAGTTTATCTTCCTTGCAGTTATGTGCAAGTTTGTTCCCTGAATGCTAGACAGTGGAACATGAAATAGTATTCCAGATTTCTTTCATGATTCTTGGTCTTGGTGGACTAAGGGGTGTTTACACGACACCATTTGCAACTAAACCCTGAAACGGTTTTATATCTTTTGGCCGTTCTTTTACACACCAATAGGATTTCCCTTACGAAAATTAACATGAGTTTTATTATAGTAAAAGTATAGTGAGAGCTGTAGTTCTACCCCCACAAGATACTGTTTGTGAATGTTTGTTGGAACTATGGTTTTGTTAAAAACATAAAATTGTTAAACTATGTTGCTAATAAGGGAACTTGCGATCATAGTTGGCTAACAATGCTTTTAGGAAGCACATCCCTGATTGGCTGTTCAGTGCGGATGCCCATTTTCGCCACTGAAAAAAAATAAAATAATTACGAGTTCAGACTTTTTTTCTCAGCATTGTATGATATACACTCACATTTGCGAGATATAAAGTCAAAATAGTGGAAAATAAATGTACAATTGCAAGAAATAAATTCAGAATTGCAAGTAAAAACAATTCTGACTTATTTCTCAGAATTGCATGATATAAACTCAAACTTTTGAGTTATAAAATCAGAATAGCAGGATACAAACTCGCATTTATGAGAAATAAAGTCATACTGAATGTTTTCTCAGAATCGTGAGATATAAATCTCATAATTCTGACTTGCAGTTGTGAGAAAAATTAAGTTTCACAATTGAGTTTATATATTGCAATACTGATAAAAATTTTCAGAATGACAAACTTTTTTCTCAGAATTTTGTGATATAAACTCAATTGCGAAATGCAATTTGTTCTATGGACATTTTTATTTTCTGTGTATTTTATGAATATTGTTATATTGTCTATTCTCTTCATTATTACTGTTTTTTTATTACCTTAATTATATGTTGTCTGCAGTATGTTTGTACTTTCTGTACTGAAAGCTCGTAACACAGAGATCAATTCCTTGTGTGTGTGCAACTGCAAGTTTATTTGTTAATTATGAGAAAAAAGACACAATTGTGAGATGTAAACTCGCAATTGCAAGAAATAAAGTCAGACGTGTGAGATATAAACTTGAATTGTTTTATTCAATTTCGGAAACAGGCTTCCACAGTTCAGCTTCGCAAACTTGTATACAAGGCAACAAAATCTGTGAAAGTGACAAAGTAAGCAAAATATGCAGCGCTGTTTGTTTATAGTTTGTATATTCATAACACTTTTCCCTTCTTAGAGTGACGCATACAAACTACTGCCACCTGATGGTATGGAGAATAAGTTCCTCTCAATGCAGAACATGCATGCGTGGTTGACCGTAGTCTTTGTGTTGTGTTCACATCAAACATAACCAGTTGGCTGAGATGTAGTCGACATGAAGCGACACCCCAGTCAGCTTTCTTCACCGTTAGTTTGGTTTGCTGTATCTGGTCCGTAATATGGATGAATAACTACAGAAAAAGCACCAAAGTGCACCAGCTTGTAATCATTTGCAGGCTTTAGTTGAAATGTAACATTTTTAGTCATATAGTAAAAGATTTGAGAGAGTGAGACTTTGGACTTCTTATATGCTAATTTCAACAAAGCACTGCTGACAAACATTATGTCTTATGAATCCTTTCCTAAACATACCTTAAGGCCTGAAGAGGATCTTTGCCATGTAATAGAAATCAGTGAAGCTGTATTGCAGTGTAAGGTTTGTCTATTGATGGTGCTGCTGGTTTCTCCTCAGGTGTGGCGAGAGGTTGAAGAGGATGACTGAATATAAGCTGGTGGTGGTGGGTGCTGGAGGCGTGGGCAAGAGCGCTCTCACCATCCAACTCATCCAGAACCACTTTGTGGATGAATACGACCCCACCATAGAGGTAACGTGTGTGTGCATGCGTGCGTGCGTGTGTGTGTGTGTGTGTGTGTGCGCGTGCGCGCGTGTACACTGAGTGACCTTATCCAGTAATATACAGGTACGTCTAAAACAAAAATTTGAATTTTTGTGCACAAAGAAAACAAAAATAATGACTTTCTTCAACAATTCGTCTCCTTCATGTCACACTATAGTGCCATTTTGGAGAGTATCCTCTGAACGTAAACAACATATGTACGAGGATATGTTGTTTTCATTCAGATCAAAGTATAAACAGCGTATCCATGTACGGTACTGCTGACACAGAACAGCATACGTTATTTATGTATGTGATACTCTCCAAAATGGCGCTATATTGGCGCGAATTGTTGAATAAAGTCATTTTTGTTTTCTTTGAGCACAAAAAGTATTCTCATAGCTCCGTAAAATTACGGCTGAACCCCTGATGTCACCTGGATTATTTTAACAATCTCCTTGAACCTTGCTGTCTATGGAGGGTCAGAGCTCTTTTCATCAAAATATCTTAATTTGTGATCTGAAGATGAACTAAGGTCTTGTAGGTTTGGAATGACATGAGGTTGAGTAATTAAAGACAGAATTTTCATTTTTGGGTGAAATCTCTTTAATTTATGGGACCTTTTTGTTTGATTTGATTTTGGCACATTCTTAGCTTTCTTGTACTGTACATTATGCTTTATTAATTTGACCAGTGGTCCGTCTCTTTGTTATATCTCACAACATCACTAGGCAATGAATAAACTCCAGCTCCACCATTCACTGATTCAGTCTGTGTGTTTCTCTGCACACTCAGTGTCAAATAAACCACAGGAGTTTCCCCTCGGCCTGCGTTTGCTCTCAGCGTGAGGTGTGTGTGTGTGTGTGTACGTGCTTCTACACGTCCCTCGCCCTCTCTGTCCTCTTTTCCCGCCACGCCCGTCTCTGGACAAACAATGTCCTTTTTATGGCTCAGTCGCTGTGCGCTTACACGCTTGAGCACAGAGACGTGTGTTTATGTGTCTGATGGGACACAACTCAACCATCTCCACTGTCTGTTTACTGTTTCAGTCCTTGTCACTTTTTCCCCAGAGTCCTTTATTTGGCACATAAAAAAAAGAACAATTTTAGACATAAAATCATGTCCATGTGTGTGAAATAACGTCCCAGGTTACGTATGTAACCCTGGTTCCCCGAGGAGCGAGGCGCTGCGTCGAACGCTGGGGAACGCCATCAGAGATGTCCAGCTCTGAATCATAAGTGTAATCAGTCAAAATTGACAGCCAGACGTCAGGTGCGGGTGACGTCACGACCAGGATGCTTAAAAGCGCGTGATGTGCAGCCGGCGCCAGCTTCCAGGAATGAAGCAAAGCTCTAGTAGGGATGCCGGAAGTATGGCCTTGCGGACGCAGCGTCTCGCCCTCGGGGAACCAGGGTTACATCGTAACCTGGGACATTCCCTCCGGGAACATCGAGCTGCGTCGAAACGCTAGGGGAACGAGATGTCCACGCCGCCAGAATTACCAATCCCTGCTCAGTGTGTGGAATGCACAGCTACGGCAAGAGAACAACAGAGCCAGGAGTGGCTTGCAGATCTAGGTCATAGAATCTGACGAAGGTTAGGGGCGTAGACCACCCAGCAGCGTCACAAATGTCCTGAATAGGGACACCTGCGAAAAAAGGCCTTGGAGGCCGCCATACCTCTGGTTGAATGAGCCTTGACCCCCAAGGGCGAGGGGAGATCAGAGGACTCATAGGCAACTATGATGGCATCCACTATCCACCGACTAAGGGTCTGCTTAGCAGCTGGAAAACCCTTTTTAGGAGGACCGTAGCATACCAGCAGTTGATCCGATTTCCTCCACAGGGCAGCTCTGTGGACGTGTCGTCCAGTGCTCGCACTGGACACATACAGTTAAGCTTCTCCTGGTTGGGCTCCCTGAAGGAGGAGGACAAAAGGCCTGAGTATAGCAGCGGTACCGAGGAGGGACCTTGGGGACGTCACGAGGTACAAAAGACTTTCGCCAGACCGGGCGTAAAGTCTATAGAGGCCACCGAGAGGGCCTGTAGATCCCCAACTCTCTTCAGCGAAGATATGGCTAAGCAAAGTGCCTTCAGCGTGAAGATGCTCTGATACCTGCTCGATGGGTTCAAAGCGGAGGTTTGCAGAGAGCTTCTAGCACAACAGCGAGATCCCAAGGAGGGACCCTGGACCGTACTCTGAGCCTGAGCCTCAGCACACCGCGGAGGAAAGCGTATGATCAGGGGTCCTTGCCCACTGATTGTCCACCCATAGGGGGCGTGGTAAGGCAGCCTAGCTGCCACATAAACCCTCAGGGTGGAGTGGGATAACCCTGCGGAGAACCGAGCCTGCAGAAACTCCAGTACTGTACCAATCGGGCAGTTAACTGGGTCGAGCTGGTGGTCTCCACACCAAGAAGTGAAGAGTCTCCACTTGAGGCCATACAGTTTCCTCATTGAGGGAGCTCTAGATTGGAGAATGGTCTCAACAACCTCGGTTGAGAGACCTGACACTATGAGTTGCGCCCCCTCAGGGGCCACACCCACAGCTTCCATAACTCCGGGCGGGAGTGAAAGATCATACCCTCCGCTTGTGAGAGGAGATCTCTCCTGACTGGAATCTCCCATGGGGAGCCGTCGAGGAGAGAAATCAGGTCCGAGAACCATACTCGGCCCGGCCAGAACGGGGCTACTAGCAACAGCCGGACCCCGTCCCGGCGCACTCTCTCTAGAACTCCCGGGAGCAGAGCAATCGGGGGAAAGGCGTACAGACGAAGCCTCGGCCACGTCTGTACCATAGCATCCAGCCCAGCGGGCGGATGAGTCAGAGAGTACCAGAGGGGACAGTGCGATGTCTGACGAGTCGCAAACAGATCCACCTGTGCCTGGCCAAAAACTCTCCAAATCTGCTTCACCACCTCGGGGTGAAGCCTCCATTCCCCGGGCCTCGGCCCCTGCCTCGACAGGATGTCTGCTCCTACATTAAGATGCCCAGGAATATAGACCGCTCTCAGCGAAGGAACTTGTCCTGGGACCACACAAGGATCTGGTGCGCCAGCTTGCATAAGGCGCGAACGCAGACCTCCCTGGTGGTTGATATAAGAAACCACAGCTGTGTTGTCGGTGCTAGCACATTGTGATTTCTTAGGTCCGGAAGAAAATGTTTCAGTGCTCAAACACGGCCAGCATCTCCAGGCAGTTGATGTGCCACGTGAGATGGTGACCACTCCACAGACGCGGGCAGGGTGGCCACTCATGACCGCTCCCCAGCCGGTCAGGGATGCATCCGTCGCTGGCGTTACGCGGCGGCAAGGAGCTCCCAGGACCCGGGCCCTGAGACAAGAACCAAGGTTTCTCCACATGTCCAAGGCACGTAGGCATCGCCGCATGACCTTGATCATGCGGAATGGGTTTCTCGGGAGAACCCTTGGACTTGAGCCACCACTGTAGGGGTCTCATGTACAGCAGGCCAAAAGGTATCACATTGGACGCTGCTGCCATCAGACCCAACAGTCTTTGAAACTGCTTGACAGTGGTGACAGGCCTTCTCTGACTCTCCTGACCATGTTGAGAATCGACTCGATCCGAGCAGGGGACAATCGTGCCTGCATCGTGGTCGAATCCACACCACGCCCTAGATAAGTGGTTCTCTGGAATGGAGACAGCACACTTTTCTTTGCATTTAGTCTTAACCCCAATTCTTTCATGTGGCGAGAACGACATCTCGATGTCGAACCGCCCACTGCTCTGAATGAGCTAAAATCAACCAATCGTCGATGTAGTTGAGTATGCGGATGCCCTGAAGTCGCAGGCGCCAGTGCAGCATCCACGCGCACGTGAAAGTTCGGGGTGAGAGTGCTAGGCGAAGGGAAGAACCCGATATTGGTAAGCTTTGCCCCAGCGAACCTCAGGAACTTCCTGTGACTGGGAAGGATGGATACATGGAAATAGGCGTCTTTTAGATCTATCGTGACGAACCAGTCCTCGGATCTGATCTGAGACACGACCTGTTTTACAGTAAGCATTCTGAACTTCAGGCGGCTGACTGAGCGGTTCAGTAGCCGCAGATCTAAAAATTGGACGTAACCCTCCATCCTTCTTTGGAACAACGGCACCGGCTGTAGAACCCGGACTCTCTGTCGAGAGGAGGGACCACCTCGATGGCCTCCTTCCTCAGAAGAGCTGACCTCTTGTTCTAATACCAGAGCCTGCTCGGGATTTGTGCTCGTGAGACACAACCCTTTGAAATGTGGCGGCGGGCGCGAATTGAATCGATAACCTTTCTCTACAGTCTGCAGGACCCAACGAGATACATTTGGCAGTAGTTTCCACGCTGCTAAATAATCTACTAAGGGAGCCAGTCTCTCGAGACTGGCCTCTGGTGTGTTTGGAGATGCTAGATCGATGCCCTGACACGGAGGACCGGCAGGCCACCGATGTAGCTGCTCGGGAGATCCCTGAAGGCGTGGCGAGGCTCTCAGCTCCGCTACGTTTCCGGGCGGAAAGAACTGAGAAAGGCACTCGCGGGAGACCGCTGCGCCCTGGAACTCTGGCAGGGTTGGCAGAATGATCTCCAGAGGGCGCTGAGGAGAGACGGACACCGTGTGTGCGGTGCACCCGCTCTTCCCAGCAGGGGCCGCCCTCAACAGTCCTGCGTGAGCGTCAGGACCGCTTCATCGAGGCTTCCTAGACTGAAGCACGACCCTCAGGTCGGGCTTCGTCTCCAGCCTCGATTTTCTAGGCGTTGTCGACCTCGGTCCCGCTGCAGGGAGCACGAGCGGCAACGCTCTGCCTGGACCTCCCTATATGAGGAGCTGGTACACGGTTGGGGCTGCTCCCGCTCAGCAGCCCCTAGAGCTACAGAGCGGCGAGGGAGAAACCGCTGAAATGCTGCCGCCTGTTTAGACGCCTCCTGGAACCTGTCGACGACCGAGTTAACGGCATCGCCCGAACAGCCCAGAAAGGCGCAAGCGGGCATCCATCAAGACGACTCTGTCCTTCTCTTTCATGTCGGACAGAGTCAACCATAAGTGCCTCTCCGCTGCCACCATTGCTGCCATAGACCGCCCAATGGCACGGGCGGTCTCTTTAGTGGCACGGAGAGCTAAATCAGCGGTTCTCCTCAGTTCTCCGACATCACTTGAACTGATTTGCTCGCCCTCATCTAGCTCTTTCAGCAGGTCTGCTTGATATGCCTGAAGCACAGCCATAGTGTGAAGGCATGCACCTGCTGACCTGCTGCCGTACTTTGCCCAACAGCGCTGATGACCCACGCAGCGGCTTGGTGGGCAAGACCGGAGCCTTCAGAGACGATGCCGCACCGGGTGCCAGATAGCTCGCAAGCGTCTGTTCAACCCGGGGCATCGCTCTGTAACCACACTCACTTAACCCCGCTACATTACCATAATAGTCAGAGGCGGGGATAAATAGGCGTGAAGAAAAAGGTCTTTTCCACGATCTCGACACCTCAGTGTGAAGATCGGGAAAGAAAGGCAGGCTCCGGCGTAGAGGTAGTGACTTACTACGCAGAAAGCGTTCATCTAGTTTACTTCGCTGCTCTTCAGTCTGATCATCGGCGGGCCAATTAATGTTTAACTTGGCAACCGCGCGAGTAACTACCTCTAATAACTCCTCGTATTGCGGGGATAGAGTGGGCGAAAAACCAGTGCTCTCCACATCTTCCTCCTCGGAGGGAGATAGGTGAAACACTGGCCCCGCCCTCTGAGGGGAAGAATCCGCAGAACGGGCTTCCGAACCCAGAGAACGGGCAGTGGATCTGGCAGGTGAGGACAGAGATAGGGGTTTACCCGTCTCTAATCCCTCTGCCAAATCCAATTGCGAGCCCCACGAGTGTAGCCACCGCTCCGCCTCAGCGGAGGCGGGGCCAGCACCGCGAGGAGCGCTCGCGAAAACTCCCTCCTCGAAGAGAGCTTTCCGGGAGCGAAGCGTGTGCATAGGAAGCCGCTCACAATGCGGGCAGCCGGCTTCCTCAAAAGCCGACTCCGCGTGCTTCGCCCCCAAGCAGACCACGCACAGACTGTGTGTATCCCCACTCGTGATGAAGCGAGAGCAGGGAGTCACACACTGTCTGTACTGTGAACCACTCTCGCCCCTCTTAGATTTAAAGGTTGCCTTTGACATGTCTGTACTAATCTTTCTTTGCCTGCCTTTTTTAGAACAAACTTCCTTATTTCCTAACTGGATAATAACAGATCTACAGACAATGACTGACACACACAGAGAGCTTTGCTGAATGACAAAAAGCTGGCGCCGGCTGCACATCACGCGCTTTTAAGCATCCTGGTCGTGACGTCACCCACACCTGACGTCTGGCTGTCAATTTTGACTGATTACACTTATGATTCAGAGCTGGACATCGCTGATGGCGTTCCCCTAGCGTTTCGACGCAGCTCGATGTTCCCGGAGGGGAACTAAAGCTTATTGGCTACTGCATAATAAATGAACAAGAAATGGTCTTTCTGGTGCAAGCAGGCTTGAGTTTGGTGCTGGTTTGTCTGCAGGACTCCTACAGGAAGCAGGTGGTGATTGACGGAGAGACGTGTCTCCTGGACATCTTGGACACTGCAGGTCAGGAGGAGTACAGCGCCATGAGGGATCAGTACATGAGGACAGGAGAGGGCTTCCTCTGTGTGTTTGCCATCAATAACACCAAGTCCTTTGAGGACATTCATCAGTACAGGTGTGTGTTGGGCTGAACCCATTTTTCTCTGTTGGGAATTTGTCCTAAAATATCTTTTCAATAATGCATTTCTTCAATTTTATCTTGAAGCAAGAAAATGGAGATCAGAAAAAATGTTGGTTGAAAAAATAATGCTTTTTTACCTTTTTTTTGCTGTGGCAACTTTAAGACTTCCATATGTAAAAATAACGTGTGTTATGATTGGCTTACCTTTTTTCAATGACGAGGGCAAATGTCATTGTGTTTTGGTTGTGATCATGTTTGAGAGCGCAGTCACATCAGCGAAATTTCAGCTACAGTTTTGTTAGCAAAACAGGTCATTGTCTTTGGCTAGCAGTGTTTGAAGCACAGGTCACAGAAGCCGCGTTTAAACCAAACAGCTTTCTATTGGTCATTGTGACACATTTACATGACAAACTATTGCGAAATCTGAATTTCACATAACATTCCTAATTGCATAGTTTTATATAGAAAATACTGGATTTTATTTATTGCATTTTTTTAATCGTATTACCCATGATGCAACCTGTCAAGAATAAGTTCAGGTTGTATTTAACGTCAAAATCAAAAGGCAAAAATAAGTTATTATATTTTTATTAAAGACGTTGAAGCATATTTTTAGACCATTAAGATTTGTCACATTATTTTCATTACATGAAACACCATATTTTTTATTTTAATGCACAAAATATGTTTCTCATTACTGCACTAAAGACAAGTTATTATATATTATATATAGTATACATTAATATGATATATTAGTTAAAAAGTAAAGTATTCATACATCATGGTAGTATTTGTTGAACTGCTTTGAATTACACTAATTTAGAAAAATGTATATATACTGTATATATATATTTTTACTAAAATACATATATATATATATATATATATATATATATATATATAACAATTGTAAATTGATTTATTGTATGTATTTTAGTGACATATATATATATAATGATTTAAATTCTAATTGAAGTTGAGAGAAGTGATGTCATTGTAAAGGAAATTATTTTGAATAAAGATAACAAGAGCTCATTAATTAAAAATGAATAGTGTGCATGAAAAAACGGTTATATAAAAAATATACCATAAAATTAAGAATATTAATTTGTGATTTCTTAGTGACTTTAACGCGACCTATCTGTCTGTCTCTTTCTTTCTTTCTTTCTTTCTTTCTTTCTTTCTTTCTTTCTTTCTTTCTTTCTTTCTTTTTTTCTTTCTTTCTTTCTTTCTTTTCTTTCTTTCTTTCTTTCTTTCTTTCTTTCTTTCTTTCTTTCTTTCTTTCTGTTTTTCGTTCGTTCTTTCTTTCTTTCTTTCTTTCTTTCTTTCTTTCTTTCTTTCTTTCTTTCTGTTTTTCGATTTCTTTCTTTCTTTCTTTTTTCTTTCTTTCTTTCTTTCTTTCTTTTCTTTTCTTTTCTTTCTTTCTTTCTTTCTTTCTTTCTTTCTTTCTTTCTTTCTTTCTTTCTTTCTTTCTTTCTTTCTTTCTTTCTTTCTTTCTTTCTTTCTTTTAATTTTGGTTGTGAAATATGACCTGGAATAATTGTTTTAGTTACTAAAGCCAAGAGCCAAAGCTGATGCGTTAAAGAGAAGTGTACTGCCGCCTCATGTGAGCCCTTTAACCCATGTTAGCCTTGACTCTGATTCACACGGTCACCTCTTAGTCTTATTTATCAGCACGTTTGATGTCCCATGGATTACACCCTCAGATCCTTAAACTGCGTCTTTGACTGGGCATCCGTGGCAAAACATTCAGTATTTGTGCTTGAGAGGACAGCAGAAAGTGCAGTGCCAGTGAAATCGATCCCAACTCTATTCGACTAAAGGAGAGAGAGAGAGAGCTTTCAAGGACAATGAAAGGAGGATAACTGCATTACATCAATCCGTGTGTTGTTTGTGGGTAATGGGGTCTAGATAATGCATTTTTAATGCATGAAGTACAGTACAACATGGGGAATAGTAGTGCACTGTTTAATATCAGATGCAGATGGCCGTTGATAATCAGTTTGCATTATATACACTATCAGTCAAAAGTATGTAATAGATAACAAAAAAAAAATCTCTTATGCTCTTTATTAATAATGAGCACCAATCAATATATGAGAATGATTTCTGAATAATCATGTCACAATGAAGACTGGAGTAATGATGCTGAAAACTCAGCTTTAATCACATAAATAAATTACTTATTAACATATATTCATATAGCAAACAGTTATTTTTAGATTGTAAAAAATATTACACAATATTACTGTATTTTTGATCAAATAAATGCAGCCTTGGTGAGCAGAAGAGACTTCTTTCAAAAACATTTGACTGCTTATTCTTCTCATTCAGCTTGAATGTGTCGTGTCGAACTTGCAGGTTATTCTGTGGAGAGTCTTATATTAACAGTGTGATGTGTTGGTATCGGATGCCAAGATTTATATCTCACATTACATTCATGCATTTTCCAGACATTTTTAGTCCAAAGTGACTTTACCAGTTGA
Organism: Gymnocypris eckloni scoliostomus; assembly: GCA_027564155.1. Taxonomy (NCBI): domain Eukaryota; kingdom Metazoa; phylum Chordata; class Actinopteri; order Cypriniformes; family Cyprinidae; genus Gymnocypris; species Gymnocypris eckloni. Next base: position 11,013,547 of record CM050434.1, read on the forward strand.
TTCATTCACTGGGATTCGAACCCGTGACCTTGCAAACTAAGAGCGAAGGCTGAAAGACTTTAGCGACTGGCTCTTTTCTTTAGAAGGCGGGACTTAACACCTAGAATGATAACTATAACGATAACTGTTTAAACATCAAACAACAGACAACAACGTTGTGTTTTTAAGCGCACACTGCAGTTTTGTGTGTTTTGTTGCTTTAAATGCTTGAACTCTTTAAAGCCGGATGGATTCTGATTGGCTGTCATTGTTTTTATAATTTATCAACTGGTGAAAAACCCACTTTGAATGTGATTTTTAATGGTGTGTCATTATCATTATAAGAAGAAGAAGGATATTTAAAGCATTATATTTATTGTCTGAGAAAGGACTAGGATTTAGTTCACTAGAGCTGTCATATTGAACTTCACACAGCACTTTGATGCAATGCGTTTGAGGTTTTCTACTCTACAAAGGACACATATGTGACCCTGGACCACAAAACCAGTCTTAAGTGTCAGTTTTTTGAAATTGAGATCTATGCATGATCTGAACGCTGAATAAATAAGCTTCCCACTGATTTATGGTTTGTTATGATCAGAGAATATTTAGCCGAGATACAACTATTTGAATATCTGGAATCTGAGGATGCAAAAAAATCTAAATATTGAGACAATCACCTTTTAAAGTTTTA
>CM050434.1:11019219-11029817 GCA_027564155.1 Gymnocypris eckloni scoliostomus
AACATAGCATGTTTTTCTGAAATATATACATGCATGTGTTTGTGTTTATATATACATAATAAATATACACACTATGCAAACAAAATCTTTTTTGGTGGGGAGTGGGGAGGTAACAGCACCCCATGTGGCTGTTTAGTGGATGCTTAATGTGTTATTTATTTGTTTATTTTCAGCTGCTTACACACAAAATCTTCACTTGTGACACAGTTTCTGAACGCTGACACTCAAACAGCTGAAGCACACACCATACACTAATGCTCGGCCTTTGACTCAGGTTTCAATATCATAAAACACAACACATAATTATCTCTGTAATACACAAATCTAACAGGAATTAATATTACGGCAAAGGTGTTTGCAAATGTTTGCTTTTGAGATGTGTTATTTTCTGAATGCAGTGCTTCATTTTGCGTTTTGTGTGTGCAATTTTTGGATTTGTGTGTAAAGTTTTGAAAAAGTGTGTAAGCGGTTGAAAAAAAACTGTAATTACTGTATTAGAAGTTAGAAGTTTGTCCCCTCTTTTTTGAGTCTCTTCTGCTCGCCAAGGCTGCATTTATTTGTTTAAAAAATACAGTAAAATTGTGGAAAATTATTACAATTCAAAATAACTGCTTTCTATGTGAATATATTATAAAATGTAATTTATTGCTGTGAATAAAGCTGAATTTTTAGCATCATCACTCCAGTCTTCAGTGTCACATGGTCTTCAGAAATCATAAAATAAGTGCAGCCTTGGTGAGCAGAAGAGACGTATTTAAAAATCATTAAACATCTTACAGATCCTTGTGTGTGTGTGTGCGCGCACGCGTTCCCGTGTGTGTGCGTGCCAGTGTTTGTCTGTGCGCGTGCCCGTTTGTGGCCTACTGTTAAGTCCTTTCAATTGAAAATTTATCATATTGTGCTTTAAGTTCCACTCTCTTGTTGAATAACTCTTCTGTTTACTATTGATGAGACGTCTCTATCTACTTTTGCAATGGAATCAATGAGTTGTTGGAATTTTGCATTCTTTAGTTTGTTGGTATATGAAGAATAAGATATGATTTCACCTCTGATGACTACTTTAAATGTTTCCCATAAAGTCGATGGTGATACCTCGTCCAATGAGTTTGTAGCCAAAAAAATATCAATTGCTGTTGATATATATATAATAATTTTTTTATCTGCCAACAGAGTTGGATTTAATCTCCAAGTTGGGCGTTGGTTACTGCAGAGAGTAAATCGTAAATCTAAAAGCAGTGGGGCATGATCCGATATTATAATGGCAGAGTATTGAGTTTTTTTCTAATGAAGGAAGTAGTGTTTTATCAATATAGAAATAATCTATTCTAGAGTAAGAAGAATTGACATGAGAGAAAAGGGAAAATTCTCTTTTTTTGTGGAAATAAAAATCTCCATGGGTCCAAACAACCTGTTTGTGCCATAAAAGTTGAGAGAGCTAAAGATAATTTAGATTGTGGCATTGGTTTTGGATTTGAACGATCTAATTTCGGGTTAGCAACACAATTTAAATCTCCGCCAAAAATGTATTTGTATGTATTTAAATTTGGTAGATGTGAGATGATTTTATGAATGAAGATAACATCGTCCCAATTTGGGGCATAAACACATACCAGAACAACAGGGATTTGAAACAGATATCCAGTCACAATAACAAAGCGTCCTTGGGGATCAGAAACACATTTAGATGCATTAAACTGGACTTGTGAATTATAATTGTCGCTCCTCTTGTTTTACTGTTGAAATGGGAATGGAAAATCTGTCCAACCCATGGTTTTCTAAGTCTTACCTGATCTGCTATTTGTAAATGTGTTTCTTGCAGAAACGCTATATCCGTTTTCATTTTTTTTAGATGAGCGAAAATGCGCTCGTTTATTTGGTCCATTCATACCCTTAACGAATGGAAGACCCTCCTTCTTTCATAAACGTGTCACACATCAGTCAATACTTTTATAAGAATAGATTGATAAAAGTAAGACCATTTTTCCACAGATACAAGTGAGTGATGTAAAATAAAAAAAAAAAAATTGTAAGGAAAAATATAGTTATAAAGCCTCTTCCAGTTATTTTTAATTGTACAAAAACAGCTGGTTCCCTTTCGATATTTCACTCCTACTGTAAGTATGGGAAAATCCCTTTTTACCCCTTCACTTAATCTTTTTTCATCAAGCAGTTATAACTGCACGTGATTGGTTCATATAAGGTGAAAGAAACAAACCAATCCATAGCGGTGGCGAGCGAGACTATGGCTATGCAGCCCGCCATAGCCAACCAAAATGGAGGGGCGTCTGGCTATATTACTCGCTGCCTGCCACCACATCTCAGATTTCTTCTCTTCAGTGATGAACTCACTTCTTTGCTGACGCCGAGATCCGCCGTTGAAATGCCTCAAGCAGCCGGATTAGGACCTCGCAGCGACCAACTTGCAGACTCGGTCATCCCCTGCAGCCATCAGGCGTCGATCCAAAGAGCCTCATTAAAAGAGAAAATTTCACGGCGTTGTTGCAAATGCCGCGCCGTCATTGTAGGACGTGCAGGTTCCCCCTGCATGCGGACCTGTGAGGAAAAAGCAGCGGGGCAGAGTATTTGAGGAGCCGGGGACAAGCAAGCTCACGTCGGCTCAATGCCCGCATGCCTCGCCATCACTGCATAGAGAGCATTCGCCTGTCCTCTTCAACCAGCATGATCAGCGTCCCTCCGCGGCTGCGAGCGACATGATCCGTGACTGACCCCGCCCTCTTGCCGTCATCTGCTTCATGCAACGCCAGACTCAGAGTGGACGAAGAGCTCATCCATGTTATGACAAAGGCTGTCAACGAGCTCGGGCTCGGCACGACGCTATCCTTTCCCGAAGCGCCAAGGACCCCAGCCCAAGATCGCCTTGGATCAGGCACCTCAGAAATCCTCCTGAACAACCAGTCAGAAAGAGGCGGGCCCGAGTCTCGCTACTGCTGGACCACCCTGCAAGCAGCCTCTATTGTGTCTCTTGTGATAGCGGACAAAATAAAACACATACATTTTCAAAAAGAGAGCAAAAATCTTTTTTTACCTACCATAGGTTTCCTGCCATTATGCAGCCAGTCTGCACAGCCGTTTCAACCCCTTGCCATGCGGACCGTGGCCTTGCAGGCCATCCCCGCTGTGTCAACGTGCATAATGACTACGGTAAGATGAGGTTATACACTCCAATTCACTCGAAGACCACTGCACTTCTGCACTTAATGTCGCTGGATCTTAAAGATGCATACTTTCACATCCAGGTAGCCCCCCATCACAGATGATTCTTGAGATATGCATTCGAAGGGGTGCATCAATACAAGGTCCTGTTGTTTGGGCTATCCCTGGCTCCCCGCACTTTTACACGATGCATGGATGTGGCTCTTTCCCATCTGCGACAGATGAGAATCCGTGTACTCAACTACCTCGACGGCTGGCTCATTCTGGCCCAGTCGCAGACGGTTTTAACATCGCACAAGACCCTCCTCCTCAGCCACTTAGATTGCCTGGGGCTCAGGGTCTACTTTGCCAAGAGCCTAATGTCACCCAGCCAACGGGTTTTGTTCCTGGGTACAGTTACTGTCTCAGCGGGGTGAGCCATGACAATTCCACGCCACGCTGCCTCTTTCAAGAAAGGTCCCGCCCATCCGCTCAAAGCTTTCCAGAGAATGCTGGGCCTTATGGCAGTTCTGGCTGAATCAGAGGGTTCCATCCGCGGCCTGGTGTCACGGACACCACCGCGTAATGGTGACTCAGGCCTGTGTATCAGCCCTGGCCCGTTGGAAGGACCCCTTCTGGCTAAAGCAAGGCGTGATCATAGACACAGCGCCTCTACGCTCTGAAATGGGCCATTTTCTCGACTTGGTGTCAAGACTGCGACTTAGACCCAGTCACCTCTGATGTGTCAGTGGTTCTTTCATTTCTGCAGGAGATGCTGGATAAACAGCATTCCTCATCCATCATCAAGGCTTACGTGGCAGCCATAGCAGCTTTCCTTGCCCCTATTGCTGGCCGATCGCTGGGCAGAGTTAGTGCGGTAACTCAATTTTTACGAGGCGCCAGGATAATTAATCCCCCGCGTCCTCGTACAGTTCCACCTTGGGACTTACCAACCGTACTAAGGGCCCTAAAAGGAACCATTGCAATCCTCAAGCCTCAGAGTACTCTCATTGAAAACCGCCCTGCTGTTAGCGCTGGCGTCAGACAAGCGAGTAGGAGACCTGCAGGCCCTTTCCGTCAACCTTGTTTGCCTGGAATTCGGGCCCAACGACTCCAAGGTCATCCTGAAACCAAGGCTGGGTTATGTACCTAAGGTGCTCTCCAGCTGAGAATATACATTGGGTGTTCTGCCTCGTACAGAAAGTCAGAACAGCTTTTTGTTGGCTTCGGTAACCACGCTAAAGGTAGCCCTGTTACAAAGCAGATAATTTCTAGGTGGTTAGTGGATGCTATTACATTAGCGTACTCCTCCTCGGGGTTGCAGTGCCCCATCGGAGTTAGAGCCCCTTCCACCAGAGGCATCGCCTCGTCTTGGGCATGGTCCAGCAGGGTGTCCATTTCAGACATTTGTGAAGTGGCTGGCTGGTCCTCGCCATCCTCATTTGCAAGGTTTTACAACCTAGATGTCCCCGACTAGTAGGCCAGAGTTATTTCTGCTTAAATAGCAATCTTTTCAGGTTCACTTTACCTACATTGTTCAAGCCCCTCTTTACTTGGTCTGTCCATAACTGTATGGACGCCAGGTATCACTTTCGGGATGACACCCAGGCCACGGGTGACCCTCAAGGCTCACCCTGTGCTTGATGTACTCTATTGAATCCCCTGGGCCTAATCCCATGTGGGATTAGGGCCAATATAACAATATAATACAATATAATTTTCATAATATTTACAATTTACTGCACTTTCTAATTATTCTCTTCTCATTATTTCCTACAGCAGCTAATGAACTAGAAGGCTCACATATTCACAGAAAAAAGCTTCCGCCGTTTTGAAAAATAAGCTGGATAAAGGTCTGATAATGTTGTGGCAATTTTTTTCTAACAAACATCTCACTGAGTAAGAGACACTCTGAGTCCAAATTATAATAATAAAGTGTTTATTCTCTTGCAAGAGAAGATCCCTCAGTTCTAACACACATAGCTGTGAGTCAGTCAGGAGCGAGAGAGAGAGAGAGAGAGATAGATAGAGAGAGCCAGAGAGCCAGAGATAAGAAGAAGCCAGGAGAAGCAGTGCCGGTCTGTTTTATATTCCTTTTCCCTCAAGGCCCTATTTCTTCCCTCCCCTACAGGAGAGATACCAAGTTGTTTATCTATTAATGGTTATACAGAAAAGGCAGGCAAATGCCCCCTTGACCCCCTGACCATCTGCGTTTCCTTACCTCTATCACTTCCCAATCATAGTACATCATCACACACAGAATGCTTATCTAACTACGAGAAGAAAACATATAATACATACATCTGAATCTATGTCTCACTGTTTGATTACTGTCCATAAGGAAAATTCCTTTACAATTCCTCCCTGTTTATCATTCTCTGATAACTGATTAATCAAACATTGTAATAATAATAGTAAAAATAATAATAAATACAAGTTCAAGTCATTAATCACACTTATACTCTTCATCTCTGATTTTCACATAAATGATCACTCTTCTTGAACCTGTGAAGTAAGTTTTTGAAAATTTGAAAAATGCTTAGGCTGTAAATGTTTAGCAAGCATAGTAAAGATTTCATTCTATCGCCGGGCTAAATGGACAGGCATTGCTGTCGCACTCTCGGTTAAACCGAACCCTCAGTCACAATAGTATAAATAAGGAAAAGTATAGTTCAAAGTAGGAAATAAACATATCAATTTATCACTGTTGAGTTACTCCTGTAATATAAAATGTAAATATTAAAAGTATGTAAAAATCCCTCAGTTTCAACCCCTCTCCTTGTACGTCCTCTCGTACACGGATAACTGCTGCTTTTAACCTTCTTTACATATCAATCATCCTCAGGAAGAAAAATAGAAACATCATAACTCAATTAACACATTTCACTGTAACTTCCGCTACTTGTGTCATCATATTGTTGTTCTGATCTTCTGTTGGTAACACCTTCAGACCTGTTGTGAAGTGTAGTATTACCAAGCAAATTGTTACTGACAACAAAGTCATTATACATGTGGTTTTATACAGGCCACACATTCCTGGCACTCTGAATGGGTGCCACGGTCTTGGACGCTCCGTTCTCTCAGTTACTCTTTATCAAAAGATGCTGTTATGACCAAAGAATGTGAGAAAGTACTGTTTTTGAAACACTAAGAGTCTTATCTGTTCTGTTGATTACAGTGTTCACCCAGATGCCGGTTGCGCAATCAAAGTTGTCTCCTCCTTGCTGCTGATATCTGGTTCCGCCTAAACACACAGCTGCAATGCAAGGGTTTTTCAAACTGGATCTTAGCATTTATTGACACTCGCGTTGAACCTCCTCCAGCGATTGCTCCGCCTCCGCAATGGGCGGCACCTCCTTCATGGTTAACGTGAACCCACGTAGCCCTCTGCGACCTTCACTGCCGTGTGCGTCACCAGAAGCACCTGGTTCGATTTCCAGCTCTTTCTCCTGTGATCACGAATCACCACGAAATCACCAGGTCTGACCTCGTGCAGGAATCTCTCAGCAACCTTCCCCTGGGCAGCTTTTACCTGCACAGAAATATTTGACAACAGACAAGACACTTCTTTGCAGTAATTCAACATGTCATTCTCACACACATCCTTTGATGGCAGCCTTTGTTTACCCCCTTCTATGCCCATGAATGGTGGCCTGCCAAACAAAATTTCAAATGGGCTCAGGTTTGTTTTACTCTTTTCTCATTCTCATGTACATCAGTACAATTGGAAGAGCTTTAAGCCAAGTCAGACCCGTCTCTTCACAGCATTTCGCCAATTTGTTCTTAATTGTCTGGTTCTGTCTCTACTGCCCCCCTGACGAGGGCGCCATAGCTGCAGTGTGTTCTCATGTCGATTCCCAAGAACTGACCCACCTGCTTTATTGCATCATTGACAAAGTGTCTGCCATTATCAGAACTGATTTTTCTTGAATTCCCATCTCGGAACGATCTCGGTTAACAGAGCCTTTGCCACTGCTGCCGAATCTTGTTTCGAGGTTAAAGGCCTCAACCCATTTTGACCACATGTCAACCATCACCAGACAGTGTTTCTGTTTCCCACAAGGGGTTAATTCGATGAAATCCATCATTAGATATTCAAATGGACCTGCTGGTGCTGGTTGAGATGCCAAGGGTGTTTTATCCCTCTAGCCACATTGTGTGTGTTACAAGTGGACATTTTTTGCAAAAATTTTCAGCAACCACTGTAAACCCTTTGTAAACCATAATTCCCTCATCTGCATTATCATACCCGCTTTTGACACATGATCCAACCCATGTGTCAACTTAGCATAATGCTGAAAGAAGTGTTTGGGCAAACAAGGAATGTCATCAACACTCATCCATACACCCCTGGAGACTGCAGCCAGACGACCTCCATTTTTTTGTTTTCTGCTCCTGTGGAAAGACTGCATACTCTGTAAACAAGGGGAAATATCAGGTTAGTCACAGATACTAAAGCACAAGTTGTTTCTTTTGTCTCCTGTGCTGCCGCTGCCCTGCCACGTCTGCTCTCTTCCTGTGGAGATAAAACTTTTATCGTTAGTGCGCTGCGCATTTACAGATCGCGACCTTGTCTGGTAAAAGAATGGCCTCCAAAAGCTTAGCCACAAGAGCTGCGTTTAATATCGGATGTCCATCCGACTTCAAAAAATTTCGGTGCTTCCAAAGCGCCCCAAAGTCGTGAGTGACCCCAAAAGCATAACGCGAGTCTGTGTAAATTGTCACACACTTGTCTGCCATAAGATTACACGCCTCGGTCAGAGCAACCAATTCAGCTCCCTGAGCCGAATAATTTGATGGCAATTTGCCAGACTTTACGACTTCAAATTCAGTGGTCACCGCGAAACCAACCTTATTCAAGCCTGTTTGTGGATCTTTGGACGCCGACCCATCCACAAAGAGGACATTGTCACAGTTTTCTAAAGGTGTGTCCAACAGGTCTGGACGTGGTGTACACACCTGTTCCATTTGGCATGTCAAGCAAAATCGTGTGATACCTCAGCCATCGGGCTGTTGATAAATGTGACGTTCTCTGTTCTTGCAAAATCATGGAGACTGCGTCTACCATCTGTGTAACAAAAAAAGCCTTTCAACCTTGTCACATGACCTCAGCCCTTTCCCTGTTGTCAGGGCTCTCAAGGGCTTTTCAAGAAGTGCATAATTTGGAATAAACGTTCGACAATATGCACACATTCCCAAGAATGATAACAATTGTCTTTGTTAAAGGTCTTGGTACATCTTTGATAGCTTTTATCCGTTTCTCAGAGATAGCTTTACTGTTTGGTGTTAGTGTGACCCAAAAAAAATGTTATCTCCTGCTTCACACACTGTAGTTTTGTCAGACTGACCTTGTGACCCTCTCTCGCCAGGTGGTTCAAGAGAGTTACAGTGTCAGCCACGCACGTAACCTCATCTCGTGCACAAATCAATAAATCATCTATATACTGCAATAGTGCCGTTCCGCTCGATAGAGTTAATGGTTCAAGGCTCCGTCTGAGCGCTTCATTGTAAATCGTCGGAGACTCACAATAGCCCTGACACAACCTGGTAAACGTGTACCCTTTGTTGTCAAAATCAAACGCGAACCAAAACTGACTTTTTTCTTCCACTGGGACGCTAAAGAAAGCGTTGGCCAAATCAACCACAGTGAAATACATTGCATTTTGCGGAATTTGTGACAAAATTGTGTATGGATTAGGTACGGGCAGCTCTTGCAATAACGGCTGAGTTTACAGCCTGCACACAAATCGCCACGTGACTGGTTCAGTTGTGTTAGATGTTATTTTCTTTTACGGGAAAATAGGAGTTCGCACTGGAGAATCATGACAGGGAATTATTACTCTCTCCTTCAGGAGAGACTCAAAACCGCTGTATCCCTCTCAATGCCTCCTTCTTCAGGGACATTACGATTGACATGGCCTGTAATCAGACTTTGGAGTGATTACAACTGGTTCACAACCCTTTAATCAACCCAACATCATATTTGTGTTTTGCCCACAATTTTGGAGGTATTTCTGCCAGGACAGGATGAATGTCTGTGGCAGAAATAGATCCGTGCTCATGTTTCTCCATTGCATTCCTGACAATAGCAGTCACAGTTCTCTGTACGGCAACATCAAACTCACATTCCTCCATAAAAACACCTGCATTTCCACTGTGTTTCTGCCCGTTTGGCTTTTCAATCCAATCTGTGGCAGAAAGACATTTTCTCACAAACAGGCCTAATTCTTCCCATTTCTGCTCGGTGGCCTTGATTACTGATAAGTGAGGCGCAGACTGGCCTGTTATCAAATACAGCTGAATTTGTTTTTCTGACAGGCAAGCTGAAAGCACACACACATTTTCATTCCAGAAAATCTTATCAAACCTTGTCAAAAAAATTTTCTGCCCCGTTAATCCACTCTTCCTCATATTGATATATGCATATATCAATGAATGCAATTCATTGATACTGATACTGTTCGATCTTTGCCAATTTCAAAATCTTTTGTGCCCAATCAGAATCCGTTATCTGCCACTGTATGCCCACTGTGGCTCAAATTTTGCACAACTCATCTGCTGTTACTCTTCAATAACTCCCAAACCAGCATTGAGTTTCAGATTTAATTTACACATTAGATCCCTGGCCATTAACGGAACCGGACAGGTTTCAGAGCACAACAACGCATGTTTCAATGCCCTGCCCCTCCGGCCTCACATTTCAACGGCACAGTATAGTTTTCTGAAATTAATGCCCTGACTTCAAGTGCTTTCAAACACTAAATCCGTCATTCTTGGTTCACAATCAACCATAAAGTCTATCATTGTCCCGTCAACTAACATGGGATATCTCGTAGCCTTAAAACCCTAAACTTTTGTACATTCTCAGACATTCATCAGTCAACTAACATTATTCAAAACTTCAACAGTCACACATTTAACGGTTTGCAAGCATGTCTTCATTGCAGATAGCCTTATTCAAATCTTCCACACACTCACACATAAAGGTTTGCAAGCATGTCTTCATTGCAGATAGCCTTATTCAAATCTTCCACACACTCACACATAAAGGTTTGCAAGCATGTCTTCATTGCACAGAGCGGTATTTGAATCAGTGTATGTGAGCGTGTTGTGTGTGTGTCAATAAATTTTTACTTCCCTTTTTCGTAGCTTGCTGAATGCCTGTCACCCGCCCTCTCCTCTCCTGTTCTCCGTTCCTCTCCTTTCAATCCGCCTTCCGCGCCTCTGGACAATCCTGTGCCCAGTGTCCATGGTTCTTGACAACCTGCACTCGTGCAGCCAGAAAAGTCATGTTCACCCTCGCACACAGTCCACATTTGTGCGCTGCTCGTGCTGCTTTAATCTGTACAACAGCCAGCTGCATCTCTCTGTCCCTCTGTCACTCGCGCTGCTCGTGCTTGTTCATTCAGCGTCTCGCGCTGCGGTTGTCTTGGACGGAGAACAGT
>CM050434.1:11029917-11136028 GCA_027564155.1 Gymnocypris eckloni scoliostomus
TGAAAATCACCTTTAAAGATGTTCAAATTAAGTTCTTAGCAATGCATATTACTAACCAAAAATTACGTTTTGATAGATTTACGGTAAGAAATTGACAAAATATCTTCATGGAACATGATCTTTACCTAATGTTCTAATTATTTTTGGCATAAAATAAAAATTGTTAATTTTGACCCATACCATGTATTTTTGGCTATTGCTACAAATATACCCCAGTGACTTAAGGCTGCTTTTGTGCTCCAGGGTCACATATTAGCCACAATATAACAACTCAGAAGAAGGTGGGAAAAAAACCCTCATATGTAAAAAAAAGTTCTTTGAAAAGCTAATTTTTGTTTTGTCTGTTCTTCACAATTTCAATCAAATCCAATTCTAAAAGAAAACATGTTGGCATCTAAGCAATGGCATATCTTGTCAATCATCAGTCTGAGACATTTTACGGATCACTTGGCATAGCAAAATTACACGTGTTTAATACGATATTAACCCACACAATAGGCCATTGTTCCCGATCACATGAAATACAGACACTGTTTTCTGTTGCAGCTGTTGATGAGTATATATTTCCCATGGTGCATGTCATCTTCAGCCCCCATATAGACAACAACCGCTCTTAAAAAAATAATACCCGAGTGAGAACACATCTGTGTCCTACTCTGCCACAAACACATGGCCTAACATGTCTGATTTTCGGCAGATTTAACAAACAAAAACGTTGTAAAATAGATGTGCAGGGTGGGACGGCGCTCTCCGTCAGCTCTGATTTAATGTTTCCTCAGCAGCTGATCACTGAATGGATGCGTTGCTGAGAAAACAGAGGGATTGTGTCGTGGAGTGTCTCTACACATTATGAATCAAATGGTGATTTATTTGGATTGCATCTCCACCCTTCAGCAGCGATGCATCAGCAAGATCAGCAAGATCAGGGGCATGTCCCAACTTTTGACCAATGACAATGCTAACTCCCCAACACCATCTGTAACTGACTAGCAATACTAAGTAGCTAATAATATTTCATAGATGTGATGTAAACTAAATGGCTAATGGTTATACCTCAAATTCCTGTTTCAGGGAAACATGTCAAAAATTAAATGAAAACTGTGATTGTTAAGCCATATAATTGGGGTTAACTAGGCTTTTATTGTAAAACCTTAAGTATACTTAAGATTAGAAGCAAACGCTTAACACGTGTACAGTTGAATGCATAACCTTTCAACGTATTCTTTATTTTATTTTGTGCATGAACACAGGCGCTCAACACACGTACACAAGGAATTCATCTTTGTTTAGTGTTTGCACTACTTTTTTTTTTTTTTCAAGACCAATACATTTCTTTGTACTCATTAAAATTAGAGTTGTCTATCTCGTTACCCCTTCACACAATCACTCGTCAATGCGGCACGTTTATTACTGTTGCATCTCCAGAAGTTTGTTGTGGTTTCTTTTTCAACTGTGAATCAATGGTGGCACCAGCGCTATCAACCTTTGGACAAACGAATTAGTGCAAAAAGAATTTGCAAAGATTTGTGCGAACCAAGCATACAGAGTTGCTAAAATAGGAAAAATCTCAACAATGAGAGGAAAACTGTGATTGTCAAGCCATTTAATTGGATCGTTACAGTAAAGCCTGCAGTACAGAGTTTTGATGCAAATGCTTAGCATATGCATAGCTAAACACATAGCCTTTCAAAGTATACTTAATTTGATAATGTGTGCAAACAGGTGCTCAAAACATGTGCACTATAAATTCTCATCCTTGTCCAGTGTTTGTGCTATTTCTCTCCAGACATTATGACAGATACATGTCTTTGTACGAGATTTTAAGAGTAGCGTGTAACTCTTAACCCCCTCACACAATCGTTCTCCTATGCTGGCGCTTTTATTGTTGCATCCAAGTAGTTTGCCGTTGTTCAGTCTCATCAGTTACTTTCTCGATTGTGAAAAAATGGTGGCGCCAGTGTTGCCACCTTCTGGACAAACTAATTAACGCAATTAACACTACAAAGTTCCATTCTTTTCCAGTGTTTGCAATATTTATCATCAGACATTTAACCAATACATTTATTTTTACACATTTTATTTTAGAGTTGTGGGCATCACTTAACCCCCCTTTACAAAATCGTTCTCCTATGCTGGCGCATTTATTGTTGCATCTAAGTAGTTTTTTGTTGTTCCATCTCATCAGTTTCTTTTTGACTGTGAAACAACAGTGCTGCCACCTTGGGGACAAACTAATTAGCACACAAAAAAGGAATCAATAGGAAATGTATCAACATTGAAAGGCAAACTGTTCTTGTCAAGCCATTTCATTGGATCTTTAACGTAATGCCTAAATTATACTTCAGTTTTTAAATTAATACTTAGCATATGCATATAGTTGTGGTATTATAAGTATACTTCATTTGATAACATGCATACTCAACACATGCGAAAGTTTCATCCTTGTTTAGTGTCAGTGCTGCCATCTTGTGGGCAAACTAATTAGTGCAAAATAATTAGAGGCCCATGTGAGCGCTGACCTACAGAGCATGCGTGGTACATAAATCTGTATATGTGTGTACTGTGCTGAAGATAAAATTTATGTCACATGCACTGTAAACATATCCTTTGTTTGGACTGGACTCCTTTGTACACATGATTTTTGAGCTTAGATAGCTGACTATGTTTGGTTTGAAGTGTGTTGTGTTGTTTGTGATAAAGCATTGTTTTGCTTAGTATGTTGTCCCAATAGGACCAAACTTTCACTTGGAAACACCAATCTCATCCACTGTGAAGGGGAATAAGAAACTAGAAATAACAACAGAGCAGATAACAACTGTGCCATCCCATGATACACCACAGTACCACCCATCCATTCACAGTATGCCAACTCTTGCATCAAAATAACCATCAAACAACTCCAGGCAAGTCCTGCACATGCCCCCCATAAACAATCACAGGTGAGTCAGCTGGTGGTACACATTTTTGTACCCATATCCTCTCTGATTGTCTAATTAGCATGCTTTGAACAAACATGCATCTATAAATGTGTCACTGCTTTCACGCATGAGTTACAGCCGGATCCATCGAGCGCTTCCACCCACAACCTGAAAAGACATTCTTTCATAATGGCCTTGTTGCCAGCAACAAATGCAAAAACTGGATGGAGTATATAACTGTGCCGTTTGTCTGATTTACCAATCCAGACAGATGTTTAAAGTGAACATGAAATAAAATAAAATAAAATTTACTTTATAAAATAAAATATACACTTCAGGCCCTATGGTTAACAATTAATTGGTAAATATTCTTCCAAAAAGTTTATTTTCAGAAATCTAATTCTCAGGAGATATAATCAAATCCTACTCTAGATATGTTCTCACTCTCAAATGTGTCAAGATTACGGAGGCAAATGGGTTGGGAATTTTGTGTTAAGTGCACTTATGCCAAAGTCAGTTGTGTTTCATAGAAATAAACATTCTACACTACATGAATGTAGCAGATATGATTTTAAAACAAATTCCAAAGACATATCCCAACACTACAAACCACGAAGGATTCATCAATGAGGATACACAAAGAACATCACAGATGCCAAACAAGACTTGGGGCCAGATGTAATAAACTGAGCAAATTAGCATTAGAGTCTAAATCTATAAAAGCACCATGATAGAGGAAAACTTTATAGGTGATTTACTAACGATTGTGCACATTAAAGAACACAGACGCAGCCGGATCGTTTCCATAACGACCAGCGCAATCTACCAAGAGAAGCCCAATTTAGCACCTGCTTTAAGACAGGTCGTTAAATAATGACACCAATACCAGTAATTTGACGAGCACAAACGTTAGTAAATCCCATTGCGTTATTCATTTTAATACTCTCCTCCCAAACATTTTGCATCTGAAACTCCTAACAAATGCATATTCAATAAGTTCAGGCACAGAAATAACGGTGTCCATGCTTTTTCAGCGCTAATTGTCATAAGATAAATATATTAAGTTAGTTTCCTGGAAAGCTGCTTTGCAACGATGGTATCGTAAAACAGCGCTATACAAATAATCTTGAATTGAATTAATTCTTCACAGTGCATCTTTAGTAAAACCTGACCATACTATTTTAATGAAAAAAGATGGAGTGCCTGCAATATGTTAGCAAATCTGGCCCTTAATTATATAATAAACTTGATCTACCACATTCCTGTACACTTTTGAACCAGCTAACTAAAAGGAGCAGCGCTACAAATTGTGTAGCGTGTAATTTCTGCACTACTAGTGGTACTAAATGGAATTGCAATCTGTTTGAGTGGTACATAACACTACTGTATTCTAACAAAAGTGTGTAAAATATTTCTCTAATGAATGCAGTTAGTCTAATTTGTTTTAGCAAATATGTTAAATTAGCTTATTAATTCTTTTTGTGCAAAAAATAGTTTGGTGAATTCTGAAAATGTATTTTTTTTCAATGAATTTGAGCGACTGCACTGCTTTGAGGCGCATATATATAAAAAATATTAACTTATCTAGTTTTTGATAAATATTACAGCAAAAAATTTGTAAAAAACAATGGATCGTTTTTTTGTTTTTTTTTTGTCCACAGCTAAGGCGTTTTTTGCCTTCAAAACACCTATTTTCCACAATATTTGAAGTCAATGTTTTTTTGTTGTTTGTGTTTACTGTACAATAATTAATAATAAAGGTTTGTAAAAATATTTTTGCTCACAATTTCTACCTGATAAAATATTTTAGAGCTTAACATAAGAAAAATATATATACTTTATCAAATACAATTATATTAATTTACATAATTTCTCCATCTTTACTTTTGTTGTTTTATCATATTTTAGATCATTGAAATCATCCTGAGGCAACCTGCTTGAGAATAACTCAACTTCTTAATTCGTATGTTAAAGTATTGTTCATTAGTCTAACTTTAGGCTGTCCAATCAGAATTAAGCTCAGACTATCCAAAAGCTTATTGCCATCTTTGCTTTTCCCCTGCACAAATTAAATTTTTCAAAACACTAGTTCAATGCAGCTTTATCCTTCTCCGACCGCATGAATGCTAGAAGTGCTGACCCTTTGCCTTTAGAGGAATGTTGAGGGCACCAAAAGTGACCAGGCTTCACCCCTAAACTAAACAAAGGCTGCCTAGGAAAACAAAATAGGCTGTCTCCACTCACAGTCTAAAAATCCCTATCTTGGCTTCAACAAGTGGGATAAACGCAGACTGAGAGAGACTGCAAGTGTGTGGGCAAGCATTTTTGTTAAGCCTCCAATGGGAAGTTGCATTTTAGGCTTCTAAATAAACTTCGCAAAAAGATCACAAATTAAGGCCAATCTTGAGTCCGACACCATCTGGAAAACCAATTCTGAGTGCAACCGCAAGAATCTGTTAGACGTTAAGTATAATGCATGGATTGTAATTCCAGTCTTTAAGACAGGTGGGCGGTTTTCACTTCTCATGAGAGAAACCGTCCAGGTGTAAGCGGACCATAAGGGAATCTGCAGAGAAAATAACATTAGCCGTGTTCAACAAGCCCTAGAAGAGAGAAACCAGCTTTGAAACATTATTTTCTCTTGTATGGAGCTTTGCTGTTCGTCATAACCAATTAAATGTGTTTTTCCACTGAGGAAATTAAATAAGGAGTATCTGTTTACTGACATTACAAAACAGCCATGCCAATTTTAGCCCGTGTATGCATTTGTCTTTACAGCCAGACTGTCTCTGTTCTCCAAATTTGCTTGCGTGCAGCGTGAGACTTCAGGTTCATGAGTTATTTAATACACTTTTACATGCCTGCTGCGCTAAATAATTTAAAACCGTGGTTCGCACTTTTTATAATGTTGCATTTTGTTCCAAATTTATTGAAATGATGAATATCAAAGCCTGAGGTGTAAAAGACAGATCGCCAACAAAGGAAGTCCTTAGGCATTGGCCTATTTTCAACACAAGACTGAACAGGTGCACCTACTGCGAGTGGCTATATTAAAACAAGAGTGAACTCCCTTGTGGTCAGACTGTATAGAAGTGAATATTTTTTAACAGATGCACAAACTGTACATCCACCATCAAATTCCTTTTGAAGAGAAACTTCTTGAAGTCAACATGAATTCAAAGTTGACCCAGTTTACTTTAAAATATTGTGGTTTCAATGAGAATGTTTCAACGAAGCACATTATTCCAAATAAAAAATAGTTTGTCTTTGTAATCTTTAAGTGATGCAATTTTACTAGGGATGGATTTGGATGGTTGAATTGTTAACTAGTAACCAATCAGCTAGAGGCGAGTGTGATCTTTTTTTTGGTAGCTTTATTTATCTTAAAATTTGTACTTTTGTAATTTTCGATTATTATTAAATATAATTTCAAAAATTTTACATATATTTTGTGTTTTACACTCAACTGTCTACATTTACATTTATCAGACGCTTTTATCCAAAGCGACTTACAATTGCATTCAGGCTATACATTTTTTTTTGTGAGTACATGTGTTCCCTGGGAATCGAACCCACAACCTTTGCGCTGCTAACGCAATGCTCTAACTACTGAGCCACAGGAACACTGGAAATGTCTAGTCATTTAATGAGGCTAACCAACTAGTCAGTTAGTAGTAGTCACTTAGAAATACTTAATATATTATATTTAGCCATGTAGTCATTTAATGAGGTTAAATTATCTATTAGTTTATTTTTATAAATATAAATATATTAGGAAGAAAAATATGGTGATTCAATTTCTATATTTATACAGTATTTCAACCAACTAGTCGGTTAGTAAGGCTGACTAGCAAGTTAATCTAGATTTTTGTAGTTTAAAATAGAGGTGGTATTATACAGCAGATAAACTTTAAATGATTTTGCAAGAAATCTTTACTAACTGACTGATTGTGGTGGTTTAAAGAAGATGAATTTTAACTCAATTTTTACTTTGTTTTAGCATGCTAAGAGTCTAACTGCAATCGTCAGAAAAGTAAAACTCTAAATTCATCCCCACAATTTGTAACAAAATCAATGCCTTTCGACACGAAAGTTCAAATTATTGTTTTTGTTAATTATATCTGTCACTCTAAGTGCTTAAACCAACCTGTGTCTTTTTGAAGACAGACTAGTCTGCAAGTCTGTTCAGATGACCCCCAAATCATTGCTTTTGAACATTCATTCAAACAACCAAATTTCCATGTTCATTTCAATGCTGACCAATGCTACACTGTACGAGTAAGGTTCAAAAACTGTTAAATTCAACTCCTACCAATACCAGCACATGCCCGTTCATCACCTTTCCACATTCCTCCACCGGTGAAGGTCAGGGGTCTGTATTCGGCCCTTTCAAGTTTCAGCGAATGTTTGGAAAAGGTCTGGCATGTGCAATTTCAGGTGGCACATCCAGTCTCTGTGGCGGGAAACCTCAGTGTTGATTCACAGTCAAAGCTTTAGTGGAATGCATGGGTTACGAAACATCACATTCCTGGTGTGGGAGCATTGAGAAGTGTGAGCATTCTTGACATCCCCCTGCCTGCTCGATCCCAGACCACTATTCCAGCTAGAATAATGAAGCTGAAAATCCACAATGATGGCTTTCCTCCAACTAAAGAGTGGATGAGTCAACATCAATTTCTGTCAATAGACAGAGCCGATCATAGATTTCTGGGGGCCCTACGCAAAACTGTGCCGACCGGGGGGGGGTGTTCGAGTGGTTACGAACGAATAAATGAAACGCATTTGTCTGTGTTTCACTCCGTCTCAAATCGCGCTCGAGAAACAGTGTCTCTTTCACGGATCGCTATGCGTTCAACTAATGTTTTTTTTGTTTTGAGCAAGAGACTTTACGACATTCGCATTACATGATTTGACAGATTTTTACGTAGAAAGGGTGACAGCACTGCATTACAATAAATTATCATTCATGTTTTCATAGCCGCTGGCCAAATTCAAAAACGAAACTAAAATACACAACTAGAGATGAGCATCAAATTAAGATTTGACTGAAATCAAACCAAAAGCTTGTGAATAGAAATCACAATCGAAGTGAATCATGGCATCAATACCCAGCTCTAGTATGAACCTTTCAATACAGATGTAATCATCTTAAATTGTCAATTTTTATAACATTTAAACAAATACCATTTTGTCACTCTTTAATGTGGCGAGACAGATCAATTTATTGAAATCAAACTGAATCATGAAATTAGTGTCATTACGCAGCACTATATAACTTTCAATACAGATCTACTCCGCTTTCAAAATCTGTCAAAAAATTCAGTCGAAAATCTAATTAAACTGTGAAATTCCTTTCAATACCCAGTCCTAGAATAAACATGTCAATACAGGTACAATGCATGCCTTTCAAGGTTAAGTCGTGATGTACAGTAGGCTTGTGCAGAAGTTTAGTGTTGCTGAGAAAGTGGGCGGCTGCTGTTGGGTTCGCTCGTGGCGTGTTTGGTAACACATTAAACTGCCAGTCAATGGCTGGTCTACTTATGCAGTCAAGTAGCGGCACAGATGGGAACTTTGGGGCAACGGCTCTAAGCAACAGTGGCAAACAGCTTGTGGTTTCCAAGGGAGGATATTTATATGGATGAAGGCCGCCGAAGCATAGCGAATTCACTCATTATGTGAGATTTTCTAAATAATTACTCAGACAGCCTTGGGACATGGAAAACGTCTACACTCTTGAGTTTTCACACGATTGCCAGTCTCCTCGATGCATCTTGCAGAAAGACAATGTCTATGCCAGCATCCCGGACCAGACAAGTGTTTAAATTAGTATGCGTGCGAATCCAAATACCACAGGAGATTGATTTTTCAGTCAAGACATGGGAACCGAGGATGAAACAAAGTTACAACTCAGAGGATAGAAACCTAAGCTCTTTTAGATTATCGAACAACTGAGCTTTGTGAGAAGAGCTGTAAAGGGTGTCAGGATGAGACATAAACCTTTCCCTGAACTGTGATTGTGCAGAATAAAATTAACAGCAGATGCTGAGATGAGGAAGAAAATAGAGGCATCACCGCCTGAAAAAACATCAAGACTGTGCTTTGCTAAAAATAACATTTGTCTTGCAAACTGACACTTTGTGAGATTTAAAAATATTTCAGACTGGAGCGAGAAACCAGACTAAATCTCAGGGTATCTAATATGCAACATTTACAATAAATGTGTCCAAATTTACAAAATAAATAAAACCTATTCAAATTCATGTGCAAATGCAAGTTCTTGGAAATTTGCATTTTTGTATTCTATGTTTAGTTTCATATAATTTAAATTTAGACTACAAATTACTCTAATAACATTCCGTTCTTCTTGACTATTGTACACATTAATCATAACTTTAAAAAAAAGCGATTTAAATAAAAATATTCTTTCAAATGACAAATGATTAATTCATAAATATCACTTTATGATATTCAGTTTATTGGAAGGGTTGTGCAATTACAACCTGAACTAACATTGATTTGTCATAAAAAGTAAAAACTATCTGATATTTAATATAATAATTCCCTGAGTGTGTTCAGGAATCCTATGATACACGTTTTTTTCTTCAAGGTTCTGCATGATGGTAACATTGCACCATTTGCACATTTGGTGCAAATGACTTTGGCAGACAACTTTTTTTTTTTTTTACCACCGTGAAATCATTTTTATGCTTCCCAAAAATATCAAAATGAATTTTGATTCAGAAATTAAAAAAATACAATTCATACATGCAATGTGTTTTTCATGCATCTATGAATAAATGTAAGGAGCCATTCAAAAAAGCATGCCATGCCTTTGACTTGCACACATTTCAACTGAAAAGATGAAATCTTGCAGATTTTCACAGATGATAGTTGCTTTGAGGATTTTGTCAGCTGTTGGTGTGAGTTGGGTAAGCAGACAGTCAGTGTTTATGGTTATGATTTTTCCATTTCTTTCTCACATCAGACAGGAGCTGCCATATAAGTCAATGTCAAATAAACACAATTCGAGAAAGAGAACATTTTCATACACATTATGCCAATATTCTATATTCCATATTAAAGTTTCTGCTGCCATTCTAAAATGGAACGTTTGGAAACGTTTCTAAACACGTGGGTCTGTACACAGTACATGTATGTGGGTTTGATTTGTCTAGAAACTCTGACCTTGACAGAAAATCAAAGGCTTTTTATTGTGTTATCTGGGAATCTTCACACTTATGAACACATTTTTACACCTTCCTGAGTTTGTCAATGGAGTGTGAAAGACAGAAGCTTAGACGTCATGAGAGGCTACAGAGACGCAGAGATCTAGAAAGATTCAGAGATAACGACAGAGAGAAACAGAGGATTTATTGAATGCTGACAAGGGAAGGGTTTGCATATAAGGTGAAACTGTCCACCTAAAGGAACAGGAGTTTTCACAAACCCTAATGAAATCCTGTGTGTTTCTCCACATTGATCTAGAGAACTCAGTGAAGGTTTAGTGGTCAGCACAAGAGTCAATGCACCTCACTCTGTGCATCACTTTCCAGTAAAAGACCATGATGTCTTTCCTACTACTATAAGCTATGAGTGAATATAACAAAACTGAAAACATAACATGGCCAGGTCACATTAAGTAGGTACAAGTTTTGAATCATAAAGGAGATGCTTAATATCTCGACTGCTGCTCTAGATAATTCAAATTCTTCTAAAATCCACTCTTTTTTAGCTAATTTATACATTAACTGTATTTTTTTATTTTTTCCAAAGGAAGTTTCGAAAAGATCAAAATGGAGATATATAATATCTTGACTGTTTGTTTAGATAGAAATGAGATTAAATGGAGAGCAAAGTAAGATGTTTGCTTACATTTACTGCTTTACTTCTGAGAAAAAAAGAACTCCAATAATCTGTTAAGACTGTCAAGATACCAGTATGCAACTAAACGCCAAATATCTCATTACAAATTAAATTATTTCTCATTAAATTATTCTAAAATATAGTATTATATGTTCTTGACTTTCTAGACCTTATAGATTAAAGGGACAACAAAGTGAGCCTTTAGTTAACTGTACAGTATCTCATCTATAATTTCCCACATACAGTACATCACTGGGTCCCATCAGTCAAGCACAAGGCTTCTCCTACCATTGCTATGCTGATGACACACAGCTTTATCTCTCATTTGGACCAGATGAGCCACCGGTATCTGCACGGAACTCTGGCTGCCTGGCGGACATCTCAGCATGGATGAAAGAACATCATCTACAGCTCAACCTGGCAAAGACCGAGCTTCTCGTCTTCCCTGCCACTCCAACTCTACAGCATGATTTCACCATCCAGATAGATTCATCAACAATTACCCCATCAAGCTCAGTCAGAAATCTTGGTGTAATCTTTGATGATCAGCTGACTCTCAAAGACCACATTGCAAAAACTGCTCGATCTTGCATGTTTGCACTACACAACATCAGAAAGATCAGGCCCTTCCTTGCACAGGATGCTGCACAACTTCTTGTCCAGGCCCTTGTCATTTCTAGACTGGACTACTGCAATGCTCTTCTAGCTGGACTTCCATCAAACACAATCAAACCTTTACAGATGATTCAGAATGCAGCAGCACGACTGGTCTTCAGCGAACCCAAAAGGGCCCATGTCACACCTCTCTTTGTCTCCCTGCACTGGCTCATGGTTGCAGCTTGCATCAAGTTCAAGACACTGATGCTTGCATATAGAACAACCACAGGCTCAGCACCCACCTACTGCCACTCACTATTACAAATCTACATCCCCTCCAGAAGTCTGAGATCTGTGAGTGAGCGACGCCTCGTGGTACCTTCACAGAGAGGCTCAAAATCACTCTCCAGAACATTCTCTTTCACCATTCCTGGCTGGTGGAATAATCTTCCCACCCCTATCTAGAATGCTGGATCCCTGTCAATCTTCAAGCAACAACTGAAAACTCATCTCTTTCGACACTATTTGACTTCATCCTAAACTTAAAAAAAAAAAAAAAAAAAAAAAACTTTGCTTTCTTTCCTTAACTTCTCCATATTTAGCTAGTATTTACTCTGAACAATGCCTGAAATGTTGTATTGCAAGCACTTCCTGTGACTGTTTGCCTCTTTATAATGTATCGCTTATTGCATTCCTCAATTGTAAGTCGCTTTGGATAAAATTGTCTGTTAAATTAATAAATGTAATGGTAAAGGTAAAGTCATTAGGTTAGCCATTCATTTACATGACAACAATGTTTTGGGGGGGGACCCCAAAATTATATAATTTTTGTATCTGTGCAAAGTATAAAAACGCAAATTTGTGCGTAGTGCTTCTTTACAAAGCGAGATTGCCATCCATGGCCTGGCATGCATAATACAATTGCTTTTAGCTGTTTTCACAGATCTGTGTGAACGCAAAACTTTTTGATTAACGCAAAGGAGAAAGTTTCTATTTATTGGTTCTTCACTGTTGTGTTAAAGGGATAGTTCACCCAAAAAGGAAAACTCTGTAAGACCTTTGTTCATCTTTGGAAAAACAAATGAAGATATGTTTGATGAAATCTGAGAGCTCTCTGACCCTCCATAGACAGCAAGGGTCCTCACACGATCAAGGCTCAGAAACGTAGCAAGGACGTCCTTAAAATAATCTGTGACATCAGGGGTTTAAATAAAACAAAACTAACAACTTTATTCAACAATTTGTCTCCTCCTCTCCTCTGCATCACCCTATAGCGCCATTTTTGAGAGCATCTCATATGCAAACAACGTATGCATCGCATGTACGCAGATACATTGTTTATGCTTTGTTCTGAATGTAAACAACGTATCCACGTACATACGATGCTTAGGTTCAGTGGATACTCTCCAAAATGGCGCAATTTGTGCAACAAATTGTTGAATAAAGTTGTTATTGTTGAAAAAAGTATTCTCATAGCTTCGTAAAATTACGGTTGAACCCCTGATGTCACATGAATTATTTTAACGATGTCCTTGCTACGTTTCTGAGCCTTGATTGTGTAAGGATCCTTGCGGTCTATGGGAGGATCAGCGAGCTCTCGGATTTCATCAAAAATATCTTAATTTGTGATTTGAAGAACAAAGATCTTATGGGTTTGGAATGACATGCGGTTGAGTAATTCATTACAGAATTTTCATTTTTGGGTGAACTCTCTTTAATGTACCCTTATAGTCTAAGCATCCCTGACAATCACTCCCCTGTATAATGCAATAATTCTCAGCACAGCCACTACTGACTCTCCCCGTGTCCAGTGTCTCTCGATCAATGTTTTAGCACCGCACCACTGTGTGCCTGCATCTCTAATGGACAGCTGTGTTCTCAGACCTGCTGTTTCCCATCAGTAACAGGACGAAGGCTAAACGGAGCTGTCTGACACCAGCATTGCCCTGATCAGCTTAACAAGCCAAGCGCTGAACCATCACTTTTTAACCAGAGCTGAGCCGAGCGCTTCATGAGATGACCTGCTGCCTTTGACTACACCTCACCAGATTTACTTTGATTAGTCATGAATAAACATCACGTGAGCCATATTCCACAAGTGCTGCGTCAGCAGTACTCGCCTGGAGTCATAAATGCTTGGGAAGGTTTTATGTTTGGAATAAGATAATGATATTACACAACTCCTTATGAAATACTAACCAGATTTGGTGGCCATGATAGACTTTCAAGCATGCAGTCTGGTCATTAGCAGGCCGAATGTGGTTAAATAGACTGACAGGAGAATCTGTTAGATTAAAAGAAAAAGCGAGTTCAGAAAGGACTTAGTAGGAAGCGGCCTGTTAAAGAAGCACGATTAATGTAGATCTAAACACAGATGCATAATCAAATCCAAGCTCCATGCTATCATCCATTATCCACCACATAAGTCTCATTTTTCATGAGAGAGGTTTGGAAAAGTGACTTAAGAATTTCTTAAATAAATATTTAAAAGAAAAACTCTAGTTACATACACCATCAAATAATCAAGACTAGAGCGCAATGGGACTAAATGAAGATCAAATGGAAAACTCATGCATTTCCGCTCTTTTCAGAAGAAATCTCAACAATGTCTCAAATCGTGCAGATTTTCCAAGATACCAATTAAAGGATGCAATTAAACATTTCATTGTAAACTCACACATTTCTCATCAAATTCTTCTAAAATATAATTTATTTATGTCCGCATTCGTTTTCACGACTCCTTTACATACTTGCATTTTTATTTCTCCAAAGCTATGAAAAATCACATTAACTAATTAATTTCCCAGCTGTTTCTCTAGATTGAAAAGAGATTAAATGGAGAGCAATGTGACGTTTAGTGCTCAGATTTTTATTCTGAGAAAAAGCATGTCTCATCTAGACTTTCAAAGGAAATCTCATCAGTCTCAAACTGCACTCAGATTTCCCAAGACACCAAAGTCTCATTATGATTTATCAATCTTGATTCTTGTTTTATGCCATAAACATCGCTTATATAGCTCCTTTATATGACCACTGTATCAAACGTGTTATTCCTCCCTAAGATGTTTAATATCTCAACGGTTTCTCTAGACCAAAATGACATTAAATGGAGATGAAAGTGAGACTTTTGCTCAAGTGAACTGCTCAGATAATTATTCTGAGAAAATGACTCCATCTTAAATGTTTCTTATCTAGACTTTCAGAAAAGAGCTTAAATTGTGCTCAAACAATACACCAAAATCTGCAAACATCTTGTTATAAAACTATTTCTTATCAAATTCATCCAAGACCAATCTGAGCTAGTTCATCCTCACTCATTTCATATCTTCAATTTGTGTCTGTTTCTAGAACTTTTAAGAGAAATATCTGAATCTGAGTTGATGTTTAAACTATAACTAAACCCTCCATTAAGTCTCCTTAGCGATTAAAGAGCAACCTCTGAGCAGTGCGGTTTTCCTGTAGATGTAAAATGACTTTGACACTGAGATCTCTGTGCTCTGCCTCTAACAGAGGTTAACAGGTTGATTTCCAGCTGCGAGCGAACATGCGGAGAACACAGTTCTCTTACCTCATAAACACAGCTCCTCCTGGCTTCAGAGAGATCCTGTAGCTCCTGCGAGACGGACGCAGCTCTGCAGCGAGTGTGAGACAGAGTGAGTGAGTGTGTTCTGCTCTTGAACGCTCCTCTGGAAGGACAGCACTTCCCACTGACTATAGCTCTCTCTCTCTCTCTCTCTCACTCTCTGAACTCTGCTGACACGCCAAAGCTCCGCCCACATCTCCAGGTAGGAGGAGTGTCTTGTTTTGCTTTCAGCAGTTATCGACACCCATACATATGTAGAAGGACCAGTTTCAGATTGTTTTTCTACAAAGCTAATAATAATTGCTAACTTTGCTTAACATAGACATAATAATAACAGGAAAATTAATCTAAAGTACAGTGTTTGCATTAAAATAAAAAACAACAAAAACCTACTACATAAATAAATAAATAAAATCTTGTGTCTCAACAGTCTCAAATTGTGACATTAGTTTGTTTAAACTATTAATAAACTCTCTTAAATTCTTCAATTTTTTTTATTTCTATGTTCTAAACATTGCTTTTGTAGCTACTTTATTTGTATACTGTATTTTTATCCTCTCTAAAGGATGTTTTGAAAGATAAGGAGATATTTAATATCTCTTGCATGAAATAATGTCACTATGCAAATAAATAAACATTCTCCTTTAGTTCATTCATTATACAAAATGTGACAATTTAAATATAAAAAAATAATATTTAGAATTTAAATATCTTTAAATATCCAGATCTATCCGTCCATCCATCCATTTCTATCCATCCATTCATTTCCATCCATCCATCCATCCATCTATTTCCATCCATCCATCCACCCATCCATCCATCCATCCATTTCTATCCATCCATTCCATCCATCCATCCATCTATTTCCATCCATACACCCATCCATCCATCCATCCATTTTTTCCATCCATCCATTTATTTCCACCTTCCATCTCTTTCCATACATCCATTCATCCATTCATCTATCATTGACTTGGACATGATTTTGTGAAATGTAAGTACTACATACAAAATTCCTTCAAAACAACAAAATTGCAATAAATAAATGAATTTAAAGACTGACTTTTTAAATACAAATGTACAAATACATATTCAAATACAAACGCTGGTTCAGACAGTATAGTTTTATCTTGATCTGAGCGTGTGTTTGGTGTTAGTGAGCATCAGGAGATGTGTTTTCAGTCAGCTCTCTGTGAGTGAGTGTAACCAGACGCTTGCGACGGAAGTCATGTGTTCAGCTCTCCAAACAGATCTGCGTCTCCTTTCTGGGGCTCAAAGGAAACTTTTACCGTTTACAGATCGGGAGATTTAATGAAGGTCTCAGTTTTGCCTCGGATGTTTCCACTAAAATACACCAGAAGCAATAAAGATAGACTCAAATCTGCATTTGATCTGGATTCAATCTTTCTGTTGGTATTGATGTGCTGTTGTTGAATCACTGAAACCGGACCATCAGCTTCCCATAGAAACCAAACAACACAGCAAAAACTCAAATGTACAAACAGCTCCATCACAAAACATGATGGTTATGAGGGTGAACCTATTGAAAACACGTCTGTGTCATATTACAATACAAACAAACGACCGAAAGAAAGAAATTCATTTTGCATCAAGAAAGCCAAGCCTAAGCATAACGATTTTTTTAATGACAATTAAGATCATTTTGCTTATAATTTCTCATTACTTTAATGTGTCCATTTGTTTTACTTTTGAGGTTATGGTTCACATTATTCATAATGATCTTGTTAGAATATAAATATCACAATTATATTTTTAAATGAATGACTGAATAAACAAAAACATTAATTAGTGATTACAGAAATAAAAGGATTACTACAGACATTAATACATTTATAAATTAATAAAATAAATAAATGCAAAAAAAGTGTCCTATTGGGTCCAATATCTATACATTTATTATGTAAGAGACTAACAAACAAACAAACAAATAAGTGTTTGTTTACATAATAAATCAAAGAAACAAAGAACTAAATAAATAGCATATATAAGAAGAAACAAATATATAATATTTTGTGTGTAGCCTAAGTATTTACATATTTGATTATTCATCAAATTAAAGGCAGTTCAAATGATAATGATAAAAGCATGATATATAAAAACTTCCAGATAACGCCACATAATATATCATTTTAATCCATTGTGGTGATGGAAATTTGAGAAATGTGATTTATTGTTAGAAAAATTACTTCACAATGTAAGCAAGTAAATAAATGAATAGGCATTATTCATGAAAAACAATGTCCTATTGTGTGTCTTTTTAATGCAACCTATATAAACCTGGTTGTGAAACTCTCAATTAGACACATCCGCTATAAACTGTAGATGTCAACATCTGTTATCTATATCTCTATACAGCACTATCACGATGACTACATGAGTGAGTAATGGCCTGATTTCTGTCCACACAAACATATACACACAACAAAACCAGCAGTCAATTATTAATGCGTCCTCTCGTTCTTACGCCATCAAGCGTAAAACAATCACCTTCTGCACCAATGCTTTATTACATAACAGCCCATGACACGATTAAATAATACCTTCTGTAGTTTAGTGAAGTGTGAATGAGTCTCGGATTGGCCAACAGTATGGGATTAAGGTGATTATAAGTCTTGTTTTGGTCTGTTTTATGTTCCACTGACTCTGGCATTCCTGAGGGAAACTCCTAAACCTGTAATCTCCTCGGCCCTTCCCCCGCTGGACCTCAGACCCCACACTCTCTCTCTAGCCGTCCGGGGCAAGTTTACATTCCCTCAGTATCGGGTTACAATCCTCTTTCAAAAATGTGAATTTAATGCACAACACCTTTAACGTTTCACCCAAATACATCAGTGGTTTTGGACTCTATATTGCCACCTACTGGTGTGGATGTAGCGTCACACTGGGGTGTGTTTATCAAACAATGGGGTAACTCATGCACTGTTGGAGAAACTAACTAACTAGACTATTACAAAATGTAGAAACTTTGCCGCACATCTGCCGTTCGAATCACACTGGTTTGAACTGCTGTTAAATGACGTCAAGCAGATGGTGGAAATCCGTTTGGGATCAAATTAATGTCAGATTATTTAAGTAGATAGCAGGGATTTAATGATTAACTGCGAGCCGGTCGAAAATGTATTCAAATAAGTGACGATTCAAATCGGTTGAGATGCCAAACAAATCGTGATACAATTGGAGTAGGAGTTTATATGAATGTTTCACTAAGGGGAACTGACTGTGTTTAGAAAAGTTTATGTGGTATTTTCTTTTCTTCTTGCCTCTGAACAATGCAAATTAAAGTAGAGTTCATAAGCGCAGCCAAAGTCTCTCTGAGACAAGTCATGTCACTCGGCGGCCATCTTTGAAACGCCTCTCGGGCATCCAAGTGCAGCTCCTATCACTTTGTATGGGAAACATCAAATTCTCCAAAACTGTTCACTAAGCTTACGATTCAATTTCATATTTGAAATCACCAATGAAATCGGACAACAACTGTGTCATAAATGTTGTTTCTTTTGCTCAAATAGCATTATAAAAAGCTTATTTTTCAGGCTAGATCAGCATGTGCAGTCCTGAACGCGCATCTCAGAGCGCTGACTGTTTCTATAGCAACCGGGACTTCTAATGGCAGTGATGCGTTGACTCATTCAGAAGGCGGGGCTTCCTGCGATTGAGCGGCCATATTAAGTGTTGCATTTTTCCCCATTCAAAACTATACGAGTGACATGTCTTGGGTATTCTATAGTCTTTGGCACAGCTCTACTTTGTTTACAGTGGTAACCAAGGAAACACTGCATCATTGCTGTTCATAAGCACCACCTGCTGGCAGAAAGTGAATCTGCGTCTCATTCAGCTCGTCTGCGGTTTCGTTCATATATGTTTTACGTAGTACAGAACAAAACTAAAGTCAGACCATTCTGTTTTTGCTTCAAATTTTGAAAACTATAAATTTCTAATTTAGATTAAAACATGCACAACAACTTGTGAGTTGATCGTGAATGAGTTGAGGAATGGTTACATTAATAAATAGTGAAAGAGCATCTGAGGTAGAGGTTTACCATGATCAGCCGATTTAACTTTTTAATGAATCCTTGAGTTTGTGCAAATTAGCACAAGATTTCAATTTAGTTAACTCGTGAGCTGCCTAGCAGATATTCAGCACAACAGGTAACCCTGTGATAATAAAAAATTGCTATTCCACTGGCACAACAGGTAACCCTGTGATAACCCCTTCTGCCTGCTAACGTTTTGAAGAGAGACCTCCCTCAGCCGTCATCACTGCGCCGCTTGACGCTTCGTCCCATAGGCTGTTTGCACATGACGTCATTGCTGTGGGACTCCGGCTCCTGACGACTGCAGGTTTACAAGCCACTTTTTCCTTGACTTTTCCCCTTATGAAGAACACATTTTCGTACGCAATGAAAGCTCCTTGTGTTTTCTTGGTTTGGTCGATTTGAGCATTCATAAACAGCGCAAAGCAGGCATCAGTTTCTGCTACTGATTCCTATGGAGAAAAAATAACTTACTGCCCTCCAGCTGCATTTCACGCATCATTAAAATCACGTGTTTGCAAACAACCTATATAGATCTTGATTTAGATCTTATTAGATGAAGAAAAAAAAAGAAAATCGGCCAAACATATCGGCCCCCAAAAATCTGCATCATATATCGGCATCGGCCAGAGAAAAACCCATATCGGTCGACCTCTAATCTGAGGACTGCTATATTCCAGTTTTGTTCTTTATTTGGCAGGTTTCCTTGCGTCACTCCAGGGTTTACCTGTACTACTGGAGAACATATGTACACTCTTTAAAAACAGCGTACTGAAATCTAGATATGTATGGAATTAAAAATAGAGTTTGTATTGCATGTTAGCTTATCTATTTAGCTAAAGAACATGATCTGTTTAAGTCCATATGTCATACGAACAAGAAACTGTGCTTCTAGCCACAGATCGCGAGCTGTAGTTTCAACCACACAAGCTTGTTTGTGAATGTTTGTCTGAACTATGGATTCAGGAAACAAACAAAACAAATCAAAAGTCCCTGAACTATGTTTTTAGCGACAGAACTTAGTTGGCTTAAAATGCTTTTGGGAAACATGTTTACAGATGTTTAACTTACACATGCCAATGCACCATTCAAAAGTGTTTTTTTCTTCCAGGTTACATTTTAGTTTCCTCAAAAATATAATTATGATTATTAATCAAGATTATTGTCTTTTTTTTTTTTACATTTCATCAGTTATTGCACTTTTACACAAGCTCAAATCAAGAGAACGTCAAAATACACAAATTTAGTAGCGCACTGTGCAAACTGCAGACTGGCTGTACTGAGCTTTTATTGGAGCAGAATATCTCAGCACCAACTTACATATTTGACAGTTTTTTCAGCTCATCTGTGTTTTTTTTCATAATTTAGAGAGATCGTCAACTCTACACATGGCTGTCAGGTTGGGAAGACTAGTAAACCACTGGGCAAAAAAAATTATCAATTTAAGAAACAAACTCTTGTAGAGGGCTGTTACTAATGCAACAAAATGCAAATGCCAAATTAAATTAAACTCTTCAGGATAAATAATGAGCAGGCAAGTATCGCTGATGGTTATGCTTAAAAATAAATAAATCGAGAGAAGCAGAAATCATGATCCTGATTAAAAATAAAATTCATCATGCATCCCTACCTGAACTGACTTGAGGTAAATAATGACGTTATTGTCCTTTAGAGCTGCTTTACAGCAGAACTTAAACTATTGTCTCCATAGCTGAGTTCTCATAATTGATTCTGATATTTTCCAGTTTATCTCTGTGAAGAAACCTTTGAACCTGTGTTGTATAGAAATACAGACGACTTGACTATTTTGCAAATAAAAGTGTCTGATAATATGGCCGTTACCGAGATAAAGCGATGTATTTGTCTGGTCATGTGATCTCAAAATGGCAGCCTCTATGAAGGGCTCCACGCTTATGTAGAATAAGACTGGTGAGTTTATAATTTTAAACAGACTAGACAAGAGTATTTTTTTTGGGCTGTAAAACTTTAAAGGTGCATTTGTTTTTCCCACTTAAAGACTAAAAAAACAACAACTTCAAAGTCATCCACTTTTACAGACATCAGAAAGCGTGCCTGATAACCGCAGGACCTCCTTTATGAGGAAACACAACTGAACCGTGAAAGGATTGGCCTGAATAGGAA
Source organism: Gymnocypris eckloni scoliostomus (assembly GCA_027564155.1). NCBI lineage: Eukaryota > Metazoa > Chordata > Actinopteri > Cypriniformes > Cyprinidae > Gymnocypris > Gymnocypris eckloni. The sequence continues at coordinate 11,051,076 of CM050434.1, forward strand.
CGTGACTGCTTCCTTACCTTATCTACCTAGTCATTGTATTTCCATTGGCAAACAAAGCCGCTCGGTGCATTGTAAAAGATTAAATACTCCATCATACAGAAAGGACACCCAGCAGTTAAACTAGTTTCAAAATAAAATGTGAACAGATGTGACCCATTAGTTTCCCTAGATTTCCTCATTCGTGCAGATGTTTTCAAAGCGCAGGTGCATTTTAAAGAATCCAGTGACACTCTAGTCTCTTTAGATCAGCGGACAAAACGTGCTCAAAACAGACCAATGCCAAAGCTGCAGACTTCATTGTCAACCCACAACACTGACTAGTTCATCCAAAAACTCAAACTCCTCAGAGTTCACAGCAGGAGGAAAGTCGTACGGGTTTGCAACACGATGGCGAGAGCTTCCTTTAACTGCGCATCTACACCAATGACCTTAGATGATGTGTTTGGAAAGGCTATGAACCTTTCTTGTTACAAATAACCAGCAAAGCACTTCTTCAAGAGGGAAGTGAAACATTCTAGTCTGATAAAATCATTTGACATTGACAGCACAAAAAAAAAAAAAAAGGATATTTTGAAGAACGTGCGAGCAACGTGAAGAACAAGCTAGCAACTGCTTGGTGTACTACTACTTCAAATATTTAATTACATTTATTTTGTATTTTTTGTCATGATGTGTGAACAACGAACAACAAAATCATGTGGTACATCCTATAAAATAAATACCACAAAATACAATAAATTAAAACCATTAAATTATGATAATTTTAGCTTTTAATAACAGTTTTCAGGTTGAAACAAAATATATATTTATGAATATTTTACTTCTTGTTACACACATACACATATATACATATACATATATATATATATATATATATATATATATATATATATATATATACTTGAAAATATATTTTGAAATATTTATTTAATAAATATAAATAAATATTTTCATGCATATTATATATAGTAACTTTAACATCAACCTACTGGAATCAAGTTTATTGTGCAGTATCACACTTTCCAGAAATGCAAAAGCTGTGTCATAAGTGCACATCTGATGCTTTAAATAATGCATGTATGGGCAGCTCACTAGGTTTGAATCTGATTGATTTAGACACATAAAGCCTCTCCATAAGATGCTTCTCTTTGGGATCAAGTGCAGGATGAAGTGAAAGAAGGAACAAAACAAGGCAGCGCTGCTTGATTGTTGTTTATAGGCAGCGCGGTTAAATATAGCCCGACTCTGTCATTACGGCCACCACATGATGACAGAGCTCTTTGTCGTTTGCTGGGATTTGTGTGCAGTGCAACCTACACTGCTCATTTTGCAGTTAAACTCCCATAACTCGGTAAAGCACAGCCCCAAATCACATTGTCAACAGTGAAAGTTTTCTCCTTTCTCCTCAGGCTCAAGACAATTCAGTACGGCTTGAGTTTCAGGTCCATTTTAAACACAGCCCTAAAGCAAAATATATTCAACAACATCTAACAACATCTCATCGCTCAGAAGATACGCTTGTGCTAAAAACACTCAGGTCTATAACAGCCAGAGAAAGCAGACTCAGAAAAGCAATACAGACTGAATTTGATCTTTCATGCAACTGTTTAGGTCTTTCCTCAAAGCAAAGTTGACAAAACTGCAGATACACATTATTTATAGTTCTGATGATTTTCTAGGAAAAGTGTTTATTCAGAAAGAGAAAATGTTGATTAATTTTCTCTGGAAAGAAACACATGGGCAGATGTTTTGTGATTATGTTCTGCTCAGCTCATTTAATTGCTGATAGCTGTTTTTCTGCAATTTTTTTTTAAAGTTCCTGCATGAAATATTGACATATTCTTTTTCATGGCCTCTCCTCCTCAGACTTGACCCACACGCAGGTTGCCAGATTAACGAACGAGGAACAGGAACGAGCGCACATGACGATAAATAACATGTCATACGCTGTGTTTTTCGCCGAAATACAATTGGTAAACTAACAGTGGAGGGGTTTCACAAACCATAACAAACAGCTCGGAACGCACATTTTCAAAGGAGAATAACTGACTGTAGCATTGTTTTTCAGATAAACAAGTATGTTAACTTAGTATGTTTCTTAAATATCTGAAAACATATGTTATTTTATGCTTTAGTAGAGTCAAAGTCCTACATATAGCGCCTTTACGTTTCTTTCAGCATTTTTGCCCCTTTTATTTTGTTGCGATAGCTATCAGGAAGCGAAGTGGGAGAAAGAAGGTCCACAAGTTGAGATTCAAACTCGAGACACTCATAGCACAACGGCGCTGTATATCGGCCCACTGCTCACAAGGCTATCGGCGCCAAAGTTTTTCTCCTAAATTATCTAATCGCATATTTTATGTGTGAGACCAAAGTTGCAGCTGAAAGTTCAACTCGTTTGTTCATATAGCGTGCCTTTGAACATTTTGCATAAGGACGCATGATGTATCTGTACCATAGTTAAATTTTTGTTTGATTTATGGATGCTTAATTTCCACATTTTTACATATAAATTACATTAGCTGTCACACCCTCACTTAAACATATTTAAAACATATTTTGTATGCAAATCTCAAGATTTTTCATCCTGAATATTATAATGCTGGGATGCCTGAATTTACTTGTAGGACATAAAATGTATTATTTTGTGTGTGTGTGTTTTATTCAGACAAATTACTAGCACAATTTTGCAATTGGCAATATGTATATATGTTTGTTGGTTAATCTGTCATTATGTGAAAATTATCAGTCAAAATGTTAATATTGCTAAAACCAAAGAGTTCAAAAGTTTGGGTTTAGTAAGATTGTGTTGTTTTGGTTGAGAAAGAGATATGTTTCATTAAACTGCTTAAAAATGAATGGCATTCATAATGTTACAAAAGGTTTCTATTTCAAACAAATGCTGTTCCTTTGAAATTTCTATTTATAAACCAAGTATAAAATAAATATATGTTTCCACAAAAAAAAAAATTACAAATTAAAATTAAGCACCATTGATAATCAGCAAATTATTATAATTATTATAATTTCTGGAGGATCATGTGACACTGAAGACTGGATTAATGATGCTGAAACTACAACTTTGATCACAGAAATAAATTACATTTTACAATATATTTAAATAGTCATACAAATTTATATTACAATTTTGCTAAAAAAACTGCAACTTTGGTGAGCAAAAGTGATGTTTCAAAAATATTTACAGAATTACCTAACCCAAAAATCTTTGACCAGTAGTATACCCCTAAAAAAGGGATCCAGATCAACTCCCATATGAGAATCTGTAGTTTTGCAAATCTCTAGCTTAAACCAGCCTAAGGTGGTTAGCAGCAGGTGTCCAATCCTGGCCAAGCTGGTCTGTTTGTTGCTTTTAGAGAGGCTTTGGGCATTTGTCATTTTGGGAGACCAGCTGGTCGACCAGATAAAGCAGATAAACAGCAGCTTGTCCCGGCTGGGAGACCAACTAAACCAGCTAAGACCAGCAAATCCCAAATCATAAGAACAATGATAACAGCGATGCCTGCCTTGGCAAACACAACAACTAGCTGAAGATCTGTTTAAAATCTCATCTCCAGAGAGAGGTGAAAAACGCAGAGGGGCGGTTCTGGGTGGGACGGTTGTTTTTCTTTCTGTCAGAAAGGCTTTCAAAAGGTCAGGAAGAGGGGTATGAAGAAAATCACCTGAGGGTCACGGGGCACGAGAAACAAAAGCCATGTGAACTCATCCTTCAAAGGCCCCCGGCACCGCCGACTGACAGACATCCAAACACAGAGAACAATGACGCTTTCAAAACATTTCACTTTCATCCTTCATCGCCATCAAAGAGACAGCAGACGCACAGAGAGATATTCTTGTTCCATTTCACAGGAACTAGTCTTGTTAGTTCATTTGTACAGCATGAAAACCAAGTGTCATGACAATTTCAGAACGTATTGTACAGATGTTACTGAATCGTAGCCAGCGGATCTTCAGCATGAATGAGGCTTTGTTAGGCTTCAGGAGCGGAGGCGATGATAATAAAGCAGGTTTGTGTAAATGACAGCACTGGGTGGGTTCCAGACAGGGAATCATTCCTCAGTCAGGGCAACAGGGCAACACGGAAACACGAATTTCAGGATTGTTCAAGCAACTAGTAATAACTGGTATTCAACAAGCAATTACATATACAGAAGAGCGATTATAATACATGTGCATTGGGCCCAAAAACTTAAACTTGAGTCATATAAAAATAAATAAAACCAAGTGGCATTTATTTGAAAGAAATATAGTACAAGTACGTTTAAAAGAAAACACTTCACAGTAAGATGTGTGTTGGTTTTAAATAATAATACAAAAATTATACAAAATAAAACTTCCTTTAAAATATGATAAAGGCAATTTAGTAGCCAGTATGTTATGCAAAGATTGAATTCCAAAGTACATGTGTGTTGTGTTAATAAAATGTATATATGTAAAATTTATTTAATTTTTACATCAGAAAACTTGCTCTAAAATGTCTTATAAAAATAATTATTAGTTCATTCTGAACAAAGCATTCAACAAGATCTCGCAGGAAAATGTGATGTTAAAAAATGGATATATCAGCACTTCATTTAATAAATAAAGAATTATATATATATAGAGAGAGAGAGAGAGAGAGAGAGAGAGAGAGAGAGAGAGAGAGAGAGAGAGACACATTTAAATTCAATTTTTGCATATATATATATATATATATATATATTTATTAATGCAAGTATGTATGTAAAGATTGAATTTAAATGTGCTCATATACTAGAACACAGTATACAATAAAACACTATATTTTATTAATTGATTCATTAATTTTAAAACATCAGAATACATGAGTTTAATAAAATGGTTCTGAAAAATAGTTATTAGTTCATTCTGAATGATCTCACAGGGAAAGTATTTACTAGATTTAAAAATAGTTTAATAAAAATTCATAAAAAGTTATATAAAAATATATATAATTTGTATGAAAAAAGTAAGTCTGAATTCCATAACCTCACGCCAAAACCTCCCCTCCCCCCTAAACGCTTCGTGCAACAGGGGCAGACTGTATGAAAACATACCACAAGCTTGTTCGGGTTAAAAAAAAATGTAGTGTAGTGTACAAATTGTAGTGAGATTTTTTTGGCAGAATTTATTTTCAGATGCCACTTGGTTTGATATTCTGTATCTAATGCATTGAAATGTATACATTTTGGAGGCAACAATTGGACCTGCACTAATAAAACGGAGGAAAAAACCTGGAAAAATGCTAAACTACCACAATTTCTCATTCAAAGATCCAATAAACACAAAAATTCTCCAGAGAAGCACATTCAAGCACATTTGTTTAATTAATCTATTCTCCCTGAAGAGCACCTGACTAAATCACATCACCACGGTATCACAAAAGCACTAATTACCACAAACAAGCACACTTAAGAGGAGTTCAAATCCAACTTTTTACACCCCACAAGTTTGCATAAAAATGAAGCCCTGTATGCCAATAAAAACAGGTTACTCACCTAATACGCTATCTTTAGAAAGGACAAGACTCGTCTGAGCGCGAGAGACAGTCAAGGCACCTGATTCGGTACGTGAGAGTCCGTGTGAAACATTAGGTGGGGCCGCGGAGAGCCTCTGAAGAGGGGCCGCCATTCCGTTACCCGGGAAACCGATGCTCTTTCAAAGCGGCCGACCAATGGCGAGGAGCCTCGATTGTGCTGGGACAAGAGTCACATGACCAGGGTTTGAGCAGTACACAGAAACTGATGAGTGGGGCTGGGGTGGGCAGGAGTGGTCGGGCGTTTGGGGGAGGAATGGACGCTTGAAAGAGTCACAAAAGAAATCAAACGGCAAGCGATCCCAGCATGTTGAGGCACCAACTTTATGCTTGTTTAGGGGCCGCTGACCTTTAACAATCCCTGAGAATCTGTAAAAACACATTCCTTTTCTACTTTCAAAACCAGACGTTAAAACCGCACTTTAGGATCATAAAGGTGTAGAAAATCCTACATTCCTCAATCCTTACTGAATCCCAAAACTTTAAGTAAACACAATAGTTCCATATTATGCACATATCCCTCCAACTATTAAACTGATCTTGTTGAGTTTGATATGTTTTTTCATCAGGTTCATCATGTTAAGTGCCCTACAAACACCGCACCGACTCTGATGTAATCATGGAGCAACTCCAGTGAACACTCAAACTAAGTTGTCAGTTTGAGAAAAGGTTTTTCTTGATTGATCTGTGACTGGAATGCTAATAACTTGGAAGCAAAACGAGCAGCCTTGAAGATTTCGAGCAGAACGGGACAGATAGATTCAGACTGGCAATATTTACATAAAACAAAAACACAGGGCAAAGCTCTATTACAGTTAAATCTGTAATAATTCACCCAAAAATAAATATCCGGTGATTCTTTAATACTGAATTTCACTTCTTTACAAACCTGTATGACTTTGTGCTTTAAACCCTCACTTTTTGCAAAACATTACACACATTGTTTTGCAAGACACTAAACACACTTCTCAACATTAGACAGAAATCTAACATGTTGTCACTTCTTTGTCATTTTAAGGCACGGCTTTCAACATCAACGTGGTGGTATCATCACAATATATGCTGCAATCATGCAAAATGGGGTCATGCCAAAATAGCTCCTTACAACACTGACCGCATACTCACATTTTTAGACCGACTAAGTATATTCGTAATGCAACCAGAAACCGGTGGTTTTTTTGTTTATGTACTATATTGTATTTAGAATATGTTCTGATTTTCAGCCTAATTGCAATGATGTACAGAAGGATTTTACAATGTGGTGAGAAATACATACTTTCATCAGTGTGCAACACTTGTCTCGTGTTTGGTCAGATCATGTTCTTTAACAATATCTAAAAAAAAAATACAAATTTAAAATCAAACCCAGACTGTACCATTAGAAAGATAGAAATGTTACAAGTGTTTAAGATTGAGCACAGCAGTGTGTAAGCGGTTCAAAATTAGCCTTGTTTTTAAAATCGTGCCTAAGAAATTGTAAAAAACTGTAAGAGAACACATTCAAATAATATGGCGAGAACAATGTTCAATATCAATCAGCAAAACGAGCTGTTTTGTACGGCTAAAAATAGCAGGATGCAGATGAGACCGGAAGCTAGACACATTAAAGTTACAGATGGTCGCGTTCGCCACGGGAGGAAAAAGGTGGATGTTTCCGCACATTGGTTGCACCACATGACTGTAATTTGACAACAAAACAACAACAAACCTGCTTCACTGCTTATTTTCCTAAATTATAATAGGTTCTAAACTTAGGGTCTTTCACACAGAACACCTTTTGCATTTAAAATGCAGGACAGCTGATTGGAGAAAACACACAAAGGTCTGGGGACACATTTATAACAAGTTCAACTTTTAATTTGAGTGCCGCAAGTGCACCGGTCAAAGACCTCCACCTAATGCATTTACACTGAAAACATTTTAGAAAGATATTTCAAAAGTTGAACTCATGTGCAAATATACTGCTAAAGACGTGAAACGTGTGTGCGGTGGTTAAAGAAATCCATCCACGAGTGCATATTTACGTGGAAAAGCCATGTGGTGGAACACAAAACCATATTCTGTGTGAATGGCTCCTGGGTTATTAGTCCAAGAAATTCATCCTTTTAATAAAACACCTTTTACTAATTATTATACTATTCATCACCCTGACATTTTACTTTATGCTTTGATAAACATCTAAATGAATTTGAATTTAGGAATTAAAAAATTATCTTTGTAGAAGAGGTTATGGATTTATTTGTATGTATTTTGAATGAATTAAGGATATTGTGAACATTTTGAAAACTATTTTCTGTTTCATAGAAGAAAATCACCTATTTTTCGAGTTACATAAGGGTACATTCCTTTAATGGTATTGATTTTGTAAAAAAAAAAAAAACGGTACAAATACCAAAGACTCCTCATTTCATTTTATGCAGCTCTGTAAACCGACACTGACTTGATAAGGCAATGATATCTCTATTCTCTTCAAATTATTTTGCAATGATCATTATTTCCTTCTAAACTAAACTTTTTAATGCTGTAATCAAAGATTGTGTTTCAGAAGTTTAAAGGGTAATTCCCGACATATTTCTTTCATGGGAAACATAAAGTGGATGCACAACTCAGTAGGAATAAGCCTGCGTGTGTGTGTGTGTGTGTGTGTGTGTGTGAGAGTGTGTGTGCGCGTGTGTGTGAGATTGTGGGTGTGCGTGTGTGTGAGAGAGTGTATGTGTGCAAGAGAGTGTGTGTGTGTGTGTGTGTGGGCTGTGAGAGTATGTGTGTGTGTGTGGGCGTGTGTGTGTGTGAGTGTGTGTGTGAGAGAGTGTGTGCATGTGAAATGTGTGTGTAAGAGAGTGTGTGTGTGTGTGTGTAAGAGAGTGTGTGTGTGTGTGTGTGTGTGTGAGAGTGTGTGTGTGTGTGTGAGTGTGTGTGTGTGAGAGAGTGTGTGTGTGTGTGTGTGTGTGCGTGTGTGAGAGAGTGTGTGTAAGCGGTGTGTGAAGAGTGTGTGCGTGTGTGTGTGTGTGTGAGAGTGTGTGGTGTGTATAAGAGAGAGTGTGTGTGTGTCACTGTGAGAGAGTGTGTGCATGTGAGAGAGTGTGTGTGTGTGTGTGTGTGCGTGTGAGAGTGTGCGTGTGCGAGTGTGCGTGTGTGTGTGAGAGTGTGTGTGAGAGTGTGTGCACACGTGTGATGTGAAGCGGTGCCCATGAAGAAGTATGCGCTATCTCCAGCTGGTACATAAGCACTTTTTGTTCTCTATCCATGCAGCAGCTGGACAGATGAGTCACTGTGAAGAGCTTTTGCAGGAGGGAGAGACCGACACTATGTGATTCCCATGACGGCCAAAATCTAGCCCACACCATCCAGAAATAACACGGTAAATCACGTTTGGGGAGGAGGGAGTACGAGGACACGCGCTACCTGCATCATGGAAAATACGAAACACTGTTATGAATGGAATTGCAAAGAAATATTACTAATATTACTTACGTCACTAAGTTTATCACGTTTTTAAGCCTTGCTAATTACTGAACTACATTCAGTACTCATGCACTGTTAAAATATCTGTCCTGAGAGTAACTTTGTAGTTTTAACAATTATTAATCTATATTTAATTTAATGTAGTACAGATGCACCTACAGGTCGACAGAATGTTTTTGTTTTATTTCAAACGATTTCTATTCAGAGCACACACAAACTGCACTGCAATCATTTTTCAAACTTTGTGTGGTAGTATTACGAAACATGGCATTTTCTTTTAATCTTCCCTTTCTATGATGCATTTAAAGTAGTGTTAATAAGCGCTGTGCTGCTTTGTTTATAGCGGTAACAAGGGGTATTATTGCTGTTCCATAAGCGCCACCTGCTGGCAGAGACTGAACTAGCATGTTCATTCAGCCTGTTTCTCCTAAAGCAGGAGTGAGGAACGCCGGTGTCCTGCAGAGTTTATTTCGAACCCTAATCAAACACACCTGAAGCAGCTAATCAAGGTCTTCAGGATACAGGTAACTCTGCAGGACTGTGGCCCTCCAGGATCAACGTTCCCCACCCCTGTCCTAAACCATGCTTTCATTTCTTTGGTTATCTTTCTTTAATATATTTGGTTGTGCTATTGTTTGTAATTTGTTCTTATTTGCCGACTGTTCACTTGTCTTTAATAATATGAAAATGTTATATTTGTTAAGATAGAAGTTTTTGGTGTGGTATTGAAATTAGAATCGAGAATTGAAAATGTAATTGGTATCTAAAAGTTTGGTGTCATAAGATTATTTATTAGAATAAAATATAATATGGGTCAAAAACAATCATAACAGCAGCTATTTTATTTTATTTTTTGTGACAGGGCAGGTCCATAATCCATAATAACACTTCCTCTGGTGAAAACGTCCATTCCCGGCTGTTCTCTCACATCAAAATCCACCCACAAAAAAATCCACTCACATATTTGTTTAGAGATGTTTTGGCTTGTAAACAGTGCTTTATTACTCTCCTGGTTCAGATGAGGTGACTTTTTAACTAAAGAAAGCAATACTATGAATTATGGACTTGTATTTTGGCCAGAAGCAATGGTTTGAAGTTAAAACATCTAATGATAGATTTGTTTCCAACAAACACGCAGCTTTTGGCTTCTCGTGATGTTAACTAATGGACTGGAGTGGTGTGGATTATTGTGATGTTTTATCAGCTGTTTGGACTGCAGAGCATCCATTGGTGAGCAAGTGATGCAATGCTACATTTCTCCAAATCTGATGAAGAAATAAACTCTTGTACATCTTGGATGGACTTAAGGTGAATCAAATTTCAGGAAATTCTCATTTTTGTATGAACTATTCCTTTAAAGATGCACTCATGGGACTGCCACATTAGCATAATTTCAGCAACATTTCAGTTAATTGCAGATTTTCAGTGTAGTGAATTGATGCATGAAGCACAGCTCACAGAGAAGTCACTTGTCTCATGACCAAATTAACCCATTGCAAAATCGTTTGCCCTCACTCAAAATTCCTGATTCCTATTGAAACGACTGGTTTTGTCTGCAAAATTCACCACACTACGGTAAATATGACCACAGCTTAAGGCTATGTTTGGAATAGCGTATTAATTGTAGCATTTATGCAGTATGCATACTGTACACAGTATGTGAATGTCCTGTATACACCTATATGTGTAATATACAACACACAGTGTGGAATGAAATATCCCACAATGCAGTGCACTAAAAGTGATCTGCTATTTCCAGAATAACAACAGAAAACAAGTAATTCTAGCCACAGTTGTTTTGCTTTGAAAATCTCTTGCTTTGGCTAAATATTTGAGACTGTAAGCTTACATTTTTACTCAAAAATAAATGAATAAATAAGAATGAATGAATGTCTGGCCTACAAAAAAAAAATGCTTATAAAATACTCATATTATTAATAAATATTGGATTCAATGTTTTGATCAACATGTTTTCTTTCAGTTAGCACGGGTCTTAATTTATTTTGCAAACTGACTGATCGTGGGATTTTTGAGTAAATACTGCTAAAATGATCCACAAACTATTTTTTAATTCAAAAACTAAAAAGGAAAATACAAAACTTGTGGTAATTAAAAGAAAACAAGATGATAGCAACTAGGCTACAATAAAATGTATTTATTTCAGGACAATTATCTCGAAGTCTCTACTGACATCTATTGGTGTGGATGCATCTTCACGAAAAAGTAAAGTTTTCAATGAACTACTGTCAAAACAAGCTAAGTTTGCAACAGTATGCATCTAAGACACACGTGTTAAAGAGATAAAGGCACTAGTATCCAGCTGGTGACCAGCACAAGGGACTAAACCAGCTTTTTTTCTAGACCACTGATACTATTTAAGACTTCATCTTACCTGAGTGTACAAACGTGTCAAATTACTTCTCAACCAGTCTTTCAAAGAAGTCATTTCTGCATCAATCACTTGCCATGTACGTAAATAATGGCTGCACATCTGACATGACACAAAGCATCACATCCCAGCTCCAGCAAGACACTGCTATCATCAGTGATGGTCATCTGAATGACAGATCAGACATGAACTCGGTTATTCTGGTAATAGGCATATTTTTGCTCATGGGTGCATCATGGGATGCAAGATCTTCACTTATAGTCAGTTGCATAATAAAAAACAATGCATTAAGACTGAGGATGGTGAGCAGAATATGGTTTATATGCTTACTGGTAATCCAGAATCAATCAACGTATGGGTTTAATTTAGAAACCAATTAGTAAAAAAAAAAATAAAATGACTTGCTTTTCTGAGCATTTTTGTTGTTTGTTTGTTTATTTTAGTAATTGGTGTCCAGTAGAATTGAGTGAATGCATGAAGTGGGTGTTCAGTTTCTCAGCAGGTGTTAATTCATAATTTAACTAGCGCCTGACTGACGACACGCGTTTAGCTGTGGATTTATAGACGTACAAAGTTAATTAATCGATTATATCAGCTTAAGAACGTGCATTCACACTTACCACTGACGCGCTGCCTTTCTTCGCACTTTTTCGACGCTATTTCGTCCGTGTTTGTACTCTGAACAAGCGACACGACGCCACAAACTCAGAGATCTCCCATAACAACCAACGCTGAGCGTGAACGCGACGCGCGACTGAGAGAAGCGTGACGTCGACGCCAGTTGACCAATCAAAGACTTAGCTTACGCGTGCGTCGCGTCGATATCGGTGTCGCGTGCGTTGCCGTAGTTGATCTTATTAAAGGCGAACCAAGCCACTAAAATAATTTATTTCCCACCCTGACCCCACAATTGTGTTTATCTAGTCGGAATTATTTTAAATGTCACAGATTGTATAGAAATATGTGTTGTTTACTGTGGGAAAGTCAAGATGTGCGAATGAAGGTCAATCCCCAGTTCTCAAGCTAAGTGTGGCATTCATTATAATAAAGTGTTTGGTGTAACTTTAAAATATAGAAGTTCAAAATTAATTAATGTTCTGTTTATTGGTAAAAAAAGATGAAATCTGTTACCAATAAATTAAAATTACAAAGATATAGAATGTATTTTTGTTTATAGTGTCTATTGCAGTAAAAACAATAAGAATACGGATAATAAATATGATATATAAACTGCAGAGGAAGTTCAGAGTTCTGAAACAGTATCTTTTATAGAGCAATATGATACATTGATCTCAAAATATCAAGAAAATGTGCTTCATGCCATGACTCCTCTACACTATAACTTTGCAATCAACAGAAAAAATGATATTATCTATATTTTTTAGCAGGCCTAAGACCCGACAAAGCCTTTGCCATGACATGGTCACTCATATTTTAATGTTGATATAAGGCATCTCTTGCCAATCTCAGTCTTTTGCAACTGTTTTAAAGATTAAAGGATTTAATTGACATTAGTGAACAAACATTAGTCAGCAAGTACTTTCAGTTTTAATCTGTACATATATCTGCTGTAAGAACACACAATGAGCAGCATGCACTCTTAAAATAATGAGTTGGCTCAAAACTCATCACCAAACACCAATGACATATGGGTACATGTGGGTACCGTCATGTCGTACACTTCAAAACTGTTGCAACAGAGGTGGAAATACAATTTTTAAGTACATTAATTTCTTTGTTGCCACAGTTTGGAAGTGCCCTTTTCTCTTCTAAAGAAGGGGGTGCCAGTACTTTTGTCCATATAATGAATGTACAAGTCATTGTTGTTTGGTGATGAGGTTTTGATTCATTTAAAGTCACACCAGAGGTGTTCAGCTGGGATCAGGACTTGTCTTTCTGCAGACCAGTCAAGTTCTTCCACACTGACTGAATCATCATTTCTCTTTGATCCTTAATTGTCTTACAGAGGCACTGTCATGATAGAATAGAAAACTGTCCAAACTGTTGCTATAAAATTACAAGCACACAATTCCCTAGAATATCATTTTATGCTTAAACATTACGATTTATACTCATGGAAATTACTAAAGTAGCCTAGTCAATAACTAAAGTAGTAGGTCCGACGCTAAAGTGCTTGCGGCCCGGTCTGTGCGACGTGAACGATACTATATGCAGTGTATGCTGTTTGCCTAGGGCACCATCCCAGGTAGGCTACCTTCATAATCAAAGAAGTATATATAAGACAATAATTTTTTTGTGCTTATAAAAACAGACCAAAGCAACTGAGCTCCAGAAATACCGTTTAAGATGACCATGAAGATCAGAACGCGACAGACACACGCTAAGTGCTGGGAATATAAGACTGACTGCAAGAACAGCAAATACAACACGCTTAAAGAAGACAAACAACAAGCTCCTAATACAACCTTATCTGATCACGAGCTGCTCTAATGCTTCATCTCGATCTGCCTCAAATGATTTCTCGATCGCTCAAATGATGCGGTCCCAAACTGACTCAAATGATTCGGTCTCGATCTGACTCAAATGATTGAACTGACTCAAATGATTCGCTCCGCGGTCCCGAACTGACTCAAATAATTCGCGATTCGCGGTCGAACTGACTCAAATGATTCGCTCCGCGGTCCGAACTGACTCAAATGATTCGCGATTCGCTCCGCGTCCCAAACTGACTCAAATGATTCGGCGCTCGCGGTCTCGATCTGACTCAAATGATTCGCTCGGTCCCGAACTGACTCAAATGATTCGCGCTCCGCGGTCTCGATCTGACTCAAATGTTTTGCGATTCGCGCTCTCGATCTGACTCAAATGATTCGCGCTCTCTATCTGACTCAAATGATTCGCGCTCTGCGGTCCCGAACTGAACTGACTGAAATGATTCGCGCTCCGCGGTCCCGAACAGACTCAAATGATTTGCGATTCGCGCTCTCAATCTGACTCAAATGATTCGCGTTCCACGGTCCCAAACTGACTCAAATGATTCGCGCTCCGCGGTCCCGTACTGACTCAAATGCAGGGGCGCGGGAACAGGGGGTGCTGAGGGTGCTGCAGCACCCCCTGTTTTTTTCTGTGGGCAACTGTAAACTGTTGTGAGTTAAAAAAAAAATAGGCTAAATTTGTTATAATAAAGATTCATTTAAACATTTATATGGTTGCTCCGATGTTTATAACATTTAGTTTACATTGGCTATTTTGCTATCTATTTCTATGTGATCTTCGACATATTTACCATTTGCCCATTAATTTAACAGTTGTAAGAATTAAAGTTATCAAAGTTATTAAACAGATGCAGGGCTATTTGGCACATCCTGCGAAATCACGCACGCAGCACTGCCAATGCTTGCTTTTATGTTTGTGAATGTTATGTTTGTGTTGTGGGATCTGTAGGTTGTGGCTTAAAAGCGGAACATGGAAATATCATGGATGTACTGGAAGAAAAAAATAAACTTTTTTTTTGTTCTCAGCGATATGAGTCTTTCCCTTCTCCCAAAACAGATTATAGCTACCTATTAAAATAGTTCAGTTTTGTATGTAATGGAAAAGTGATTAGACTATGTTTCGTTTTTTTTTTCCTTCATAAAGTTAATTTAGAAAAACCTTTATTTTTTGTTCGTTAAAAGTTTTTTTTTTTTTGGATCGCCTATGTTTGATTAATTTAGCCTTATCAAATCATCAAGACTTGACTAAAATAAAATCGATAGATAGGCCTATAAACATTTCAAGTATATCACAGTGTTAGTTTAAATGTTTAACCTATATAAATGTACAATATCCCACAGTTTGTGTGGAGAGTGGAAGCTGAAGCGAGCTTTACAGGACATGGAGGCTCCAGCGTTGTCACTTGTATTTTTTTCTTACAGTAAAAACAACTTAAAATACGCCATGTGATTTTTTTCTCATAAAGGTAAGAGTAATATATAATTTGGAACTGTAAAGGGTCTACTTTTATTTGTGTGCATTCACAATATCAACATTGTGCTTTTATAAAATAGGAAAACAGAGAATGCACTTTCTGCCGGTTTTGAACAAGAGCGCTTCAATGATGAACCGAAACTCGGCAACTCGAAACTGGCTCAGAGATATGATAAATATATCTATAGAAAGCTTTAAATACTACTTTAAAACGAAATAATTCAAAGCAAAGCAAAAACTCTTCATTAGCCTATGTAATCCGTTAAGATGCATATATTTCTCTCTGCGCATCCTATATAAGGGAAAGCCTAAAACAGGCACGATTATAAATTGCTTTTTATTTTATAATTGTATTCAATAATACAAAAAAAAGTAGGATTTGCTGCAATGCAATTTCGTCTGACTGATAGGTCTATGTGAATTATTTATTGGCCTATCTTTTTAATCCATGCAGCAAATGCTTTAAAAACAGCTTTAAAATTACTTGCATTCCAGATGCTTTTAAAAGAACGTTTCACTATACATTTTAAGGGTTTTTAAGCTTGAATGTGTTATGAATTCATTGTAGCCATTCCCATTAGTAAAATAGCTAATTGTTGTCTAACACGATCTCATGAAAGTGCGTAGGCTACAGCACGATTTTCTGTTTCTATTTGGCGTAATATTTATACGCAGAAATTGACTACCAAAGCCCCCACCCCCCCACAGCACCACCTACATAAAACACCTTCCTGCGCCCCTGCTCAAATGATTCGCGCTCTGCAGTCCCGAACTGAATCAAAGAGAAAAATCACTCACTAGTCTTGACTGAAAAACTTTAATACAGTTTCCTTAATAGGAATCGATCTATATAGTGTTTTATTTTTATATTTGTTCATGCAGTTTCTTGAATGCTCTTGCTAAATACACCTATTGTACCTGAAACTAAAACACTGTTTGTTTTATTTGTATATTATGTGTGTCTTTGTTCTCATTTTTTAATAACAAAGATAAAATAATGACAACGATTTTGATCTTCACCCACTTTGGCCTAAATATTTGCCATCCTTTTTTTATATTTTGCTACCTTAAAAGGCTTTGTCTTTATAATAGGGATATAATAGTACCCTCGTAATGCCATTTCGCCCCTGCCTCTCCGGAGGCCTGTGCACGCCACTGATTTCTGCAATAAAACACAATTTAAGGCAGAAGTCAAGCAAACCTCGCACAGTATGTCTGCTTTATCCTTTTTTTAGTTGTTGCAGTATTTAAGTTATAAATTGAGCAAAAGTACTTAACATCCATTGAAATGGGGCGGATTAGAAAATCATCTGTAATGTAGCCACTCTAAAATTAAAATGAGTGTTCCCCAGTTACTGACAACAGAGAGAGAGAGAGAGAGAGAGAGACACAGAGAGAGAGAGAGCGAGAGAGAGAGAGAGAGAGAGAGAGAGAGAGAGAGAGAGAGAGAGATAGATAGAGAGAGCGCATGAGAGAGAGAGACACACAGAGAGAGAGAGAGAGAGGTTTTTATAGTTTCAAGAAAAGAGTCCTTCACAAAGATGAGCAGAGAAACTGAAAAGGTTCCCAATCAAATATCTGGTATTACATTAAATACTATACAATTACAGAATAAATCAAAAATAGATATCAAATCTAAATACTGTTAAGGTAAAGTTTAGGGCTGAACTACTTTTGTTATTTACATTTTAACATTCTTAATTAATTGTATTATTATTACTTGAAATAACTATCATATGCTTACTGAGGCCGTCATTTAATAAAATGTACTGCATCCTTGCTGAATAAAAGGTTTATTTGTATTATGATTTTATTTTTTTAACCTTACTGGCCACAAACTTTTAGATGGTAGTGTACATTTATTCTTTATTAGAATATTGGATGTTCCAGATATTAAATTTGTTCTCAATTCAATTTATCTTTATTGACAATTTTTCATCCTCCATTTTACAAATATTGACAAAATAAATCTGGATGTGCAAAAAAAAATCTTCGTACAAAATTCAGTCCAAAATGTATAAAGACAGGGAGAATGTGGAGGTTTTGCAGAGATAAATGCTGCGGTGTTTGTCAGAAGGACTCTGTTATCAGCTCATCTGTGGAGGCGTGGAATAACAATCATGCACCTGCGTCTGCAAACACTGAACCTGCAGGAGCAGACATGTTCACGATCCGCCGCTGCTGGAGATCCAGTCTGCATCAGTGATCACATGACATCTGTGCATGAACACGACTGAGACTCTCCTGTCAATCAAAGCTGGAATACAGCAGAGACAAGCAGCAGGTATCATAATGCAGACGGCGCCCTCTAGTGATTCAGTAACAACTTTAGACTGCTTCTGAAAGTGTGCAGACCTGCAGTGAAGATCTATGCTCTAATCTGACCCACAATGCATCACTTCAGACGGGAGTCTCTGCATTGCAGCTCTGGGTGTTTGTGGACGTCTGGGTGTCAGTTTTTCAGAGTGTATTACTAGTTTATGTTGGACTTCTGAGTGTTGATGATTCCCAGCAGCTTCTGACCTGAATCAGGAGAACACACTGAAGTCAGAAATGTGTTTGTTAAAGTAATAAAATCAGATTTGATGGGAATGATGGGACACACCATTGAGCTCTAAGAGCGGAGGCTGCAGGACTGGAGGAGGGTCTGTGAGGTTTGTGGAGGATTTGAGGAGTCTCAGGTCTTACAGTCATGATGCTCTCACGAGTCTCCTCTTTACTGCTGTCTGGATGATGAGCTCTGAGTCTCCGGCTGCGGATCTGTGTGATCCTCCGGCCCGCAGGGGGCGCTGCTGCTGCTCTGGGTGGAGGAGACGGAGACATGGAGCAGCCTGATGAAGAGCTGAGTCTCAGCAGCTCTGCAGATTCTGACAGAAAGAAGCAAAGAAACATGAAGAGACTCGCGAACATCGTTTACATACGAGAGAAAGCACCTGACGCACCTGCTGAGGGAGACTGAACCGACCAATCAGGAGAGCTCGTGTCTCTAGTGATGTCATCACTGCTGAAACTATGACTGCCTTCATCATCATCATCTTCATCTTCATCGCTGTGGTGGATCCTCATCACCTGTGGCTGCCACTCCTTCTCCAAAACCAACAGACGTCTGTCAGGAGAAAAGCAGACTTTAACAGAAAGTGTGTGTGTGTGCGTGTGTGTGTGTGTGAGAGAGAGAGAGAGAGTGTGTGTGTGTGTGTGTGTGTGTGAGTGAGATAGTGAGTGAGTGAGTGTGTGTGTGTGTGTGTGAGAGTGAGTGTGTGTGAGTGAGTGAGTCAGTGAGTGTGTGTGTGTGTGTGTGTGTGTGTGTGTGTGTGTGAGTGAGTGAGTGAGTGTGTGTGTGTGTGTGAGTGTGTGTGTGTGTGTGTGTGTGTGTGTGTGTGTGTGAGAGTGAGTGAGTGAGTGAGTGTGTGTGTGTGTGTGTGTGTGTGTGTGTGGAGGTCCAGTACTTGTCGTGCTTAATCCTCCAGTTTCTGAGTTCAGTAAGAACATCTCTGTGGCTCGTCTCTTCACGCTCACTCGTGTGTTCAGGAACGAAACTGAGTCGTGTGCTGGGACGGGTTTGAGATCCAGAGTTCTGGAGCTGGACATATTTTTGTTTTCATGTGGTGATATATAATATGCATGTATAATTATATTGGTGTTCAGTTTTTGGATCAGTTTGATGAGATTCACCTTTATTTTCTGTCTTCGTGCTCGAGCCGCCTGTAGTGGATTCCCACAGAGAACCCCGCCAACACCTGAGCAAACACCAGCTTCACATATTACTTCCCAATAAATGTGATAGTAGAAGTAGAAAACACATTTCTATATATTTATAACAATAACGGTTATTTAAAATATAATAATAATAATTGTAAAAATAAATATATATTAAACCAAATAAGAAACATTATTACATTTTATTGTATTAATAATCTTAATATTAACTCCATGTTTACTGTGCTTGTAGGGCTGCACAATTTGACCAAGATTTTGATTCTATTTCAATAAAATAATAATAATTAAATAATTTCATTAAAAGACAATAACAATAATTATTGTTACTATTTGTATTATTGGTAATATATTATTATTAGTATTATTACTACTGAATATTTATTATTTGTAATATGATTATTTTTATTATTAATTAATTAATATTATTGAATTACATATTAAGCACTTATTATTATTATTAATAAAATATTATACAAAATGAAAACTATTACTATCGTAATATTATTAATTTATTAATAATAACAATAATTATGAATTGATTAAACAAAGAAACTGAAATATTACTATTAGAATATTATAAATGTATAATTAATAATTATATTTTATTTTTTATTAAAACATTTAACAAATGTATTACTGTAATATTTCATTGTAAAAATGTGTATTTATAAAAATATAAAAATTATAATTTCATTTTTACAGTACAACTGTCACATCATAATATTTATGGCTTCATTAATTGTTACATTTTCAAAATCACGCTAAACCACATAGTGAATGTGTTATTATTTCTGTGGTGAATATGAACAGGAGTTTTAGGCGTTTACCGTTGGTCAGATCACTGGTCTCGTGGTTCAGGACGGTGATGTCGGAGCCGGAGGATCCTGGTCTTGATCCGGGGCAGGAGGAGAGAGGTCTGGAGACACTCGTGGGCCGGGCTGAAGCAGGTCTGACAGAGCTCTCTTCTGATGGAGAGACTGGTTCTTAAACACATGGAGTGTTGCTGACAGCGTCTTCAGAAGCTGCTGCTTGTCTTTACCTGCGAGCTGCAGGCCGTCACTGACCGAGCGTTTTTGATGGAGTCTCTGAGAAGAGTCCAGTCCTGCAGTGAAGCTCTGCAGCGTTGAGGTTTGTCCTCTTCAGCAGGAACGCCATCGAGGAAGATCAGCTGAGGGACCAACTCACGCACCGCAGACCGGAAGCTGGAGTCTGAGACCTGCAGCACAAAATACACGTCAGCAATCTGTCTGGAATACGAGTGAATTTTGCAAACCAAATGTACCTCAGAGACTCCTGGAGCGGGACGGGTGCACACAGGGTTTCCTTCCAGTGAAAGTGTCCTGAGCTTCACACAACAGCCCAAATACCACAACTGAGCCAGATCTTCAACCTCGTTCTCCTCCAGATCCAGCAGCTCCAGATCCTCCAGCAAACTGACTGGACTCAGATCTGAGATGCTGTTGAAGGCCACATACAGCTCCTGAGCAAAAACCAGGAACATTTATGACTCATTCACTTCATTCAGTGGCTTAAAAAATAAACATTTACTAGTTCATGATAAAGTAATAGTGTAGTTTGTTTGATTTTAAAATGCCTTTGTAATCAGTTCAGTCTCTCTAAGCCTTTGCCTCTGAATGTTGTTGGATACCTTTAAGGAAGAAAGAGCAGAAATCCCCTCCAGGTCGGTCAGACCACATCGAGCCAGACATAAGACCTGCAGGTGAGAAAGACCGGTTCCCAGATCCCTGAGGAAACACAGAGAATAATAAGCTTTATCTGATTCACTTCCTCTGTCTATATTATTATATCTCCATGCATGTGTATCTTCTGTGAAAGTTATGGGTTCTGTATTCTTTTATAAATTATATTTGTTTGGTTTTTGAGAATGAGGCCTGTAACACAAGCTGTCTACTTTGGCTTTTATTTGTATGTACTACATTTATGGAGGTTTTTTGTTGTTGTCATTTTGAATCTTGGGCTGAATCCCATTTCTCTGTCTTTGATATCAAAGTCCCCATCCACTCTTATTGTACAGAATAGAGCATTAAAAATCTACAAAATATCTCCTGTTGTGGTCCACAAAATAAAGTTATACAAGGTTAGGAATGAGTAAATGATAACATATTTTCATTTTTGGGAGAACTGTTCCTTTATGGATGTAACAAATGATGGTTTTACCGCACAGATGAGATCAAACTGTTGTTCATTTTCAGCTGTGTAAGCTTGGGCAAATATATTCCTGTGAGACAAGACGACAGAAACACAAATATTCATCAGATTTGACAGATGTGTTGTATTTGTTACTCTCTCAGTCATAATCCAAACTACATCACAGTCACTTAAATCAAAAATAGTGTTTCTCACTTCGTGAAAGTCAAGGTTTTATGACAAGCATACATTTATTATTATCAAAACATAAAATAATGAATAAGCAGTTATTGTAATACATCTGACCGAAGTTGTCCAGAGTTTGCTGTCGCGTGTCAACACACATCTCCAGTGACGTCACTTCGTGTAAATCATCTGATCCAGAAATTATTTTCTGAAAAAAAAAACATTTAGTCTAAACCTCATTTTTTCCCCTCGTTTTGCTCTTTATTTCAGAAATAATAAAATGTTTTCTGCACATGTGTGATGTTTATTCTCGTCGAGCTCGTACCAGTTTGTGAGGCGACAGACTCTGATCGAGATCTTCTTCAGGATCAGCAGCAGGTTTGGGGTTTATTAATAAACCAGATCCACTGAACTCAGTCACACTGGACAGAGCTGAGCCTGGTCTCCTCTTTATCGACATCTCTAACCTTTATTGTATCTGCCCTGAATAAACATCTGTGTTCCACAGCAGTGCTTGCAACAGCTTTAGAGGGGAACAAAATATATTTAATTTGTAACTGGTCTATATTTACTCCTTATCTTCATAAAGTGTAATTCTCTTAGCTGTGTATGTAAATGTCTTTACCTGTTCTGAGGGTAAATACGCGTTTCACTTCTGCCTCACCAAAGACATATATATATGTCTATGTGCCTCACCTCGGGCGAGTTTGCTTAGCAACGGGACCTACTTCCTAGATACGGGACTCAGCGGGATTTGTAGTTCATTAAAATACATTATTCTGCTGAAAGTAAAATTGTTATACATGTTTTTGAATGCCCATACCAAATAGCATTTATTAATTAATTAGACCATTTTATTGCTAAAGATTAGAAATAGGATGATCAGTCTAAAAAGGCTTCAAAGTAAACATACCACACCTGCCAGAATTAACACCTAACGTTACGTGATATTTGATAATTACGAATTTCGACCGTAGTGAATTTATCGTTCCAGGTTCATGCTGTATATTAAAATGCTAGAAAACATGACTTTGTGTGTATAGATATATCAGTTTATATATTAAATAATAAAGTAATAACAGATTTAACCATTTATCTAAAAATACAAATTATATTTGAATGGCTCCAACGTCTTACCAACAAAGCACCACTTTCACATGATCATCACCTTATGAAATATCTTACATCACTTAACTGGAACTTACATCAATTACATTTATATTGACTCCGTTTTCTGTAATTCTTAACTGTCAGTAACTTTATTCATAAAGTTACATAACAACAGTAATAGTATGTCTAGAGAAAAGACAGACAATTTTGCTATGCAGCTGTGAGATTTTAATATGACATTAAAATGATAAGTACATTATGACATGGTCATAATGAAGGCAGGGACTTGATTCTATCAATTGGTTGTTGATTGGATGAAGGCAGCTCTGAATGCAGGCTTGTAATACATTGAAAGGATGGGGTGTAAGCAGACTCAATGACTGGAGAAGTCTGAGATACGTCAACAGAGAACTATGTTAAATCCATTTATTACATTTTGATTGAACACTACGTGGTTAAAAAAACATGCATTGATGATTCATTCACATTAAGATCAATAATGTATGCACCATGTACTGCAAGCAAGCAAGGTTTGGGTTAACCAACCAATAGATCAGGGTTTATGTGACACTAAGTTCATGCTTTGTTCCCCAGGTAGATGGTAACAGACTGAATCATCACAATCTGACATGGACATTTTGCCAGTAGCTTCGGTTAGAAATGCAGAGGTGCTCCATCAGTCCTCTTCCACCATTTTAAGGAGCATGTCGACCAATGCTAAAAAAGAAAAAATATGAATAAATCAATTAAGTAAATCACTAAAAATAAGACCATAAATGCTGTTTTTCCCCATAAGTTTTCTATTTCTATCATTAAAAATTACAATTCATGTGTTCTTGGTCACATATTCACATAACTTATTTGGGAAATGTTGTTTATAATGATGTCAGTTTTGTGTTTTTTCAGTAAGAGTAAAGATTTAGTGTAAGATTATGCCTTTATTGGGTTCATTGCAGCCTGCTTGTCATTTCTTGAATTATCCCACCAAAGGTTTATGAAGGCGTAAGACATTTGTTGAACTTTGATTTATTTTTATGGGTCAAGTTGATCATATATCTTAATTTTTAATGTCACTTATAATTTCCCCTTCCAGTTACTGTTTTTAATAATCATTTTTTTTCCCAGTTTCATTATTTATAGCCATATTTATAGCCATTGTGCATCCATATCTTTGGTTAAGCATTTAATGTTTTGTTAAAAGTTTGTAAATCTAAATAATAATATATATATAAAAAAGAAAAAGGCGGCAAAGGTGATACTACTGGTGTTCCACAAGGCTCTGTATTTGGCCCACTTTTATTCTCCATTTGCAGCAAACACAATCATCTCACCCAGATACAAAGCCAAGAAATTTGGCATCACATTGTCAATGGGCCAGTTTTACTTTTTTCTGTTGATTCAGACTAGTTGCCATGACCCCAACATAGCACAGAGGAAAGGATGAAACAAGACATTCTGTGTGTTGCTGCACATAGAATGAGGACCACCTAATAACATCTGAAGCATCAATGAAAAGAAAATAGGCCACATTTTTAGCTGTTTGCAAAGTAATTACACGACATGTTACTTTTTAATAAATGTAAAATTTGTACCTTTTATGCTATGTAATGGATCAATTTGTGCTACTTTTTTCACACTGTCAACTATGCTTGCGCTACAATACACCATGTGATTATATGACAACCGTATATAGAGTTGTTTTTTCACTAGTTCTAAAAAGTAATCTGCTTGTGTAATGTAATTTGCAAAGCACTAATGACAGAAGAATATGTGATGACCCACTTGTGTAATTTAACCTCCACCTGTGTGTTAGGGTCTTACCTCCTGCGTTTGGTCGTAGGAAGGGCTCAAAGGATCGACAGGCATTGATGAGCTCTTTTAGCTTTTTAGGACAGTCTGTTGGAAGCGGCTCCATGACCTTCTCTACACACACTTTTTGGAAGATATGATTGGAGGCTGTACAGTCTAAAAACACAGGCATAGAAAGACTGTGTCATGTATTCAGTTAACATTTAAGTAATATTCAGGGCAAATGCTATAGTAATACTGATTGTGTTGGTAATACACACCTTTGAAAGGAACATCTCGTGTTGCGATTTCCCACAAGACAATGCCAAAACTAAAAAGATCAAGTACAGTCAGTTACCCTTCTTTATTTGAATGAGATATGCGTGTGTGATATTTGAGTTGGACTTCCGTACCTGTAGATCTCACATGCCTTGTCGTAAGGATGGTTGATATCCTGAAGCTGCTGTGGAGAGTTGTAATGGAAAGCACTGCTCCTTTTGGATTTACTCTTCTGAAGAGAAGTTTTGGTTTTGCCAACTCAAAGCCTCCCAACTTGAAACATACAAATGAACATTAAGATGAAACCCCAACAAAAACATTCCCTGGGTTTTAGTAAGTGTCCAGCACATTTCAATTTGTTTTCTTTCATTATCTGTTAGAAAAAATGGTTTTGTACTTATAAAATAAAGCAAGCAATATTTTCTATACATATACAGTATATATATACACACACACACACACACACACATGCACGCACGCACACACACACAGCGCACGCACAGCTATTCAAACCAGTCTTTAGAAAGCAAACTGTAATCATATTATTGCTTTAAATGCCATAAAAGCAGTAAAGATGTACATCAAGTACATCACAGTCAGAAATTTACTTTTCCATTAGGCAATATTTGTGCCCTGGAATTGATCACCATACTATGTCTTTAATTGTCAATTAATAAAATTTACTCAATTATTTTAATCAATTTCTGTCTGAATTCAAATGAAAAAAAACATGAGCTCATAGGGCTGCACAATTATAACAAAAATCATTATTGTAGATTATTGCTCTTCATATTGTATACAACAATTTAACAGACATCCAGCGGTTAAATTGGGATGTTTGAGATTTGGGAACTACAAAAACATGTTGTGGTTGTATTGGTGGTTAAATGATGCTGATATTGTGGAAGTGAATATCAATTACCTTCACTCTATAGCCAGTAGCCACTAGAAAACTACAGCTTCTGATGGAGCCATGCACTTTAAACTTCTCCTCTGACTGATGCAGCCTGTAGAGTGCAAACAATTATTGAGACTGAGATGACAAATAGAACATCGCTATAGTTTTTATGAAAACATATGAGAATAAATTAACTAGATAAAAAATACATGCTTTATGTATGCTTAAAGCTCTAGTACAGGGGTCACCGAACTTGTTTCTGGAGGGCCGGTGTCCTGCAAGGTTAGCTCCAACCCTAATCAAACACACGTGGAGCAGCTAATCAAGGTCTTGTTTGGTATACTTGAAACTTCCCGGCAGGTGTACTGAGGCAAGGTGGAGCTAAACTCTGCAGGACACCGGCCCTCCAGGACCGAGTGTGGTGACCCCTGCTCTAGGAGGTGTTGGAGTCAGAATTTTGTCACAGAGGAAGAAGAAATCGTTAATAAATAGAATAATAGTTTGATGACTTTCTTATTCCAGTATAGCTAGATTTGGACCTGTATAGTCCCTGCGCCGCATCCAGACACATTTGCGTCTTTCTGTCCCAGGGCAGATTGCAGGTACTGTTCAGGACTTGTCGAAGACTCCCCTTTTCACAATATTCCATGACTATCACGTAACTTGGATTTGGTCCTGTATGAGAAGGACACAGTGAAAATCAGATGCATTCTCAAGTAAACTTGCTGAGTTTATTCTTTGGTTGGTGATTTGCGATTGGCGTACCGTTCTCATCCTCGACACAGATCCCAAACATTCGTAAGATATTTGGTGACTCAAAGCGCTTCATGGTCTCCACCTCCTTGTTAAAAACACTCCTCAGCTCACTGGAGAAAATGAATAAATGCAACAAGGAAACTGTAGTTTTTAAATCAGTCAAGAAAATGATTGCTATCGTATAGATGGATTTCACTCGACATAAAATCGAACATTTGACCACAGTTGATTTGATCATCTACCTGGGGCTGGTGCACAGTGGACATGAGTATCTCTTGATAGCTACGGTGAACTTGTTGTACGTCCCTTTGTAAAGCTCAGAATGGCTGCAGTTCATAAGGGGAATAGGGACACTGTAAGACAGTTCTTCTGGTTTAATCTCTCTAATGTCTTGCAAATGAAGGCGGGGTTTTTTCACTGCCAGCCAAAGACAAATAAAAGTGTTCAGTGGAGACACCATTCAAAACATCACTTCAACAATGCTATACTAAAAATCAATTTACACTTCATGAAAGCCTTGATACAATCATGAAATTCTTGAAAAACAATGACCCTTCTGTTATTATCTTTATAATATACAATTATTTACTACTTAAAATTTTGACTTCCAAATCAATGTCATGTGGTGCAAAAAAAATAAATATATTATAATAATATATGCAGAAAAGTAACAAAATAGGAAATTATATCTGAAAGACCCATGAAGATGCTCATGATGGGGTGTCAGGGCCAATTAGCCAGCTTAACATCAGATATGTTGACCGATTTAATTTTATTTAACCATGCAAGTTAATACCATATGAAACCAACATGAATACAAACTGTATTTTTAATAACTTGTCATGTGTTGTAATGTTTTTAAAGCACTTTTAAAATCATTTTCTATAAATGTTTTTTCACTTATTTGTCAGTAACTCACATATCCGTACTTACGTGATTCCAGGATCTCTTTAATGTCCTGCACATCTCTTTTAGTTTGGTCAACTGTCTTCTGTACGGCGTCAACCATCGTGTGTGTTCCTTTGCTCTCTTCGGCTAAAGACTGGAGCACTATAGGAGCACATATACAAATGTATAATACACAGATTAAAGCAGGGATGTTCAATCCTGCTCCTGGACGGCCAACCTCCTGCAGGGCTTAGCTCCAATTCACTTCAGGTGTGTGGGTTTGGAGCTAAACTGGAACAGGTTTGGACAGCCCAGGTCTAAAGGCTCCAGTTGTATCCCAGAAGCGGCCATTTTATTCCAACTCAAAATCATACAACTTACATTCCCGAAGTTCAAGAATGTCACTCTGCCTGTCCTCTTCATCTTCCCGCCACCTTGTTGCTTCCTGAAACACTTTCTCTATACTTGCTCTGTGCTCGACCTGGAGCGCTAGAGAAAGCACCTGAGCCGCATCATTCAGCCTCTCGTTTAGGAAGCTGAACTCCTCGCCAAGGTCAAACGCTTTGGCGACGCGTTTCAAATAGCTGAAGGAAGTGTATTTCTTCACTACCTTCTCTGCTGACTCCAGAGTGAGTTTAAGATTTTCAAGTCCCCTTTTAACCTGTTCGGGTTCAGTCCCAAAGCCATGAACCTTCACGGCCCTCACCAGCCCAGCCAGAGTGGACACGCGTTGAGCCAGACGCCTGCAGCGCTTCTTGTTGGCCTTCACCTCCTCACACAGGCTGTACAGCTTTTCTGCGATGGCTAGGATCGGTTCTATGAAGTCCATTGCAGCTGGAAATAAAAACAATTACAAAACTAATATTTCTCAAATGACTGAAGCTTCATGTTCTCCTGATGCGGTAACAAAAATATCTAATTTTGAAAAATAACATTTAGAAAAAGTTTAACCAGAAAATAAATGATGCACAACTGTAAAAGTATCAACAAATATCACCATCAGTCATATAAACAAAAATTTATTCATTCAAATGATAAAAACAAATGTGACAATTCTACCCAACTTACATTAAAGACAAATGCTCCTTTCAATTTAGCACATTTTAATACTGTTTTAAAGCAGCATCATAATAATTGTAAGCATGAAAATGCAATATAAATGTTACAAATGTGAGTTTTTTTAAAAGCAAAACAGAAAACCGGGACCCATGATTAAATATTAGTAGTGCTGTCAAATTATGAATCGTGATTAATCGCATCCAAATTAGAAGTTTTTGTGTGCTGTGTACATTTATTATTTATATAGAAATACAAAAACATGCACGTGTATATTAAAAAAAAACATTTATGTTTATATATTAAATATATATATAAATGTATACGCATGCAAATATTTCCAAAACATATGCTGTATGTGAGTGAGTGTATGTATATATATACATAATAAATATACACAGTACACACACATGCGATTAATCACGATCACGACAGCACTAAATATTAGCGATTTTTTCACAGGATAACATCCGTTTTATATGGCTGACCTGACATAGATTCAAAACAGGGTGCAAAGTTTGTACTCTGTTTTGTATTATGTGGTATCATATCAGTATCAGCTTTCAATAAAAAACTAACCAAATACATAGTTGTACCTAGAGTTCATGCCTTCTGATTTATGTGATTTTTATTATTATTATTTTTTAATGAAGAAAGGAACATACAAATGAAATCATGGAAATACTCATCAGCTGAAATGTTGGCAATAATTCATTTTGAAAATGTAACAAGTTTTATAAGTTTCCTCTATTCCTCGCACAAACGCAGCCTATAATAAGCTACAAGGGGAAGTGAAAGCTGTGCCATCAGCACAGAATTTCCTCATTCATGTTAAAACCAATGTTCTGGTTAGAACATGATTTAAAATTGCTTCAATAATGTTTCTAATTAAATAGTCCTACCACAAAAAAAATAAACGTAGAAAATACAATCGGCTGTTATTGAAATTCTTATGTTAACCCATAAGAACCCGGACTAAATGGACCACTTATAACATGCTTCTGCAGTTCTTTTGAAATACAACCCCTCCTTGTGAAAGATCTGCAATGTTACACATAACAGTGACCATTTATTTCTCAATTTAAAAAAGTAATTTTATTTACTTTTTTGCAAAATAACATTTTTTTTCTTTTGCTTATAAAAATGATTACTTTTCTGGGAAGATAAAACAAAAACCTTTTTCAGAAGTAATACACTTTATTTGCTTTGCCACAACGTATTTCAAAACCACATAACAGTGACCATTTAACCTTACAACAGCTCTTTTGTAAGTGTTCCTGAGGCTCAGTGGTTAGAGCATTGTGTTAGCAGCGCAAAGGTTGTGGGTTCGATTCCCAGGGAACACACATGTACAAGTTGACAATACAAATGTATAGCCTGAATGCACTGTAAGTTGCTTTGGATAAAAGCGTCTGATAAATGTAAATATCAAAATTGTACCTTGTCATGCATATGATTTAACCAGAAATACATTTTTAGAACTCGAAAATGTGAATAAAAATATATAGCTACCTCACACTGGAGGTCAACATGTTGAACATGCACGTAGAGTTGTTAAAATATGCTTTGAAATGAGTATTCACGCTGAAACATGTGCTAACCAGACAGGACACCATTTTGGAAATGTGCCATGGCAACAAAAAATGCACACCTGGGCGTTCATATGTTACTTGGGGACTTCTTGAGCTGAAAGTGAGGGATACTGCTTTAAAAAGACCTTCCCAGAGAATCACCAGTGTTTGTGACACCCGCGGGGTCTTGTGGGTTAACTCGACACTTCCTTGTCTCTCGGGAATAAGTCCATTTAGAAACCATAAGCCGGAAGTGTAAACGCATAGTTTACAACACATTATCAGCTAAAAAACATGTTGACCTTTCTACCTAAACATTTCATATGAAGTAATCGTCTTCTCTGTTGACTTTGACATGTAATATTTGTGATACTGTGTTTATGTGATACTTCTGTAGAACCCAACAAACACTGCAAAATACGGTACATTTGAAACCTCTAGTCAAAACAGACATCACAGATAGCCTATGTATATTTATTTTGAATTATTGCACTAATAATTATAGCTAATATAGCCTAATTATTATAACAGAAATAAAGGAATTATATTTATTGTAGGCTATCACATGACATGAATAAAAAACTGATAATGCATTATATATAAATACTTTTCGGTAGGCTACTTACTTTATAAGTTGCTGTATCGCTTGTGAAGCGTAGAAAGACACAGGAATGAGAGAAGAGCTGATTTGAGTGACTGATAGCTCCTCTACTACGTGCAGCTTCCTTGTTAAACTTCTTCTTCTTCTTATCTTGGTTAATGGCGGATTGCAAACAACTTGTAGGTGCATACTGCTACCTACTGTACAAGAGTGTGTAACATCATGTCCTTTTAACTGCTTATATTCTTCTCATTAACCCTTTGTAATTAAGGAATTTAAATAATGCTTTCCTGGAGATCCTTCTCCCTCTCCTTCTGACCCTAATATCCCCGTCAGGTTCCACTCACACCCTACCTCCTGAACCCTATTTTGCAACACCTGTTTTTCAAATAGAATACAGTCTTTAACCCCACAGTTATCACTGTTCTCATTATTCATTTTCCCCATTAAAAAAAGGGTGCTATTCAGTCCTGTGTGATCCACTCTCAATCTTGTCATTACAGTTTCTTCCCGTCTGTTCCTTTCTTTATGGTTTTTAATGCTAACAGACTTTTGAATTGTATAATATCGCCTTCCTTTCTTGTCTTCCTCTCACCATTTCTGCCATATTCCGATACCTTTTCTCTTAACTATTGCTTTTCCCTCACCTTTCCCAAGTGGAATTGGAACTATGTATTTTAACAAAGACTCTTTTGCTAATTTGTCTGCACATTCATACACCCTCGTGTGCTGGTACCCAACAGAACTGAACATCTATCCCACCCCTAGGAATTCTTAACAAACTGGCATTAAGTCTTCTCTGACAGATGTTATTGACTGTATTCTTTTCATGACAGCCAAGGAATCTGTGCATACTGTAACCCTATCAGGTTTGACTGTAGTGCAATGATGACTGCCACAAGTTCTGCTGTATATACTGATAACTGATCTGTTATTCTTTTGGAAATGTCAATCTTAAATTCGGGAATATGTATTCCAATTCCCACACTTTCCTGTTTGTTCTTGGATCCATCTGTATAAATATCAAGATCATTCGAATAACTGTTTCTTAGATCCATACTAGTTTTAACTCCCACTTCCTCCATTCTCCATTATTTTTTCTTTTCCATAATACTAAAATCGGTCTTAACCTCAGGAAAAAGCCATGGTGGAACGTTACTAACTGTGAAAAGGAGAACTGCGTCGGGCTGAAACTAGCAAAAAAACTTGCGCTCATTGCGCCGGGTGTATAATAGGGCCCAAAATGTCAACATTGCAATGCTAGTTTACTGAAAGAAAATATGATTTACAGCTGAAATTTCTGTGAAATTAAGAAATACAACAATGTAGTTACAACTGATTGATTAGGTATGTTCTGAAAGTTTTGTGTTGTGTTTTTGTCACAGAGGGGATGAAAAAGAAAGAAAGAAATGTCCTCTCACTGTTATCTGCTTTTATTTCCTGCAAATTTCTTAACGTGTAAATATTTTAGGGCTGCAACTAACGATTATATTGATAACCCATTAGTTGGCCGGTTATTCTTTCGATTAACCGATTAATCGGATTAATTATTATTATTATTTTTATTGACAAAACGTCTCAGGTTACGTATGTAACCATGGTTCCCCGAATGGGGAACGAGACACTGCGCCCCTAGGGGTCGCTACGGGAACGCCTCAGCGTGACTCGTGTCTGAAGATACATATGTAAAACACCACCTGTTGGCCGGCGACAGCCCATGACGTCACTACCGGCGTGCACAATATAAGTGCCGCCGGAGGATACATCATCAGCTTCTTCGCCTGAAGCTTGCGTCCAAGCATGGTCCAAAGCCCAGGGGACGAGTGTCTCGCTCCCCATTCGGGGAACCATGGTTACACACGTAACCTGAGACGCTCCTCCATGGGAACTCGAACTGCGCCCCTAGGGGTCGCTACGGGAATGTTATACCCACTTCACCATGCTGAGGGGAATGCAAGCCAATTTTGAAAAAGGCGAGCACTAAACCAACACTACCCGGCTAAGGAGTTGCCCCTGGGACGACTGATGGCTGTCAGTGATATTATCCCCTTCGGCCAAAGGCCCCAGCTGCATACCCTAGTACTTACCTGCTAGGTGCCCGGATTACCGGGCCTAGGGTAG
Organism: Gymnocypris eckloni scoliostomus; assembly: GCA_027564155.1. NCBI lineage: Eukaryota > Metazoa > Chordata > Actinopteri > Cypriniformes > Cyprinidae > Gymnocypris > Gymnocypris eckloni. The sequence continues at coordinate 11,083,527 of CM050434.1, forward strand.
AGCTCAAAGTCTTGGAATCAGAAAGATTCCTTTATGGGGATATGGCCAGGCACCTGGCTCACCAGGTCCTGGCCGATCACTCAGGGGTTACCACTTGCTCCTTACTGAGGGAACTGTCTCAACAGACCTCTTGGTACCTTTTCCTTTTTTTTTTTTTCCTTGGACCCAACACATATGGGACAAGGGAGCGGGGCCCAAGGCACAAACCGGGCTTTAACCAACTCAAAAAGGGCACAAGTGCGCGAACCCTACCTTACGGGATTTTAGAAAGAACGCAGAACCTTGATGTGCGGACTTACCACTGAGTGGATTTTAGGAAGTGCCCAAAGTCTCGCGTGCACACTTATTAGAAGAACGTTCTATGCCCTGGAGCGGAGAACTACTCATTCCTCGGAGTGAGAGGGAACTCAGACGCTCAGAAGGGAGCGGCAAGCTCATAGATGACCCTCTGGTTGAGGGGAGCAATGCTGGCTCGACCAACAGGGCGAGCGACCTATCACAGAGCTCTGGGGGGCGGAGAAACTCGGACGCTCAAACGGGAGCGGCATGCTCATAGGTGACCCTCTGGTTGAGGGGAGCAGTGTTAGCTCTACCGACGGCGAGCCCTAGAGAGCGGAGAACTCATTCCTCGGAATGAGAGGAACTCAGCTACGAAAGAGGAGCTGTAGAGCGGAGAAACTCACTCCTCAGAGTGAGACCTCCCAACCATGATTCTCCGCTCAGCAGGGAGCGGCATGCTCATAGATAACCCTCTATAGTGAGGGGAGCAATGCTAGCTCGACCAGCAAGAGAGATCACAGAGCTCGGAGGAGCGGAGAACTCATTCCTCAGAATGAGAGGGAAACTCAGATGCTCCGCAGGGAGCGGCATGCTCAAGATGACCTCTAATGAGGGGAGCAATGCTAGCTCTACCTATAACGAGCTCTGGAGAGCGGAGAACTCATTCCTCGGAATGAGAGGACCTCAGCTACCAATAAGGAGCTCTAGAGCGGAGAACTCACTCCTCAGAGTGAGAGGGAACTCAGACGCCCCGAAGGGAGCGGCATGCTCATAGATAACCCTCTAATGAGGGGAGCAGTGCTAGCTCTACCTATAACGAGCTCTGGAGAGCGGAGAACTCATTCCTCAGAATGAGAAGGAACTCAGACGCTCAGCAGGGAGTGGCATGCTCATAGATAACCCTCTAATGAGGGGAGCAGTGCTAGCTCTACCTATAACGAGCTCTGAGAGCGGAGAACTCATTCCTCAGAATGAGAAGGAACTCAGACGCTCAGCAGGAGCGGCATGCTCACAGATAACCCTCAAATGAGGGGAGCAATGCTAGCTCTACCTATAACGAGCTCTGAGGCGGAGAACTCATTCCTCAGAATGAGAAGGAACTCAGACGCTCAGCAGGGATCGGCATGCTCATAGATAACCCTCTAATGAGGGGAGCAATGCTAGCTCTACCTATAAGGAGCTCTGGAGAGCGGAGAACTCATTCCTCAGAATGAGAAGGAACTCAGACGCTCAGCAGGGAGCGGCATGCTCACAGATAACCCTCTAATGAGGGGAGCAATGCTAGCTCTACCTATAACGAACTCTGGACCTTGCAGTGGTGACCAGAATGACTGAAGATCCAGGAGGATCCGCAGAAACCTCCGAGGGGACTCACGTCCCAGACCATCAGTAAGGCAGTTCGAGAATACAGAACCCATAGGTCCAGCCTGTTTTACCTCCTCAGGTCACCCGCAGGTGGACACTAGCCTTCTCTCTGGTCCTCAGGCCAGGATGGACCAGGACCCCGCTTTGTTTGGGCTCGGACCTGGACCTTCTTGGAATGAAGGTTTTGAAGGCGGAGGCACAGCCGGGAGGGCGAGACTGGAGCAGAAAGCCCTTCTCTTCGAGGTCTGCCAGATTCACCCACAGATGCCTCCGTTACCACCATGGCTGCCATAGACCTGCCCATAGCAGAGGCAGCCTGCTTGGTGGCACGGAGGGCTAGATCTGTGGGGCGCAGCTCAGCTACCGTCAGGTGACAAGCCCTGACCGCTATCCAGGTCCTTCAGCAGGTCCGCCTGGTACGCCTGAAGCACCGCCATGGTGTGCAACGAGGCGCTTGACCTGGCTGCGCACGCCTGCCATTCAAGCGTGATGTAGCCTGAAGGGGCCCGGATGGCAAGGAGGGAACCTTCAGAGAGGTGTCTCCATAGAGAGAGCTAGCTAGCGCCTCTTTACAGGGGCATCCTCTCATAGCCATTTTCACGCATCCCTGCAACGTTAGCATAACTGTTATGCTGGAACTTGTGGATGCAGCAGAACGGCTTTTTCCATCCCTTCTCAACCTCCGTATGGAGATCAGGAAGAAATGGAAGGTTCACTTGAGCTGAGGTTTTATGGTCAGAAAGAAACGCTTCCCGAGGCGCCTCGGCGCCGCTTATTTTGTTCCCACGGCAAGTCAAGCCTTGCCGTGCTGCTCCATAACATCCAGCAGCTCTTTGCACGCAGGGCAGGAGTCTTGAGAGAGTTCAGTCTCAACATCCTCATTCTCAGACATCTCCTGCTCTTCCTGGGCACAGCCCAGCAGAGCAACCAGCCGGATCAGATGATGTCAGAGAGATTACATCATCATAATCGCGGCTCGCTCGCGTTCTTGCCGACTGTGAAAGGGAAAGCTCCTCTCAAACTCATCGGCCAGATCCGCTGCAGCCCCACGACCTCAATGTCCTCCGTGCCTCGCAGGTGGGATTTGAATCGCTGGGAAGCAGACGCTGCCCTCTTTCCTCGAAAAGAGGGACAGGCGAGCGGAGCGCCTCATAGGGAGCAATGCAATGCACAAACCGCCCTCAAAGACATCGCGGCGTGTCTCTCTGCCCAAACAAACGCAACAGTCGTGTGTCATCGGGTGTCAAATAACGAGGACACGGATCCACACACTTCCTAAACGCTTTGCTAGTGCTCATAGTAGAAAGGAAAACTGTAGTCTTACCAGATTCACTTTGCACGCTTCAAACAAATCAGTCAGTGAAGACGAAAAAGCTGATGATGTATCCTCCCGCGGCACTTATATTGTGGCACGCCGGTAGTGACGCTGCTGGCTGTCGCCGCCAACAGGTGGTGTTTTTACATATGTACTTCAGACACGAGTCACGCTGAGGCGTTCCTCAGTAGCGACCCCTAGGGACGCAGTTCGAGTTCCCATGGAGGGGAACACACTACTCCACATTCTGTCCATTGTCTTTCAAACAAACGTACAACTGAATGATGCACATACTTAACAATTTAATAGACCACCTATCACAATAAAGAGAAAACACAAATATTTTAGGAATCTGTCGAAAAAATGTTTTATCTAAAAATTGTATAGTCATTTATTGGGCAAACAACAAACTGAAACAACCAACTAGTATTAATTCCGCTATAACAAAGATGGCCTCCTATGCCTTGCAACAGTTTGCATTCTTGCTGCCATTATGTACTTTTTGACTGTAATTGGTTATCTGAAAACCCATGAAGCGCTCTGCCTTTCTTTCATAGATAACAGCAATAATTATATTATAGCATTAGAAATAGCCTACTATTGTTACTAAAGAGCTTACGCATTTTGAAGGACTAACCAATACAGAAAGCTAAAAAATGACTTTGGCAATCACCAATGCTGTTAGTTTAGAGCAGCAGTGGCACAAACCTTACATAATTAGTTAAAAACCTTACATAAATGTGTTTTAATAAATTTGTTAAGCACTGTAATAGTGAATATAGTTTAAATCTCTATTAAAATAATAAAGATAATAAAGGCGAATAAAAACACAAACTCAGTGTTAACCAACAGGTAAGAGTCATTTTCTGCAGGAACACGCCTTGACATTGATCACAGTCATGTGTCATTTATTTATCCTGTAATAATGCTATGAAGCTGATATTTATATTCAGAATTACACGCCAGAACACTCCCTTAACAGTTCCTACTCTCATAAAATACTGGCACGGCACATTGACTTTTAAGCCTTAATTTAACTTTCAACAACAGATATTTCAGCACAATGGATATTTTTGCACTGAATAGCCTTTTAATTGTCTCCCTCTCTGTTCTGTCTGTCTGACGTGCGTGCACGCGCCCGCTTGGTGCTCATTCGGTATATTAAACTTAATGCCTTTATGCAAAAATGGAAATGCTCGCGTGAATCTGTGACATTTATAGATAAGGATATGACCGTAAACTGAACGTTTTTGCGCTGAGGATGCACACGCATCTGCCAAAGAGCCTGAGAGGGCAAATCTTTACGCTAATGCATTAAAATAAAGAATTCTCATGTTTTGGGCAGCTTGGATCGCGTAGCCTAGATTTTATCGATTAGTTGTTGCAGCCCTAAAATATTTGTTTTAAAATAAAAAGTAAAATGAATGAGGCAGAAACTAAACAAATTTCAAATTGGGTGCTAAATATTGTTACAAGTTGTTTGACACTGCAAGGACAATCATGAGCCCTGTAGCTCTGTAGTGTGTTGAAACCATCAAAATCTAAATTTGTTCATATTTACAAAATACATTTATATTGATCAGTGAAAAGTTTGGAAATCTTTTCTTCAATTAAATAAAAGTTAAAGAGAATTAACAATGCAACAAACTTTTCTAGAATTGGGCTTATATATATATATATATATATATATAAAACAAACTTTTATTATGCACTTTAAAATATCAGTAGTTCAGAAAAATAGTAAGTTTTAACTTGTCTATAATTTGGCAAATGACCATGGAATTATCCCGCTTATACCATGGTCATTTGTCATATATTAAAGATGTTAATAATATCTGATGGCTCATTCCATGGTCATTTGCCAAATTATAGACAAGTTAAAACTAGTATTTACAATATTTGACCGGAAGGGTAAAAAATTATGGTTATTTTCAACAGTTAGCCCTAGCCTTCTGCTAGCTTCAAAAAGACACAGAGATGAAATAGTGTCATTTATTTGAATGAATTATGAATTATAGATGTATTTAAATTAGTGGTTATCGGGCGTTAACGTGCTGCGTTAACGTGAGACTCTTATCGGGCGAAAAAAAAATATCGCGTTAATCTATTCTCAAAGTTGGGTTGGGAGCTAGGTCTATACTACGCAAGCTATGATGACTTTCACCCTGATATTTTAGCGGATGTATACCTAGCGAATTGCACTGTAGGGGCGAGAACGAGTCTTCAAACTAGAGGCTCGCAGTCCGTGATGGACAGATTGTTAACGGCTGGTCTGTGTGGTAATACAATCGGGCAGGACATCCAAACGCTCACCTATCATTCATCAACCTCAAATATGGCTTTTCATCTGAAAGATGTATGTAGTAGCAACTTTACATGGCCGCTCAATATGATGTTAACCTACAGAAATGTGCTATTGAAGTGTTTGTGTGGAAGCGCTTGCTGCAGGACAGGCTCCGCGCTCACTTGCTCTTAAAATCTCCGTCATTTTGGTCATACAGATAAAAGTAGCCTAATACATCTTTCGATTCTGTAAAGACTCTGCTTATTTGTGTGTGCACTCAGAATAACAACTAAACGCGTTGCGCTTTTAAGCAAACAGGATGTGCTTTAGGTCTCATGTGAACTTGAGCGAGAAACTTAGAAACGCCTGTCTTTGAAAAATATATCTATAGAGAGTGAAATGTCTAAAAAATAAAAATAGAAGACGTGTGTTAGCATGGATGATTTACATGAAATTTAATCTGTGCAACACTGTGCATAAAATGGCTTTCAGTTCAATATAATAACAAAAACGACATTTTGGGTTTTCAACTAATAAGGTGGCACGCTGTGATCTGTACTATATTTTTACTGTAATTGACAGTTATCGGCAAAAAAAAACAACAACACGGGAGTGGGAGGGAATGGGAGTCATTCTTCCGGGAGTGGAACGGATTTTCCTCCAGTTTTTCGTGGGATTGGGACGGAAGAGATTAAAGTTTGTGATGCATTTTGGAAACAGGAGATGAGCCCTGGTCTCATGCGCCACCTGGCTTGAGAAACCCGTTCTCAAAGACTTACTTTAGTCATTATTTGGGTAGCACACATATTCTGAATGCCTTCGCAGAATTCAAATGAGCCATTTTAATCTAGATTAATCTAGATTAATTCCAAGATTAATCTAGATTAAAAAATTAATCTATGCCCACCACTAATTTAAATTAATTGTTGTTTGAGAGAGAGAGAGAGAGAGAGATGACAGTGACTGTGTATCTGCTTGCGCATCTCTCTCTACAAATAATTAATGTTACTTCAAAAACAGCGAGTTTATCACCTCATTTCTGGGAAATAATGTAGCGAGCTAGTATCTATCTTTTATTTCAATAATACAAATCAAGGAGGAAGCCTTGACAACAAGTTCTCTCTCTCTCTTGTGTGTGTGTGTGTGTGTGAGCGAGTGATGCATGTTGGTTAGTGTGCATCAATTAAAGTAGCGTATTAATATGGAACAGTGATTAAACTGACCTGGAACTATCTGTTCATTAAAACTAATGAATCAACACCTGCCAGCCAATCAGAATAGAGTATTCAGACAGACCATGGCATAAACACAGATAACCCTCCTTGAATTAAAAACATTTAAAAAAATTACATTTAGAAGTACTAAATGACTAAGTATTAAAAATCACGGGGTGAGTTTGATCAAAGTTTGAGCTAAACTCTTTAGGAAAGTGGATTTCACGAGCCTTATTTCAGCAGCCATATCACCCTGTAGCCTTAGACTGGTTTCCCACTGAAGCTAAGCAGGGCTGAGCCTGGTCAGAACCTGGATGGGAGACCTCCTGGGAAAACTAGGTTTCTGCTGGAAGAGGTATTAGTGAGACGAGCAGGGGTACTCACCATGTGGTCTGTGTGGGTCCTAATGCCCCATGTAGTGATGGACACTATACTGTAAAAGCACCGTTCTTCGGATGAGATGTTAAACCGAGGTCCTGACTTTCTGTGGTCATTAAAAATCCCAGGATGTCCTAAAAAAATAGTAAGGGTGTAACCCCGGCATCCAAATTTGCCCACTGACCATCACAGCCTCCTAATCATCCCCATACACTGATTGGCTTCATCACTGTCTCCGCCTCCACCAGTAAGCTGTGTTTTTAGGTTTCCTTAAGTAAAGCCATGTGGAGAGGGAGTGAGCAAAAGCAAGCAGCAGTAGCCAGCAGAGTTTTTATTTTATTTTTATTTAAAAGTGTACATTGCTGATGTTTTTGGTGGTGGTACATGTATGTGTGGCCTATGTTGGGATTGATGCTAAGAGTTTAAGACAGTGTATTTGTATGCATTTTAGAATTACTCTTTATTGGTGAGGTTACCACATCATGGTCCAGTTTGAATATGGATTTAAAGTTCTTTCCAATGTGAGACCATAGTCTCTGGTTAGGAAGAGGCTGGTGTTTGAGAGCTGTGGGCATGTTTTCATTACAAGAGGTTGGATTTTTTTATTTGCTATCAATTAACATCAGCTACGGACAGTGTTTCAAAATTTATGTACTACAGATAAGACTTTCACACCCATCAACGTTCACATGTCGAAATCCTACAATCTTACATTGCTTTGTTTGTTTTCTTTTGTACTTTTGTGTATTTACATGTGTGGCTATATGTAGCTGTATTAACCTGAATTAAATATTTTCTATTTTGTATTTAATAAATCCATTGATTTGAAATCCCTTTAACTACTGTACATTTTTGACAATATAGACCAGGGGTGCCCAACCTTGTTCCTGGAAATCTACCTTCAGTTTCCAAGGCCAAGTCCACTTACTCTTCACAGAATACATTAAGCTCCTGGTCTCCATATCCGTTTTTCCGATCCCAGCAATTTTTTTTTGTAAAAACTGAAGATGATAAGCAGCACATCTACTTGCCAAATACACTAGATTTGCTCCTTCTTTGGCCAGAAACAGAACACTCTGAGGGATCCGATGTAAATTGTTCCCAAAAGTTCACTATTTCTGCTTGAATTTTGTTAAAAATCCAGCAGGATGATCAGCATACGCAAGTCTATGCCACAGGGAAGCGGCTGCAAGACTGTTGATAATTAGTGTGTGTTCTCTGAAAGACAGCTGAGGAAACAACCATCTCCATTTTTTCAAACGTCATATTACTTTATTTAAAAAAACACCCAGATATTTCAAACCATCTCTTTTCCATAATAAACCCCCTGGTAGAATGGGATTTCCTCCTTCCCAATTCCCAATCAAAAAAGCACCACGTTTTCTCCAATTTACAAGAGCTGATGAACTCTTTTAAAGAAAACAGAAAACCTGTTTTTCAAATAGAATACAGTCTTTACAGTTATCACTGTTCTCATTATTCATTTTCCCATTAAAAGGGTGCTATTCAGTCCTGTGTGATCCACTCTCAATCTTGTCATTACAGTTTCTTCCGTCTGTTCCTTTCTTTATGGTTTTAATGCTAACAGACTTTGAATTGTATAATATCGCCCTTTCTTGTCTTCCTCTCACCATTTCTGCCATATTCCGATACCTTTTCTCTTAACTATTGCTTTTCCTCACCTTTCCCAAGTGGAATTGGAACTATGTATTTTAACAAAGACTCTTTTGCTAATTTGTCTGCACATTCATACACCTCGTGTGCTGGTACCCAACAGAACTGAACATCTATCCCACCCTAGGAATTCTTAACAAACTGGCATTAAGTCTTCTCTGACAGATGTTATTGACTGTATTCTTTTCATGACAGCCAAGGAATCTGTGCATACTGTAACCCTATCAGGTTTGACTGTAGTGCAATGATGACTGCCACAAGTTCTGCTGTATATACTGATAACTGATCTGTTATTCTTTTGGAAATGTCAATCTTAAATTCGGGAATATGTATTCCAATTCCCACACTTTCCTGTTTGTTCTTGGATCCATCTGTATAAATATCAAGATCATTCGAATAACTGTTTCTTAGATCCATACTAGTTTTAACTCCCACTTCCTCCATTCTCCATTATTTTTTCTTTTCCATAATACTAAAATCGGTCTTAACCTCAGGAAAAGCCATGGTGGAACGTTACTAACTGTGAAAAGGAGAACTGCGTCGGGCTGAAACTAGCAAAAAACTTGCGCTCATTGCGCCGGGTGTATAATAGGGCCCAAAATGTCAACATTGCAATGCTAGTTTACTGAAAGAAAATATGATTTACAGCTGAAATTTCTGTGAAATTAAGAAATACAACAATGTAGTTACAACTGATTGATTAGGTATGTTCTGAAAGTTTTGTGTTGTGTCACAGAGGGATGAAAAAAAAGAAAGAAATGTCCTCTCACTGTTATCTGCTTTTATTTCCTGCAAATTTCTTAACGTGTAAATATTTTAGGGCTGCAACTAACGATTATATTGATAACCCATTAGTTGGCGGTTATTCTTCGATTAACCGATTAATCGGATTAATTATTATTATTATTTTTATTGACAAAACGTCAGGTTACGTGTGTAACCATGGTTCCCCGAATGGGGAACGAGACACCGCGTCCCCTAGGGGTCGCTACGGGAACGCCTCAGCGTGACTCGTGTCTGAAGATACATATGTAAAAACACCACCTGTTGGCCGCGACAGCCCATGACGCCACTACCGCGTGCCACAATATAAGTGCCGCCGGGAGGATACATCATCAGCTTCTTCGCCTGAAGCTTGCGTCCAAGCATGGTCCAAAGCCTAGGGGACGAGTGTCTGCTCCCCATTCGGGGAACCATGGTTACACACGTAACCTGAGACGTTCCCCTCCATGGGAACTCGAACTGCGTCCCCTAGGGGTCGCTACGGGGAATGTTATACCCACTTCACCATGCTGAGGGGAATGCAAGCCAATTTTGCGAAAAAGGCGAGCACTAAACCAACACTACCCGGCTAAGGGAGTTGCCCCTGGGACGACTGATGGCTGTCAGTGATATTATCCCCTTCGGCCAAAGGCCCCAGCTGCATACCCTAGTACTTACCTGCTAGGTGCCCGGATTACCGGGCCTAGGGTAGAGCTCAAAGTCTTGGAATCAGAAAGATTCCTTTAAGGGGATATGGCCAGGCACCTGGCTCACCAGGTCCTGGCCGATCACTCAGGGGTTACCACTTGCTCCTTACTGAGGGAACTGTCTCAACAGACCTCTTGGTAGTGTACACCCCTTTTTCCTTTTTTTTTCTTTTCCTTGGACCCAACACATATGGGACAAGGGAGCGGGGCCCAAGGCACAAACCGGGCTTTAACTAACTCAAAAAGGGCACGAAGCTGTGCGCGTAACCCTACCTTTACGGGATTTTAGAAAGAACGCAGAACCTTGATGTGCGGACTTACCACTGAGTGGATTTTAGGAAGTGCCCAAAGTCTCGCGTGCACACTTATTAGAAGAACGTTCTATGCCCTGGAGCGGAGAACTACTCATTCCTCGGAGTGAGAGGGAACTCAGACGCTCAGAAGGGAGCGGCAAGCTCATAGATGACCCTCTGGTTGAGGGGAGCAATGCTGGCTCGACCAACAGGGCGACCTATCACAGAGCTCTGGGGGCGGAGAAACCGGACGCCAAACGGGAGCGGCATGCTCATAGGTGACCCTCTGGTTGAGGGGAGCAGTGTTAGCTCTACCGACGGCGAGCCCTAGAGAGCGGAGAACTCATTCCTCGGAATGAGAGGAACTCAGCTACGAAAGAGGAGCTGTAGAGCGGAGAAACTCACTCCTCAGAGTGAGACCTCCCAACCATGATTCTCCGCTCAGCAGGGAGCGGCATGCTCATAGATAACCCTCTATAGTGAGGGGAGCAATGCTAGCTCGACCAGCAAGAGAGATCACAGAGCTCGGAGGAGCGGAGAACTCATTCCTCAGAATGAGAGGGAAACTCAGATGCTCCGCAGGGAGCGGCATGCTCGAAGATGACCCTCTAATGAGGGGAGCAATGCTAGCTCTACCTATAACGAGCTCTGGAGAGTGGAGAACTCATTCCTCGGAATGAGAGGACCTCAGCTACCAATAAGGAGCTCTAGAGCGGAGAACTCACTCCTCAGAGTGAGAGGGAACTCAGACGCCCCGAAGGGAGCGGCATGCTCATAGATAACCCTCTAATGAGGGGAGCAGTGCTAGCTCTACCTATAACGAGCTCTGGAGAGCGGAGAACTCATTCCTCAGAATGAGAAGGAACTCAGACGCTCAGCAGGGAGCGGCATGCTCATAGATAACCCTCTAATGAGGGGAGCAGTGCTAGCTCTACCTATAACGAGCTCTGGAGAGCGGAGAACTCATTCCTCAGAATGAGAAGGAACTCAGACGCTCAGCAGGGAGCGGCATGCTCACAGATAACCCTCAAATGAGGGGAGCAATGCTAGCTCTACCTATAACGAGCTCTGGAGAGCGGAGAACTCATTCCTCAGAATGAGAAGGAACTCAGACGCTCAGCAGGGATCGGCATGCTCATAGATAACCTCTAATGAGGGGAGCAATGCTAGCTCTACCTATAAGCGAGCTCTGAGAGCGGAGAACTCATTCCTCAGAATGAGAAGGAACTCAGACGCTCAGCAGGGAGCGGCATGCTCACAGATAACCCTCTAATGAGGGGAGCAATGCTAGCTCTACCTATAACGAACTCTGGACCTTGCAGTGGTGACCAGAATGACTGAAGATCCAGGAGGATCAGAAACCTCCGAGGGGACTCACGTCCAGACCATCAGTAAGGCAGTTCGAGAATACAGAACCTGCCTGAAATCATCATAGGTCCAGCCTGAATTTTTACTCTGGTCCACGAAAGCCTCTTGGATTACCTCCCTCAGGTCTTGCCTCTTACCTCTCTTTGACCAGTACCTCCCTCTACCCCTACCCGCAGGTGGGGGGGCACGACTAGCCTTCTGCGCCTCTCTGGTCCTCAGGCCAGGGACCAGGACCCCGCTTTGTTTGGGCTCGGACCTGGACCTTCTTGGAATGAAGGTTTTGAAGGCAGCCTCGCCTCTCTAAACTTTTCGACCACCGTCTCGATGGAGGCACCAAAAGCCGGGAGGGCGAGACTGGAGCGTCGAGCAGAAAGCCCTTCTCTTTCTTCGAGGTCTGCCAGATTCACCCACAGATGCCTCCCGTTACCACCATGGCTGCCATAGACCTGCCCGCATAGCAGAGGCAGCCTGCTTGGTGGCACGGAGGGCTAGATCTGTGGTGCGGCAGCTACCTCGCCAGGTGACAAGCCCTGACCGCTATCCAGGTCCTTCAGCAGGTCCGCCTGGTACGCCTGAAGCACCGCCATGGTGTGCACGAGCGACTGCTTGACCTGCTGCTGCGCACGCCCTGCCATTCAAGCGTGATGTAGCCTGAAGGGGCCCGGATGGCAAGGAGGGAACCTTCAGAGAGGGTGTCTCCCCCATAGAGAGATAGCTAGCTAGCGTCTCTTTTACAGGGGGCATCCTCTCATAGCCATTTTCACGCATCCCTGCAATGTTAGCATAACTGTTATGCTGGAACTTGTGGATGCGAGCAGAAAACGGCTTTTTCCATCCCTTCTCAACCTCCGTATGGAGATCAGGAAGAAATGGAAGGTTCACTTGAGCTGAGGTTTTATGGTCAGAAAGAAATCGCTGTCGAGGCGTCCTCGGCGCCGCCATTTTTATGGTTCGCTCCCACGGCAAGTCAAGCCTTGCCGCGCGCGTGCTCCATAACATCCAGCAGCTCTTTATGCGCGCAGGGCAGGAGTCTTGAGAGAGTTCAGTCTCAACATCCTCATTCTCAGACATCTCCTGCTCTTCCTGGGCACAGCCCAGCAGAGCACTAGCCGCCGGATCAGATGATGTCAGAGAGATTACATCATCATAATCCAGCTGGCTCGCTCGTTTTGCCGACGTGGGTGAAAGGGAAAGCTCCTCTCAAACTCATCGGCTAGATCCGCCTGCGAGCCCACGATCTCAATGTCCTCCGTGCCTCGGCAGCGGTGGGATTTGAATCGGGAAGCAGGCTGCCTCTTTCCTCGAAAGAGGGACAGGCGAGAGCGGAGCGTCCTCATAGGGAGCTCACAATGCACGCAAACCGCCCCTCAAAGACATCGCGCGTGTTTCTCTGCCCAAACAAAAACAGTCGTGTGTCATCGGTGTCAAATAACGAGGACACGGATCCACACACTTCCTAAACGCTTTGCTAGTGCTCGCCATAGTAGAAAGGAAAACTGTAGTCTTACCAGATTCACTTTGCACGCTTCAAACAAATCAGTCAGTGAAGACGAAAAAGCTGATGATGTATCCTCCGGCGGCACTTATATTGTGGCACGCGGTAGTGACGTCATGCTGGCTGTCGCCGCCAACAGGTGGTGTTTTTACATATGTATCTTCAGACACGAGTCACGCTGAGGCGTTTCCCGTAGCGACCCCTAGACGCAGTTCGAGTTCCCATGGAGGAACACACTACTCCACATTCTGTCCATTGTCTTTCAAACAAACGCGTGCCAACTGAATGATGCACATACTTAACAATTTAATAGACCACCTATCACAATAAAGAGAAAACACAAATATTTTAGGAATCTGTCGAAAAAATGTTTTATCTAAAAATTGTATAGTCATTTATTGGGCAAATAACAAACTGAAACAACCAACTAGTATTAATTCCCGCTATAACAAAGATGGCCTCCTATGCCTTGCAACAGTTTGCATTCTTGCTGCCATTATGTACTTTTTGACTGTAATTGGTTATCTGAAAAAACCCATGAAGCGCTCTGCCTTTCTTTCATAGATAACAGCAATAATTATATTATAGCATTAGAAATAGCCTACTATTGTTACTAAAGAGCTTACGCATTTTGAAGGACTAACCAATACAGAAAGCTAAAAAATGACTTTGGCAATCACCAATGCTGTTAGTTTAGAGCAGCAGTGGCACAAACCTTACATAATTAGTTAAAAACCTTACATAAATGTGTTTTAATAAATTTGTTAAGCACTGTAATAGTGAATATAGTTTAAATCTCTATTAAAATAATAATAAAGATAATAAAGGCGAATAAAACACAAACTCAGTGTTAACCAACAGGTAAGAGTCATTTTCTGCAGGAACACGCTGACATTGATCACAGTCATGTGTCATTTATTTATCCTGTAATAAAGGCGTATGAGCGTCTGATATTTATATTCAGAATTACACGCTGTGAACACTCTTAACAGTTCCTACTCATAAAATACTGGCACGGCACATTGACTTTTAAGCCTTAATTTAACTTTCAACAACAGATATTTCAGCACAATGGATATTTTTGCACTGAATAGCCTTTTAATTGTCTCCTCTCTGTTCTGTCTGTCTGGCGTGCACGCTACCGCTTGGTGCTCATTCGTATATATTAAACTAATGCCTTTATGCAAAAATGGAAATGCTTTCAGCGTGAATCTGTGACATTTATAGATAAGGATATGACCGTGAACTGAGCGTTTTTAGCGCTGAGGATGCACTGCGCATCTGCCAAAAGAGCCTGAGAGGCAAATCTTTACGCTAATGCATTAAAAATAAAGAATTCTCATGTTTTGGGCAGCTTGGATCATGTAGCCTAGATTTTATCGATTAGTTGTTGCAGCCCTAAAATATTTGTTTTAAAATAAAAAGTAAAATGAATGAGGCAGAAACTAAACAAATTTAAATTGGGTGCTAAATATTGTTACAAGTTGTTTGACACTGCAAGGACAATCATGAGCCCTGTAGCTCTGTAGTGTGTTGAAACCATCAAAATCTAAATTTGTTCATATTTACAAAATACATTTATATTGATCAGTGAAAAGTTTGGAAATCTTTTCTTCAATTAAATAAAAGTTAAAGAGAATTAACAATGCAACAAACTTTTCTAGAATTGGGCTATATATATATATATATATATATAAAACAAACTTTTATATTATGCACTTTAAAATATCAGTAGTTCAGAAAATAGTAGTAGCATCAAGTAAAGGCAATACTAGTTTTAACTTGTCTATAATTTGGCAAATGACCATGGAATTATCCCGCTTATACCATGGTCATTTGTCAGCAATCCTATATTAAAGATGTTAATAATATCTGATGGCTCATTCCATGGTCATTTGCCAAATTATAGACAAGTTAAAACTAGTATTGCGCAATATTTGACCGGAAGGGTAAAAAAATTATGGTTATTTTCAACAGTTAGCCCTAGCCTTCTGCTAGCTTCAAAAAGACACAGAGATGAAATAGTGCGGCACATTTATTTGAATGAATTATGAATTATAGCATGTATTTAAATTAGTGGTGGGCCGTTATCGGCGTTAAACGTGCTGCGTTAACGTGAGACTCTTATCGGCGATAAAAAAATATCGCCGTTAATCTATTCTCAAAGTTGGGTTGGGAGCTGGGTCTATACTACGCAAGCTATGATGACTTTCACCCTGATATTTTAGCGGATGTATACCTAGCCGAATTGCACTGTAGGGGCGAGCGAGTCTTGAACTAGAGGCTCGCAGTCCGTGATGGACAGATTGTTAACGGCTGGTCTGTGTGGTAATACAATCGGGCAGGACATCCAAGCGCTCACCTATCATTCATCAACCTCAAATATGGCTTTTCATCTGAAAGATGTAGTAACAACTTTACATGGCCGCTCAATATGATGTTAACCTAGAGAAATGTGCGCTATTGAAGTGTTTGTGTGGCAGCGTTTGCTGCAGGACAGGCTCCGGTCGCTCACTTGCTCTTAAAATCTCCGTCATTTTGGTCATACAGATAAAAGTAGCCTAATACATCTTTCGATCTGTAAAGACTCTCGTTTGTTGTGTGCACTCAGAATAACAACGAAACGTTGCGCTTTTAAGCAAACAGGATGCGCTTTAGGTCTCATGTGAACTTGAGCGAGAAACTTAGAAACTCCGTCTTTGAAAAATATATCTATAGAGAGTGAAATGTCTAAAAAATAAAAATAGAAGACGTGTGTGTTAGCATGGATGATTTACATGAAATTTAATCTGTGCAACACTGTGCATAAAATGGCTTTCAGTTCAATATAATAACAAAAAACGACATTTTGGGTTTTTATTCAACTAATAAGGTGGGCACGCTGTGATCTGTACTATATTTTTACTGTAATTGACAGTTATCGGCAAAAAAAAAAAACAACAACACGGGAGTGGGAGGGAATGGGAGTCATTCTTCCGGGAGTGGAACGGGATTTTCCTCCAGTTTTTTTGTGGGATTGGGACGGGAAGAGATTAAAGTTTGTGATGCATTTTGGAAACAGGAGATGAGCCCCTGGTCTAATGCGCCACCTGGCTTGAGAAACCCGTTCTCAAAGACTTACTTTTAGTCATTATTTGGGTAGCACACATATTCTGAATGCCTTCGGCAGAATTCAAATGAGCCATTTTAATCTAGATTAATCTAGATTAATTCCAAGATTAATCTAGATTAAAAAAATTAATCTATGCCCACCACTAATTTAAATTAATTGTTGTTTGAGAGAGAGAGAGAGAGAGAGAGAGAGATGACAGTGACTGTGTATCTGCTTGCTGCGTCTGCGCATCTCTCTCTACAAATAATTAATGTTACTTCAAAAACAGCGAGTTTATCACCTCATTTCTGGGAAATAATGTAGCGAGCTAGTATCTATCTTTTATTTCAATAATACAAATCAAGGAGGAAGCCTTGACAACAAGTTTATGTGTGTGTGCAGCACAATCTGCGATCTTCGACCCCTCTCTCTCTCTCTCTCTCTCGCTCCGTGTGTGTGTGTGTGTGTGTGTGAGCGAGTGATGCATGTTGGTTAGTGTGCATCAATTAAAGTAGCGTATTAATATGGAACAGTGATTAAACTGACCTGGAACTATCTGTTCATTAAAAACTAATGAATCAACACCTGCCAGCCAATCAGAATAGAGTATTCAGACAGACCATGGCATAAACACAGATAACCCCTCCTTGAATTAAAACATTTAAAAAAATTACATTTAGAAGTACTAAATGACTAAGTATTAAAAAATCACGGGGGGTGAGTTTGATCAAAGTTTGAGCTAAACTCTTTAGGAAAGTGGATTTCACGAGCCTTATTTCAGCAGCCATATCACCCTGTAGCCTTAGACTGGTTTCCCACTGAAGCTAAGCAGGGCTGAGCCTGGTCAGAACCTGGATGGGAGACCTCCTGGGAAAACTAGGTTTCTGCTGGAAGAGGTATTAGTGAGACGAGCAGGGGGTACTCACCATGTGGTCTGTGTGGGTCCTAATGCCCCATGTAGTGATGGGGACACTATACTGTAAAAAGCACCGTTCTTCGGATGAGATGTTAAACCGAGGTCCTGACTTTCTGTGGTCATTAAAAATCCCAGGATGTCCTACAAAAAATAGTAAGGGTGTAACCCCGGCATCCTGGCCAAATTTGCCCACTGACCATCACAGCCTCCTAATCATCCCCATACACTGATTGGCTTCATCACTGTCTCCGCTCCACCAGTAAGCTGTGTTTTTTAGGTTTCCTTAAGTAAAGCCATGTGGTAGAGGAGTGAGCAAAAGCAAGCAGCAGTAGCCAGCAGAGTTTTTATTTTATTTTTATTTAAAAGTGTACATTGCTGATGTTTTTGGTGGTGGTACATGTATGTGTGGCCTATGTTGGGATTGATGCTAAGAGTTTAAGACAGTGTATTTGTATGCATTTTAGAATTACTCTTTATTGGTGAGGTTACCACATCATGGTCCAGTTTGAATATGGATTTAAAGTTCTTTCCAATGTGAGACCATAGTCTCTGGTTAGGAAGAGGCTGGTGTTTGAGAGCTGTGGGCATGTTTTCATTACAAGAGGTTGGATTTTTTTATTTGCTATCAATTAACATCAGCTACGGACAGTGTTTCAAAATTTATGTACTACAGATAAGACTTTCACACCCATCAACGTTCACATGTCGAAATCCTACAATCTTACATTGCTTTGTTTGTTTTCTTTTGTACTTTTGTATTTACATGTGTGGCTATATGTAGCTGTATTAACCTGAATTAAATATTTTCTATTTTGTATTTAATAAATCCATTGATTTGAAATCCCTTTAACTACTGTACATTTTTGACAATATAGACCAGGGGTGCCCAACCTTGTTCCTGGAAATCTACCTTCAGTTTCCAAGGCCAAGTCCACTTACTCTTCACAGAATACATTAAGCTCCTGGTCTCCATATCCGTTTTTCCGATCCCAGCAATTTTTTTTTGTAAAAACTGAAGATGATAAGCAGCACATCTACTTGCCAAATACACTAGATTTGCTCCTTCTTTGGCCAGAAACAGAACACTCTGAGGGATCCGATGTAAATTGTTCCCAAAAAGTTCACTATTTCTGCTTGAATTTTTGTTAAAAATCCAGCAGGATGATCAACGCACGCAAGTCTATGCCACAGGGAAGCGGCTGCAAGACTGTTGATAATTAGTGTGTGTTCTCTGAAAGACAGCTGAGGAAACAACCATCTCCATTTTTTCAAACGTCATATTACTTTATTTAAAAAAACACCCAGATATTTCAAACCATCTCTTTTCCATAATAAACCCCCTGGTAGAATGGGATTTCCTCCTTCCCAATTCCCAATCAAAAAAGCACCACGTTTTCTCCAATTTACAAGAGCTGATGAACTCTTTTTAAAATCATGCTGGAACTACTCATTCCTCGGAGTGAGAGGGAACTCAGACGCTCAGAAGGGAGCGGCAAGCTCATAGATGACCCTCTGGTTGAGGGGAGCAATGCTGGCTCGACCAACAGGGCGGCGACCATCACAGAGCTCTGGGGGCGGAGAAACTCGGACGCTCAAACGGGAGCGGCATGCTCATAGGTGACCCTCTGGTTGAGGGAGCAGTGTTAGCTCTACCGGCGAGCCCTAGAGAGCGGAGAACTCATTCCTCGGAATGAGAGGAACTCAGCTACGAAAGAGGAGCTGTAGAGCGGAGAAACTCACCTCAGAGTGAGACCTCCCAACCATGATTCTCCGCTCAGCAGGAGCGGCATGCTCATAGATAACCCTCTATAGTGAGGGAGCAGCAATGCTAGCTCGACCAGCAAGAGATCACAGAGCTCGGAGGAGGCGGAGAACTCATTCCTCAGAATGAGAGGGAAACTCAGATGCTCGCAGGGAGGCGGCATGCTCGAAGATGACCCTCTAATGAGGGGAGCAATGCTAGCTCTACCTATAACGAGCTCTGAGAGTGGAGAACTCATTCCTCGGAATGAGAGGACCTCAGCTACCAACAAGGAGCTCTAGAGCGGAGAACTCACTCCTCAGAGTGAGAGGGAACTCAGACGCCCGAAGGGCATGCTCATAGATAACCCTCTAATGAGGGGAGCAGTGCTAGCTCTACCTGAGCTCTGGAGGCGGAGAACTCATTCCTCAGAATGAGAAGGAACTCAGACGCTCAGCAGGGTGGCATGCTCATAGATAACCCTCTAATGAGGGGAGCAGTGCTAGCTCTACCTATAACGAGCTCTGAGAGCGGAGAACTCATTCCTCAGAATGAGAAGGAACTCAGACGCTCAGCAGGAGCGGCATGCTCACAGATAACCCTCAAATGAGGGGGCAATGCTAGCTCTACCTATAACGAGCTCTGGGAGGCGGAGAACTCATTCCTCAGAATGAGAAGGAACTCAGACGCTCAGCAGGGATCGGCATGCTCATAGATAACCCTCTAATGAGGGAGCAATGCTAGCTCTATAAGGAGCTCTGAGAGCGGAGAACTCATTCCTCAGAATGAGAAGGAACTCAGACGCTCAGCAGGAGCGGCATGCTCACAGATAACCCTCTAATGAGGGAGCAATGCTAGCTCTACCTATAACGAACTCTGGACCTTGCAGTGGTGACCAGAATGACTGAAGATCCAGGAGGATCCGCAGAAACCTCCGAGGGACTCACGTCCAGACCATCAGTAAGGCAGTTCGAGAATACAGAACCTGCCTGAAATCATCATAGGTCCAGCCTGACTGCAGTTTAGGCTCCCACCTGACCTCGGTTCCAGTGGGGTAGATGGTGGTTTGCAGGGAATTAAGGAGGAAGCTAAGGGTCGATGGTAGAACCCTCCCGAGGGAGGGGAGTAGATATTATTTTTTACTCTGGTCCAGACGAAGCCTCTTTGAGAACGCTTGGTCTGGATTACCTCCCTCAGGTCTTGCCTCTTACCTCTCTTTGACCAGTACCTCCCTCTACCCCTACCACCCGCAGGTGGGGAGGGGCACAGTCGCGACACTAGCCTTCTGCGCCGCCTGGTCCTCAGGCCAGGATGGACCAGGACCCCGCTTTGTTTGGGCTCGGACCTGGACCTTCTTGGAATGAAGGTTTTGAAGGCAGCCGAGCGCGCCCTCGCCTCTCTAAACTTTTCGACCACCGTCTCGATGGAGGCACCGAAAAGCCGGGAGGGCGAGACTGGAGCGTCGAGCAGAAAGCCCTTCTTCTTCTCGAGGTCTGCCAGATTCACCCACAGATGCCTCTCCGTTACCACCATGGCTGCCATAGACCTGCCCATAGCAGAGGCAGCCTGCTTGGTGGCACGGAGGGCTAGATCTGTGGTGCGGCGCAGCTCAGCTACCTCGTCCAGGTGACAAGCCCTGACCGCTATCCAGGTCCTTCAGCAGGTCCGCCTGGTACGCCTGAAGCACCGCCATGGTGTGCAACGAGGCGACTGCTTGACCTGCTGCTGCACGCCTGCCCTGCCATTCAAGCGTGATGTAGCCTGAAGGGGCCCGGATGGCAAGGAGGGAACCTTCAGAGAGGGTGTCTCCCCATAGAGATAGCTAGCTAGCGCCTTCTTTTACAGGGGCATCCTCTCATAGCCATTTTCACGCATCCCTGCAACGTTAGCATAACTGTTATGCTGGAACTTGTGGATGCGAGCAGAAAACGGCTTTTTCCATCCCTTCTCAACCTCCGTATGGAGATCAGGAAGAAATGGAAGGTTCACTTGAGCTGAGGTTTTATGGTCAGAAAGAAATCGCTCGTCGAGGCGTCCTCGCGGCGCCGCCATTTTGGTTCGCTCCCACGGCAAGTCAAGCCTTGCCGTGGCGCGTTCCATAACATCCAGCAGCTCTTTGTACGCAGGGCAGGAGTCTTGAGAGAGTTCAGTCTCAACATCCTCATTCTCAGACATCTCCTGCTCTTCCTGGGCACAGCCCAGCAGAGCACTAGCCGCCGGATCAGATGATGTCAGAGAGATTACATCATCATAATCTGGCAGCGCTCTGCGCTTTTGCCGACTCGTGAAAGGGAAAGCTCCCTCAAACTCATCGGCTAGATCCGCCTGCGAGCCCCACGATCTCAATGTCCTCCGTGCCTCGGCAGCGGTGGGATTTGAATCGCTGAAGCAGACTGCCCCTCTTTCCTCGAAAGAGGACAGGAGAGCGGAGCGTCCTCATAGGGAGCCGCTCAATGCACGCAAACCGCCCCTCAAAGACATCGCGTGCGTGCTCTCTGCCCAAACAAAAAACGCAACAGTCGTGTGTGTCATCGGGTGTCAAATAACGAGGACACGGATCCACACACTTCCTAAACGCTTTGCTAGTGCTCGCCATAGTAGAAAGGAAAACTGTAGTCTTACCAGATTCACTTTGCACGCTTCAAACAAATCAGTCAGTGAAGACGAAAAAGCTGATGATGTATCCTCCGGCGCACTTATATTGTGGCACGCCGGTAGTGACGCTGCTGGCTGTCGCCGCCAACAGGTGGTGTTTTTACATATGTATCTTCAGACACGAGTCACGCTGAGGCGTTCCCCGTAGCGACCCCTAGGGGACGCAGTTCGAGTTCCCATGGAGGGGAACACACTACTCCACATTCTGTCCATTGTCTTTCAAACAAACGTGCCAACTGAATGATGCACATACTTAACAATTTAATAGACCACCTATCACAATAAAGAGAAAACACAAATATTTTAGGAATCTGTCGAAAAAATGTTTTATCTAAAAATTGTATAGTCATTTATTGGGCAAATAACAAACTGAAACAACCAACTAGTATTAATTCCCGCTATAACAAAGATGGCCTCCTATGCCTTGCAACAGTTTGCATTCTTGCTGCCATTATGTACTTTTTGACTGTAATTGGTTATCTGAAAACCCATGAAGCGCTCTGCCTTTCTTTCATAGATAACAGCAATAATTATATTATAGCATTAGAAATAGCCTACTATTGTTACTAAAGAGCTTTACGCATTTTGAAGGACTAACCAATACAGAAAGCTAAAATGACTTTGGCAATCACCAATGCTGTTAGTTTAGAGCAGCAGTGGCACAAACCTTACATAATTAGTTAAAAACCTTACATAAATGTGTTTTAATAAATTTGTTAAGCACTGTAATAGTGAATATAGTTTAAATCTCTATTAAAATAATAAAGATAATAAAGGCGAATAAAAACACAAACTCAGTGTTAACCAACAGGTAAGAGTCATTTTCTGCAGGAACACGCCTTGACATTGATCACAGTCATGTGTCATTTATTTATCCTGTAATAAGGCGGCTATGAAGCGTCTGATATTTATATTCAGAATTACACGCTGTGAACACTCCCTTAACAGTTCCTACTCTCATAAAATACTGGCACGGCACATTGACTTTTAAGCCTTAATTTAACTTTCAACAACAGATATTTCAGCACAATGGATATTTTTGCACTGAATAGCCTTTTAATTGTCTCCCTCTCTGTTCTGTCTGTCTGACGTGCGTGCACGCGCCCGCTTGGTGCTCATTCGGTATATTAAACTTAATGCCTTTATGCAAAAATGGAAATGCTCGCGTGAATCTGTGACATTTATAGATAAGGATATGACCGTAAACTGAACGTTTTTGCGCTGAGGATGCACTGCGCATCTGCCAAAGAGCCTGAGAGGGCAAATCTTTACGCTAATGCATTAAAATAAAGAATTCTCATGTTTTGGGCAGCTTGGATCGTAGTTGTTGCAGCCCTAAAATATTTGTTTTAAAATAAAAGTAAAATGAATGAGGCAGAAACTAAACAAATTTCAAATTGGGTGCTAAATATTGTTACAAGTTGTTTGACACTGCAAGGACAATCATGAGCCCTGTAGCTCTGTAGTGTGTTGAAACCATCAAAATCTAAATTTGTTCATATTTACAAAATACATTTATATTGATCAGTGAAAAGTTTGGAAATCTTTTCTTCAATTAAATAAAAGTTAAAGAGAATTAACAATGCAACAAACTTTTCTAGAATTGGGCTTATATATATATATATATATATATATAAAAACAAACTTTTATATTATGCACTTTAAAATATCAGTAGTTCAGAAAAATAGTAGCATCAAGTAAGGCAATACTAGTTTTAACTTGTCTATAATTTGGCAAATGACCATGGAATTATCCCGCTTATACCATGGTCATTTGTCAGCATTCACATATTAAAGATGTTAATAATATCTGATGGCTCATTCCATGGTCATTTGCCAAATTATAGACAAGTTAAAACTAGTATTGCTCTTTACAGCGCAATATTTGACCGGAAGGGTAAAAAATTATGGTTATTTTCAACAGTTAGCCCTAGCCTTCTGCTAGCTTCAAAAAAGACACAGAGATGAAATAGTGCGGTAAGCACATTTATTTGAATGAATTATGAATTATAGCATGTATTTAAATTAGTGGTGGGCCGTTATCGGCGTTAACGTGCTGCGTTAACGTGAGACTCTTATCGGGCGATAAAAAAAATATCGCCGTTAATCTATTCTCAAAGTTGGGTTGGGAGCTAGGTCTATACTACGCAAGCTATGATGACTTTCACCCTGATATTTTAGCGGATGTATACCTATTGCACTGTAGGGGCGAGAGTCTTCAAACTAGAGGCTCGCAGTCCGTGATGGACAGATTGTTAACGGCTGGTCTGTGTGGTAATACAATCGGGCAGGACATCCAAACGCTCACCTATCATTCATCAACCTCAATATGGCTTTTCATCTGAAAGATGTATAGTAGCAACTTTACATGGCCGCTCAATATGATGTTAACCTACAGAAATGTGCGCTATTGAAGTGTTTGTGTGGGTTGCTGCAGGACAGGCTCCGGTGCGCCACTTGCTCTTAAAATCTCCGTCATTTTGGTCATACAGATAAAGTAGCCTAATACATCTTTCGATTCTGTAAAGACTCTGCGTTTATTTGTGTGCACTCAGAATAACAACGAAACGTTGCGCTTTTAAGCAAACAGGATGTGCTTTAGGTCTCATGTGAACTTGAGCGAAAAACTTAGAAACGTCTTTGAAAAATATATCTATAGAGAGTGAAATGTCTAAAAATAAAAATAGAAGGCGTGTGTGTTAGCATGGATGATTTACATGAAATTTAATCTGTGCAACACTGTGCATAAAATGGCTTTCAGTTCAATATAATAACAAAAACGACATTTTGGGTTTTCAACTAATAAGGTGGGCACGCTGTGATCTGTACTATATTTTTACTGTAATTGACAGTTATCGGCAAAAAAAAAAAAAAAACAACAACACGGGAGTGGGAGGAATGGGAGTCATTCTTCCGGGAGTGGAACGGATTTTCCTCCAGTTTTTTTCGTGGGATTGGGACGGGAAGAGATTAAAGTTTGTGATGCATTTTGGAAACAGGAGATGAGCCCCTGGTCTAATGTCGCCACCTGGCTTGAGAAACCCGTTCTCAAAGACTTACTTTTAGTCATTATTTGGGTAGCACACATATTCTGAATGCCTTGCAGAATTCAAATGAGCCATTTTAATCTAGATTAATCTAGATTAATTCCAAGATTAATCTAGATTAAAAAATTAATCTATGCCCACCACTAATTTAAATTAATTGTTGTTTGAGAGAGAGAGAGAGAGATGACAGTGACTGTGTATAAATAATTAATGTTACTTCAAAAACAGCGAGTTTATCACCTCATTTCTGGGAAATAATGTAGCGAGCTAGTATCTATCTTTTATTTCAATAATACAAATCAAGGAGGAAGCCTTGACAACAAGTTTATGTGTGTGCAGCACAATCTGCGATCTTCGACCCTCTCTCTCTCTCTCTCTCTCTCGCTCCGTGTGTGTGTGTGTGTGTGTGTGAGCGAGTGATGCATGTTGGTTAGTGTGCATCAATTAAAGTAGCGTATTAATATGGAACAGTGATTAAACTGACCTGGAACTATCTGTTCATTAAAAACTAATGAATCAACACCTGCCAGCCAATCAGAATAGAGTATTCAGACAGACCATGGCATAAACACAGATAACCCCTCCTTGAATTAAAAACATTTAAAAAAAAATTACATTTAGAAGTACTAAATGACTAAGTATTAAAAAATCACGGGGGGTGAGTTTGATCAAAGTTTGAGCTAAACTCTTTAGGAAAGTGGATTTCACGAGCCTTATTTCAGCAGCCATATCACCCTGTAGCCTTAGACTGGTTTCCCACTGAAGCTAAGCAGGGCTGAGCCTGGTCAGAACCTGGATGGGAGACCTCCTGGGAAAACTAGGTTTCTGCTGGAAGAGGTATTAGTGAGACGAGCAGGGGTACTCACCATGTGGTCTGTGTGGGTCCCTAATGCCCCATGTAGTGATGGGGACACTATACTGTAAAAAGCACCGTTCTTCGGATGAGATGTTAAACCGAGGTCCTGACTTTCTGTGGTCATTAAAAATCCCAGGATGTCCTACAAAAAATAGTAAGGGTGTAACCCCGGCATCCTGGCCAAATTTGCCCACTGACCATCACAGCCTCCTAATCATCCCCATACACTGATTGGCTTCATCACTGTCTCCGCTCCACCAGTAAGCTGTGTTTTTTAGGTTTCCTTAAGTAAAGCCATGTGGTAGAGGGAGTGAGCAAAAGCAAGCAGCAGTAGCCAGCAGAGTTTTTATTTTATTTTTTATTTAAAAGTGTACATTGCTGATGTTTTTGGTGGTGGTACATGTATGTGTGGCCTATGTTGGGATTGATGCTAAGAGTTTAAGACAGTGTATTTGTATGCATTTTAGAATTACTCTTTATTGGTGAGGTTACCACATCATGGTCCAGTTTGAATATGGATTTAAAGTTCTTTCCAATGTGAGACCATAGTCTCTGGTTAGGAAGAGGCTGGTGTTTGAGAGCTGTGGGCATGTTTTCATTACAAGAGGTTGGATTTTTTTATTTGCTATCAATTAACATCAGCTACGGACAGTGTTTCAAAATGTATGTACTACAGATAAGACTTTCACACCCATCAACGTTCACATGTTGAAATCCTACAATCTTACATTGCTTTGTTTGTTTTCTTTTGTACTTTTGTGTATTTACATGTGTGGCTATATGTAGCTGTATTAACCTGAAATAAATATTTTCTATTTTGTATTTAATAAATCCATTGATTTGAAATCCCTTTAACTACTGTACATTTTGACAATATAGACTGCCCAACCTTGTTCCTGAAATCTACCTTCCTGCAGTTCAGCTCCAACTGATCAAACACAACTGAACCAACTAATTAGGATCTGAAGGAGCACTTGATAATTAAAGACAGGTGTGTTTGATTAGGGTTGGAACTGAACTCTGCAGGAAGGTAGATCTCCAGGAGCAGGGTTGGGCACCCCTGATGTAGACATTAGTTAGCCTATGTGGTGAGTGCATCCATTTCAGATGTATAATAACTTCCCAGGTTATGTATGTAACCCTGGTTCCCTGAGGGAACGAGACGCTGCATCGAACGCTTTGGGAACGCTGTTTGTTCTCACGCTCTGAAATATGTATGTAATCTCATCCAAGGGAATTCCCGCTGACATCACTGGCGGAGATGACGTAGCGACCAGGAAGTATAAAAGCACCTGTGGTGAAGGCAGCGGCAGCTTCAAGTGAAGTAAGCACTCTTTAAAGAGGCTTCGATAAAAAACAGGAATTCCTCTAAATCAAGTTTTTTAGGGTCCATTAAAAACAAGACAGTTTCCAGGCCAAGTCCACTTACTCTTCACAGAATACATTAAGCTCCTGGTCTCCATATCCGTTTTTCCGATCCCAGCAATTTTTTTTGTAAAAACTGAAGATGATAAGCAGCACATCTACTTGCCAAATACACTAGATTTGCTCCTTCTTTGGCCAGAAACAGAACACTCTGAGGGATCCGATGTAAATTGTTCCCAAAAAGTTCACTATTTCTGCTTGAATTTTGTTAAAAATCCAGCAGGATGATCAACGCACGCAAGTCTATGCCACAGGAAGCGGCTGCAAGACTGTTGATAATTAGTGTGTGTTCTCTGAAAGACAGCTGAGGAAACAACCATCTCCATTTTTTCAAACGTCATATTACTTTATTTAAAAACACCCAGATATTTCAAACCATCTCTTTTCCATAATAAACCCCTGGTAGAATGGGATTTCCTCCTTCCCAATTCCCAATCAAAAAAGCACCACGTTTTCTCCAATTTACAAGAGCTGATGAACTCTTTTTAAAATCATGCTGTAACTCTTCAACATCATCATTGTCATTTATAAAAAAACAATAACATCATCAGCATAATGCAGATAAGTAAAAGTAGTATTACAATGTAGCAATGTCAAACCCTTTAACATATTTCTTAACCTAAAAAGCAGGGTTTCTATAGCCAGGACATATAATATTCCAGACATAGGGTAATGTCTTACCCCTCTCTGTACTTTAAAAGTGGTACACAAGCTACCGTTAATTTTAATCACACTCTCAATTTCACAATACATTATTTTGATCATATCTATAAAACTAGAATTAGTTTTAATTTAGAATTAGTCCCCCGCTTCAGGGCACCGAGCTAGCCGCTCTAAGTACACCAGAGACCAGTCTTGAGGGACTGGTTCCCTTAGTAGGCCACCCGGCGGCTTGGGAGCTCCTGCCAAGCGTGTCTCATTGGGATCTGCCTGAGCAGACTCTGGTTCCTTAGTCTTCCTAAGAGATGACGCGGGTCTGAGGACCGTCGTTTCCAATAGGAGGCTTCTGAGGTAGTCCTGATGCCACGGCCCAGGACTGGTGAGGGCAGGCCCCTCGGGGGAAGAGCGGGGTACACCGCATTACACGGTGCCCGTCTCTCCTCTGTGCCCTCAGGAGATCAGTCTGCTAACCCTGCCAGTGTTCCAGGGCACAGCGGTCTCCAGCGAGCGCTTCTCTCAGTCTCTCTCAGTCTACAGAAATGTAGCGGAGCTGAGAGGCTCGCCACCCCCTTTGAGGGTCTCTAGAGCAGCTAGAGCGGCCGGCCCCTGCCGGTCCTCCGCTTCAGGGCACCGAGCTAGCAGCTCTAAGTACACCAGAGGCCAGTCTTGAAAGACTGGTTCCCTTAGTAGACTTTTCGGCAGCATGGAAACTGCTGCCAAATGTGTCTCGATGGGTCACGCACACTGTGGAACATGGCTATGTGGCGCTCTGCCGCAGCCTTTCTACGGGATCACTCCCATGCTGGTGGGTCCCGAGCAGGCTCTGGTAATGGAACAAGAAGGGAGGAGACCATCGAGGTGGTCCCTGCTCTAGACAAAGAGTCCGGGTTCTACAGCCGCTTCATTGTTCCTGGGAAAGGGGTTGCGTCCTTCTTAGATCTAAGCTAACTGAACCGCTCAGTCACACGACTGAAGTTCAGAAAGTTTCTCTTCAAGCACGTGTCTCACACCAGATCCGAGGACTGGTGGTCACGAGCGATCTAAAAGATGCATACTCCTTCCCCATCACAGGAAGTTCCTGAAATGTGCTTTGGGGCAAAGCGTATTAATATCGGGTTCTTCCCTTCGTGGCAATATAGGAGCAGCCATCCTGTCGAGGCAGGCATTCAGCTCCGCTGGGGCTGGATGCTATGGTACAATCGTGGCTGAGGCTTCGTCTGTCCGCCTTCCCCCGATCGCTCAGCTCCTGGGAGTTCTAGTGAGAGTGTGCATGGATGGGGTCCTTCTATTGCAAAACCCTGTTCTGGAGTATAGTTCTCTGACTCGATTTCTCTCCTCGACGGCTCTCCATGGGGGATTCCCGTCAGGAGGGATCTCCTCTCACTGGCAGCGGGCATGATCTTTCACCCCCGCTCGGAGTTGTGGAAACTGTGGGTGTGGCTCCCGAGGGGGCACAACTCATAGCCTCTGGTCTCTCAACTGAGGTTGCTGAGACCATCCTCCAATCTAGAGCTCCCTCAATGAGGAAACTGTACGCCCTGAAGTTGAGACTCAGGGTGCGGAGACCGCCAGCTTGATCCAGTTAACTGTCTGGAGTTCTCACCGGCCCATTTCTCCGCAGGGTTAGCCCACTCCACCCTGAAGGTCTACGTGGCGGCTATAGCAATCTACCACGCCCCTCTTGGTGGCCTTTCAGTATGCAAAACTCTCTATTTAGGCGTTTCCTCCGGTGGAGGCCAGGGTGCTTATGCTAAGTAGTGGATCTGGATGCTCTCCTATGACCTCGAGTCCTCTGATCTCCCTCGCCTTTGGGAATCAAGGCTCACTCAACTTAAGGTATGGCGGCCTCCAAGGCCTTCTGGCAGGTGTACCTGTGCAGGACATCTGTGACACTGGTGGGTGGTCTCGCCCCTAACTTTCCAGGTTCTCTGACCTGGCTCTGCGAGCCACTCCTGGCTTGTCTATTCCCTTGCCATAGCTGTGCATTCCACACACTAAGCAGGGATTTGCAAGTATGGCGGCGTGGACATCTCGTTCCCCATAGCGTCTCGGCGCAGCTCGATGTTCCCGGAGGGCGTCCCAGGTTACGTATGTAACCCTGGTTCCCCGAGGAGCGAGGCGGCTGCGTCGCGGGGCCATACTTCCGGCATCCCTACTAGAGCTATGCTTCATTCCTGGAAGCTGGCGCCAACTGCACATCACGTGCTTTTAAGCATCCTGGTCATGACGTCACCCGCACCTGACATCTGGCCGTCAATTTTGACTGATTACACATATGATTCAGAGCTGGACAATGCTGATGGCGTTCCCCATAGCGTCTCGACGCAGCGTCTCGTTCCCTCGGGGAACCAGGGTTACATACGTAACCTGGGACGTTCTTTATCTCATTCACTTCCGTAAACGAAACACTTCAAGATCAGAGAAAGCCCCTTCTTTCACCAAATACTTGGTATCCTTCCAACCCAGTCTCACGGCAGTTCGTGATATAGTCACGTAATTTAATCTATTGATTCGTGTTCATGGACACAAATTTCCCTCTTTTTTCGTGTCACTCAGCACGACTTTCCATCTAATGTATTTCAATAGGAAATATCTTTCGTTTCCTCCACCACGTGTTTCTTTTTGCCACTGGGTACCACAGACGTATTTTTTCTTTCTTTCTTTTTTTAAATATTCGAGCACTATTGCTCAACATTGAATCAGGATATTTTATCTTTGTTTTATTGCTTTATATTCTGTAAGCTACTCGCTATTACAAACCATCGTCAGTGGTTCCTTGCAGTCAAATATACACATATCGTATCCGAATGAAATGATTCGCGATACACGATCCGATTGGAGGCTTCGAAACAGTGAATCATTTCTAACAGGCCTAACGTACAGTGTTTTAAATTAAACTGTGATCACCGTAAATACAGTTTTGGTCGTATTAAAAACATCTCATATTTTTTTTCAAAAGCCTCCACCAGTTTTCTTTCCCACAAATCGCACCCTTTATATACATAAATATACGAGACTGCGTTGATTAGGGACACACATTTATTACAGTATAGAAATTATAAAATATATTTTCTGCCTCATTCTCTGATAAAAATATGGAAAAAGATTACATTTGGCATTTATGTCAGCATTACCCATGATCCTCCGTCTCCGGATCCATCCCGCGGCCGCGGGTCAATTCTTATCATTGCGCTCAAACCACTGTCCAGGTAAGTCAGGAGCTTATTACTAATCACGTTTTGTTAAAATTTAGTAATTGATGCCTTTCTTTGTCATTAAACTCACATGGTTTAAATATTAGAGCAACAATCAAAGCCCGACCAATGGTTTACTCCTTATCAGCGAAAATTAAAACAAAAAATCTATAATAAAAAAAAAACACTTGTGAAATTAGGCTTGCTAAACGTGTAACGGCCAAAGCTGTGTTTGCATGCATCACATTATTGTGCGGTGTGCCCTTTAAGAGACTGTTCCCTTCACTTATAACGTGCACTATATGGTGATGACGTAGAAGGACTACGTGACTGTGAAACAAGAACCACCATGGATGATAATTCCGCTCTGCCTTCTTGTTATTATTTTGTATTTACTCTTGTTTGTAACGCCAAGAAAGAGTTAATCTCTCATGTATGAGAGGAGCGCGTTGTTGAGTACCAACCATTAAATGTGTGGGACACCAATTTTCCGTTCTCCATCTCTTTCATTTCATGGATTTAAAGAATTATCCGGGTCAGAGCGTTACAATTGGCGCCCGAACAACTCGAAGCTGGATCCGTCATCTACGTGGAATCTGCGGCGATAAAACCCCAAAACTACGGGAGTTGGGGAACTGTGAGAGTGTTCAATTGACATCGTTGGACCTGGTGAGATTAGCTTGCAAACGCTAGCTGCCATGTGTGCGACGAACACCTGTATTTCTGCGTGAGTGGATTGCGCAAATTTTTCTTTGATGTGACGAAAACAGCGGATTACTTTGGAAATTTTGTGCTTAGTTGGACATTTTGATATCGAATTACGAACTGATTGGTGCAGACTGACATTTTGTTTATGACCTTCCTGGGATATTTCAGCACGAATTTTGTGTGTGTGCATTGAACTTGATTGCACAAGCGAATAGCAACGTTTTTTTTTCCAAAGACAATTCGTAGTTCATTTTTGTGCATTGGAACAGCGTTTTGAATACTTTGAGGAGACAATACACCAGTTGGAACAGTTTTATTTTTCTTCATCGTGAACTGAATTTATTTATGCTGGACTGAAGGGTAATTTCTAACTTTGGGCATATTTGCATGGTCAAATGACATTTTATTCAATTTAAAGAAACATTATCTTGCTCTGGGTCTATTGAAAAATACTAAGCTCATGTAAAAGAGACAGTGAAAAGGTTTTACTACCATTACCAACTCAAAAGGATTATTGATGAGAGATTGTTTAATTTTGTTGCTGATTTTATTGATGGGGTGTGCATTTTAAAAGCAGGTTATATTTTTCTGGGTTACATTTAACATTTTTACGGTTGTTATATACTGTTTATGTGAATGCACATTTACTGTGATGGCTACTCATCCAGACCTTGATACTGACTTGACCTACTCATTACCAGATTCTGCTCCCAGACAGAGACATAAGTTACCACGGCGAGTGAGCCTGGAGACTCAAGTGGAACTCCTACAAGCTGAAGTTTCTGTATTGCAGCAGTGCCTCAATGATTCTCTCCAGTTGCAGCAGAGTATATTAAGACGTTTTGGTCCTCCTGATGTTGACACCCCTGCGGCGCCACATGCACAGCTACCTCCTATGGCCAGCTCTATGCCACACAGCCATGTTCCTCCAGGGCAAGTGCCATTACAAGGTATGACCTTCTCACCACAGCTCAATTCTTCTGATGTGAGTAATACTAGCAGAATCCTTGCATCTGTACTGTACCAGTCAAGGCTTGAACCACCTGTGTTTGCGGGAGATGGACACGTTAGTCCTGAGGATTGGCTACAATCGGTCAATGTTTACAGAACTTCCCTTGATTTAACCGATGCTCAAATTCTTCATGAGCTGCCACGGTTTTGGCAAAGAGCCAAAGAAATGGTTCTCTGTCCTTGACACACATGTCGTTACATGGACCCAGTTCTGTGATTTCTTCAGGAAAGTCTTTCTTCCTTCGGATAGCCAGGAACAAATAATGAGAGGTATCTTGGACCGTGTACAAAGTCTTGAAGAGCCCCTTCCTACCTTTGTGGCTCACATGCTAAGTGAATTCAGAAAACTGAAAACTCCTCCGCCGGAGCAAGAACAAATCAACCTTATTTGTAAACATTCTCTTGAAAAGTATAGAGTGGCTCTCTATGGAACTTCTGTTTCTTCAGGCATGGATCTTCTTCTGAGGGCTCACGAGCTCCATGTGGTCCTGGGGCCAAGTAAATGTTCACTGCCTTCAACGCAGAGTAAAGCTAAATTTGGCAAAGAAATCTACTGTTACAAGTGCTCCCGCCCTGGCTTCACTTCTCGTACATGTCCAGACTGTAACTCACTTTCTGGAATGCGCTCACAACAAAGTGAGCCCCATAATGCACATTCGGAACCTCCTCTTGATGCAAGAGATACGAACAACCCCGAAAGTAGCAATGCAGGGGAAGGGAATCCATTTGTCTTGCACAAGGGAAACTTCAAGGGGGGGAGGATGATTCGCAGAGGCAATCCTCCCTCCAGAAGATAATTTCGCCTCAACCGACTGATGCTGCTGTTCCAGAACAACCAGTCCTTTGTCATGTGGAAGATCCCACATCATCTTCTTTTTGGAACACTCCATTTAGAGTTAAAATTAATCTACATGGCCAGGTGTTAGATGCTACACTTGACACTGGCGCGTCACTTTCTGCTGTGCAAGCGGACATTGTTCAGAATCAAGCAAAAATGAAGGTTAACATTAAACCATGGTCTGCTCCCCCAATCCAACTAGCAGATGGTGGGGCATGTCAACCCTTAGGACTGACATGGTTGGCTTTTGGCTTTATGGGACAGCGTTTTTATCACCGATTTGCCATTGTACCACGCTTACCCTCAACCTTGGTCTTGGGGATGGACTTCATGTTGCGTGTCTCCATCACCATTCACATCCCATCCAGATCTGTTGTCATGGGCGACGATCCTTTATTACTAGAGGGGATGGAAGACAGGGAAGTGCAGGAGTTGGACAGTAGCTTGTTGTTTATGGAAGTCCCATCTTCCGCACTTCGAGGAAAGGTTGAGGAAGCATGTCTCAGTAATACTGAGAAGGAACAGCTGTCAGGGCTACTTGAACGTTTTTCTGACCTCTTCGATGGTCACCTGGGTCGCACATCACTAACTGAGCATTCGATAGATACGGGGAATGCCAAGCCAGTCCACCTTCCCCCGTATCGAACCTCCCCAGCCAAAAAGCAGTTGATTGAGGATCAAATAGGAAAAATGTTGACCGAGGGCATCATTGAACCTGCAACGGCCCTTGGGCTGCCCCTGTTGTGATTGTTCAGAAACCTTGTGGTGAACCACGATTTTGTGTGGACTATCGTGGATTGAACCAACTCACCGTGAAGGACTCTTATCCATTACCAAGGGTCGATGAGTCCCTTGACTTCCTTTCAAGAGGGAAATTTTTGACCACAATCGACCTTGCTCAGGGATACTGGCAGGTCTCCATGGCAGAAGACTCGAAACATAAGACTGCTTTTGTTTCACATTGTGGGCTATTTCAGTTCCGGGTGCTTCCATTTGATCTGTGCAATGCACCAGCGACCTTTCAAAGACTAATGAATAGTGTCCTGGCTGGTCTTATTTATAGGTGCTGTGCAGTCTACTTGGACGACATTGTTGTGGCTTCACCCACTTTCAAGCAATATCTCGATGACCTCAGGGAAGTCCTTTCACGGCTCAAGTCCGCTGGGTTGACCATTAAACTAGCCAAATGCCAGTTTTGTCGCAAAGATCTCACCTTCTTGTCTGTCCAAGTGGCATCCTGCCGGACCAGGACAAAATGAAGACTGTTATGGACTTTAAAACCCCTGTCAATGTGAAACAAGTGAGGCAGTTTTTGGGCCTATCAGGCTATTACCGTCGCTTTATACAGGACTACGCCCGCCACGCTGAACCACTGTTCGCGCTCACTAAAAATGATGCTCCTTTTGTGTGGGACAGTGCCTGCCAAGACGCCATGGACCTTCTGAAACAAAAATTAACTTCGGCACCTGTGCTAAGTTTTCCTGACTTTACTGAACCTTTCTTTATTCATGCCGATGCCTGTGATGTGGGACTAGGAGCTGCACTGATGCAGAGGGATCTGCATGGCAGAGAGGTTGCTGTGGCGTACGCTAGTCGGGCCCTGCATAAATCGGAGAAACCTTATTCCACGCCTGAGAAGGAATGTCTGGCTGTCATTTGGGCCCTTGAGCACTTTAGGCTCTACATTGAGGGTCTCCATGTCACAATCTTCACTGACCACAGTGGGCTCAAGTGGTTGAGGTCCCATCCCAACCCCACCGGCCGCCTTGCTCGTTGGTCTCTCCGCCTTCAGGACTTCGATTTCGATATTGTCCACAAGCCTGGATCTCGAAACAAGGTGCCTGATGCTCTGTCGAGGAATCCTCTACAGGATGATGTGCCACCAATGGATATACTTCCAGACTACGCTGTGATTGGTGGTCTCGATCTCCGTACACTATCTTCAGTAACTCTTACGGATCGATCTCATGTCAGACAATTGCAACTTGATGATACGATCACAGGTGATCTCCTTCATAAAATGGAGGCAGCGCTCCAACAGGATAGCGACGGGGATGATTGCTCTCAATATTCCATTCATGATGGCCTGTTATACTTTAACGATCCCAAACCTGCTTGTGGCATCCACCCTTTGAAATGTTTAAAGCTGTATGCTCCTACGTCTCTCAGAGGTACCTTGCTGAGGTATTACCATGATCACCCAACAGCAGGTCACCTAGGGATAACCAAGACCTTGGCCCGACTGAAGCTCAGGTTTTTCTGGCCTAAAATGGCATCTGAGGTGAAGAAATATGTAACCTCTTGCACAGTTTGTCAGCTAACGAAACCAAGTCAGAGAAAACCTGCTGGTCTAATGGTCCCAATTCGTCCCCAGAAACCTTGGGAGTATGTTGGGGTGGATTTTGTTGGCCCTTTGCCACGTACTTCTAGGGCTGTAGTCAAGTCCACCTTTGTCGAGTCCAAGTCAAGTCCAAGTCCAAAGAGGTTCGAGTCCGAGTCAAGTCCAAGTCCAAAGAGGTTCGAGTCCAAGTCCAAGTCCAAGTCCAAATGAGACGGCCAAAACAGAGAAAGAAAAAAATCTTCTTCAAAACCACATACTTAATTATTAATAATTGATGTGATACGAGAGACGGCATATCTTCTATTCTAATATAATAATTTTGCATTATTGTTTGTAATGATCTAAAGCATGTGCAGCAACACTGTAGGGTCAAATTAGGCTATTTTATTTATCCTCCTGAGACCCAGATATGGAGTTTTTGCCTCTGTAGTGGACATTCTATATTAGTGTATTTCTCTGAAACCTCACATGTCACAGTTATAAGCCTGGATGTCCTGCACAGAGCTCATTCAGGACTTTATAGAGATACTAAATGTTTTTTTAAACACTCTCATACGTCTTTAAAGATGGCTATATTTAATTTAGTGAAAACTTGTACATACTTATGGAAATATGATTATATTCTGTAATGTCTTTTAAATCTGAATCATTTTCAGATTGTTTGTCATAAAGCAACATCTCAGGAAAATGTTATGGGTTTTCAAATTCAAATATAACTTCCTGTTATGAAACAGGACATCATTTCATACATGTTCAATGTAGAGGACACCAGGACTAAAAGCATGTTTATTATGCATTTTGGGAGACAACAATTGAATAGGGAAATAAATTATATATCAGTTTGCTTATGAAATATCATATATTATTATGAAAATCTGGTCATGTATTACTCCCATTATGATTTTTTTTCAACATTCTGTCCCAACAGCAACACATTAATAAAAATTAGATACAGTGTATAGGTACACTGTGTTTAATGGGAAACCAGTTTATGGAATTTTTACACACATATTGCATAAAACAAAATGGTATATCAAATCATGTAGTTATACATTTTAAAACATAGTTGAGAATCATCCTTAAACAAAGTTTAGTATAAAAAATCCTGAAACCTAAAAATGTATTTGGTGATTTAAAAACTCCCATTGATTTTGCCGTTTTTATGTCTATTCATGCCATTTAATTTTAGTCCTTGTGTCCTCTACAGAGGACATATAATCAAATATGAATAAAAAAAACATTTTTCTTATGGTCTAAACAATGTAATGACATGAAAACTTTTTTTTAGGGGGGGGGGCGTCTTTAAATATTTAAAAAAAATATATTTTAGGTTTAGCAATTTCACTTATATTTGACCAATTCTCGATTTTGTAAGATTTTATCTAGTCAACTTGAAAATGTAACTACAACATGATTCAAGAAACTTTCTCTTTATTAACCCTCTAGTTAAATAAAAGTATATTCTAAGTGCACCACACATGACGTTGTCTTCATGATGTAAATGTGAAACAAATAACTAAATATCTTTGCAGAAAAGATGAACTACAACTACATCTTGTACAAACTTATATTATGCATATTAGGCTATATGTTCTGAAATAATACAAGACAAATGCTCAAAAAAACTCAAGTAATTCCAATTCAAAATGACTGAAGGTATAACACCTAGAGTGCTATTATTAACTATAAAGGCTCTGTAAAACAATGAACAGCAGTTTTCAGCCTGTCACCCTGATGCAAACCTGAAATATCAGATATACAGTACATGTACAGTAAGTTTCTTCACGGGTTTTGTATTTGATTACGCTGCTGTTCCGTTGTTTTTTCTATGTAAGCATGGACGGCGTTTGACGGTTGCTCGCGTCTCGTACATGAAACGGCTTTCTAAAACGCGGCACTCTAGTTATTAAAGATGTTTAACTCACATCTTCTTGTATTTTTCCTATTCCACTGCCCGTCAACACAAAACACACTCTGTGTGAAGGGCACCTAGAGAGCATCACACGTGAGCGATTAATCATGCATCGACATGCGGTTGGATTGTTCTTTATCAAAGTGTCTAATTCTAAAAATCAAAATCACGATTCCTCGATTTATAAAAAATCTAATTGTGGCAAAACATTAAATTCGAATTAATCGATAAAATCTGATAAATCTCCCAGCCATTGCCACAGTGTTTGCTTATTTTTTACTTTATTTACGTTGTGTAATTTATTTTATTTTACATCCAGTTGTATTCTGTGCCTCCAGGCTTTATTCGCTTTTGCTCTTATTTCGTTCTTTTTCTTATTCATTTGGTGCCACGGGGTTTGATGATTGTCAGTTTTTTTTTTACATTTAAACATTTTGCAAGTTTGTAATTTTATATTAGGCTTATAGCATGGTAATGGGGTATTTTTATTCGTTTTGTTAATTAAAGTCCCATGTTTATTGCAGAAAATGTGTCGTTGTAAGTTATAAGTGTAAGTGTGGTTAATAAGCAATTGACCTGAAATGAAAGTGAAAGCAAAATGCGCAGGGGCATTAATAAGGTATTTAAAAGCGAAGGAAAGTGAGAGGGAAAACTCCAACGAACTTTGTAAAACCAAACTGAATTATGCAACTTGCCGAGACCGGACTCGAGTACTACAGCCCTACGTACTTCCCGCGGCAATGCTTTCATTTTGGTTTTTGTTGATTATTTTTTTCAAAGTGGGTCGAGATCGGTGCAGTGAGAGAAGCTACGGCTCAAGTGGCAGCAAGCAAAATGCTAAGTGAAGTGTTTTCCCGTCACGGGGCCCCCGCTTATCTAATTTCAGACAGAGGTTCCCCTTTCGTGAGCGACCTATTCGAACGGGTGCTCACACTCCTGGGAACAGAACATTGCCTCACAACGGCATATCACCCACAGACAAATTCCACAGAGAGGGTGAATCGGACTCTGAAGACAGCAATTCGAGCATACGTGGATGATAAACACACCACCTGGGACCGATATATCCCCCAAATTTGCTTTGCACTACGAACAGCGCCTCATGAGAGTACGGGTCAAACCCCGTCCATGATGTTGTATGGGAGGGAGTTAGACACTTCATTGGATCTGATGACTCAGCCTGTCTGGAATGGAATGGAGGAACATGAAATCTCTTATCCCGAGAGTTTGAGATTGACGTTGCAAGAGGCACATGACCACGCAAGGGCAACCCTGGAAATCAGTCACAACAAACGGAAGCAGCACTATGACAAAAGACGTCGCTCTGTTTCTTATGCCATTGGTGACCTTGTCAGAGTGAAAACCCACCCTAAATCAGATGCACTGGCCAATTTTACAGCAATACTGGCACCCTTGTACTCTGGTCCATACCGTGTCACTCAAGTTTTGTCTGATGTGAACTACAGGCTTGCAAAGTTGGATACAGGACAGGATGCTGGTGTCTATCATGTGGTAAATATGCAACCTTTCCACACTTGAAATGCATGCAGCAGCCATACAACAAGTGGACCTCAGGATGGGTCAGAAACACCCGATGAGGGATTGGAGGACAATCTTCTGGTAACACAAATAAGTGAGGACCAACCTCAAGACGCATGCTTTTCACTGCCCAATGAGGCTGATGTTAATTGTGACGATTTGCACATGACGTGACCAAGCATGACATGAGTACTCGCAATGCTGACACTGACGTTAGCACATCTTCACGACATACACAACTTCCTGACTTTGACGTTGATCTTGAAGGTCATCGCTACAATCTCAGACCTAGACTGGCCCCTAGAATCACCTCAGGGTGGTCAGACAAGAAATGGACTAACGAGTATCATACTGACAGATTGGATCTGAAGTAATAATGTGTTCATGTTACTAGTAAGCTGTTCTTTCCTTGCATAGCAATGGGCATCTAGGAAGCATGGTTCTGATACTTACATTTTCATGTTTTATGTTGACAAAAAAAAAGAAAATTGTTTTACACATATGGTTTGGTTACACAAGCTTTTGTTTCTTTGTGGTTTGTCTTTGAAGAGCATAATGTGTAATTATGTAGCTTGTACTGACATGTATGCCAATTATTGCCTTTTGTATGTGAAACATGGTATGGGTTGATAGATTTCCAAATTTCCATGTATGGAGCTGAATTCAAATGTTGTCCTTATATTGTATACGGCCAGACAGCCTTTTTCTTTCGGCGGGGAATCTGTAACGGCCAAAGCTGTGTTTGCATGCATCACATTATGTGTGCCCTTTAAGAGACTGATCCCTTCACTTATAACGTGCACTATATGGTGATGACGAAGGACTACGTGACTGTGAAACGAGAACCACCATGGATGATAATTCCGCTCTGCCTTCTTGTTATTATTTTGTATTTACTCTTGTTTGTAACGCCAAGAAAGAGTTAATCTCTCATGTATGAGAGGAGCGCGTTGTTGAGTACCAACCATTAAATGTGTGGGACACCAATTTTCCGTTCTCCATCTCTTTCATTTCATGGATTTAAAGAGTTATCCGGGTCAGAGCGTTACAAACGGGGCTAGCTAACTTCAATTTAAGCTAACTCTATTAATAGAAAGAAATCCAAAGCACTTCTTCCGGTTCAAAAAAGTTAAAAAGCCTTTATTCACTTCTTTTCCATCATCACTATTAATAAAACACTGCACACTGGTGCATTTAGGCCTTCAGCCTTCCTCAGAGTCTGTATAATTAACAGGTGTAGATATAATTAGTCAGTGAAGTTGGGAGAAATCAAAAGAACCAATACAGGTGAACACAAATGAAACATATAATACTAGTAATGATTACTAGTAAAAGTTAAGTGTAGTTTAAGTTATATCAGCTGAAGAGTAACTTAGCATGGAACATTGCATTATTGTGTGAGCTTTAGACGATGACATTTTCTCTCGATCATTGTGGTTCACCCACAACTTCACTGTAATGTGTCAGTAATAACAATATAACTTTGCCTAAAGTTACTGCACATAAAGTTTCCTTTAAATCTGGGATGAGGAACGACAGACGCATGTTATGCCTTTTAACGGTCATACAGGAAATTGGAAAAAGAGGGAAATTCATGTCCATGAACACGAATCAATAGATTAAATTATGTGACTATATCACGAACTGCCGTGAGACTGGTGAATGCTGAGCCAAAGCGGAAAGCGAGTGAGGCTTGGAGCGGTGAGAACTGGGGAGCGGCCCAGGCTCATTTAAGGCCTGCGACCTGACGCTCGCGGGTGTTGTGCGGGACAATGGTGGTGTCGAGCAAGGAGAGTTCGGCTTTTCTCGATCTATTGGCCGCTGGAATAGATTTAGGAGTGAGGTTGGCTGGTTTTCGGGGTGATGAAAGATTGTGCAAATCCGCAATTTTTACCCTCCGCAAGGACGGTGCGTCAGAAATCAATCAGCGTTTGCTTAAATACGACCCACTTTCCAATCGGAGGAATTGTTGGCACGGATGAAATCTGTGCATCTGAATGATACAAGGATGGAATTGACGCTGGTAGAGGAGAGCGTGTGGCTGGTTGAGCAGAGACCAGCAGCCGTGTCTGGCGGAGAAAGATCGATCTTAGGCCGAAAAGATCCCCAGCATAGATCTCGTTATTTGGACGGGAAAAGTTGAGTCTGTGACGAAATGGCATAAGGGGCAGACCGAATGCTGATTAACCGTCAAATGAGTAGAGTTATCTGTGTTTATATCCCTGTATTTCACGATTTCACACTTACATCTACTAGCACGATAACGTAATGCGTATTTGGCGTGTATGGTAATACGTTGTAGGCGTGCTGTCCTGGGGGAGGGCTCCTAGCCGGGAATGGCCCGAACCCAGTGAACCCCCCCCCCCGTGTGATTAGAATTCTAGTGATATTGGTGGAGAAGGGGTGGTGGAGGGATGCTGTTTAACCGTCGACTAGATGGAGGTAAGACAGCTGTATTTATGTCCCAGGATTGATTACCTAGATTGTGTACCACCTGTGCTAATTAGCCTGAGTATCTGACGTGCTCCTCCCGAACTTAGTTTAAAACTACGTGTCTAAACTTCATTTCACGATTTCACACTTACATCTACTAGCACGATAACGTAATGCGTATTTGGCGTGTATGGTAATACGTTGTAGGCGTGCTGTCCTGGGGGAGGGCTCCTAGCCGGGAATGGCCCGAACCCAGTGAACCCCCAAAAACAATATACTGTAGGACAGCCGCCAGACTAAGATTACCCCCCAAATACGCGTTTGAGATCTGGCGGGAGCTAGTTCCCAGGAGTAACTTGTGGCAGGCCGGGGGTCTACGTGCTCTGAGGAGCGGTTTGGCATGCATGAGTGGGCCCCACCGACCGCGGAGTAAACTTCGTGGTTTTGGGCGACCGGTCGGGGCGGGCTCAACCGAGGCCCAGCGATGGCTCACCGCATTGGGACGGGTGAGCCCTGCCCGCCGATGGAGGAGCAGCGTGGTTGGAGCCCTGGCCAGGAGGACCCGAGTTGCCTGCAGTGGGATAGTTCACGGAGTCGGCGTACCGGCCCTACTGGCCATCAGCCCCTGCTAATCAGAGGACAGAGGGCGATATCTGGCCGAGAGGACCCATGAAGCCTCCGATAATACCCCCCCCTCCCCCGACGGACGGATGGGTTCTATCGGCTAGGCAGATAAAAAGGGTTTGGGACGCCCGACAAGGAGGCTCTCGCAACATCCGACGGGAGATCGAGACTCACGGCATCGAATGGATGAGCGTCGCATGCGGACGGCAAGCATAGGAGCCCACCGGGAGACCGCGTCGACGTCTTGACATGAGACCAAGGCTACGCTGCCAGACGGATAGTCTCCTCGGCGAGTAGGGAGAAGAGAAACCCGGAACTGGGGGGGCTCTGGCAGCATCCGATGGGAGATTGTAAGACTTAGGACATCGGACGGGTAAGCCTCGCCAGGTGGGGAAAAGGTTTGAGGATAGCAGAGACAGTTCAATGGTGTTCGGCGGGCGGATGAGGACCGCAGCGACGGCTTAGGCCTCGTCGCCCGGACGGAAAAATAGATGGGTGACTGAGACTGACGCCGACGCCTCACGGTGAGGCCAATACTCACTGAGTCTAACGGGTTAGTCTCGTCTGCCAAGTGGGAAGCGGTAAGTCGTCTCGCTGTGAGGCTCGCCGACGCCCAACGGGGCACAATACCCGCTGTGTTGGACGGGTAAGCGTCGCCAGCGTGGGACTAGAAAAGGCAAGGTTGTCTGGCCGGGAGCACCGCCGGCGTCCGATGGGAGATCAAGACTCACTGGGTCGGACAGGTGAAGACGGAAAGGTAAAGTTTGGTCGGGATGCTTAGCCGACATCCAACTGGTGGGCGTGCCCACCTGTTTGATGGGTTAAGCCGCTGGCGCAGGAGGAAAAGGTGAGGTTGTCCAGCCGGGAGGCTCTTGCGGCATCTGAGGTGAGATTGATACTTGTGAGCTGGGTGGTGGAGCCTCGCCTGTGGTGGGCTGAAGGCTAAGCTTGCCAAAACGGCCGGGTATGTCGCGTTTGACGGGTTCGATATTTTTTTGATGCGAGCAGACGGAAGAGCGTTTGTCTGGCGGGAACACCTCGCCGGCGTCAACAGGAGATTAAGACTTGCTGTGTTGGACAGGTAAAGACAGGAAAAGTAAGATTTGTCTGGCGAGCACCTCGCTTGGCCCAACGAGATACCAGGACTTGCTTTGTTGGACAGGTAAAGACAGGAAAAGTAAGGTTGTCTGGCCGGGAGCACCTCGCCGGCGTCAACGAGATACCAGGACTTGCTGTGTTGGACATGTAAAGACAGAGAAAGTAAGATTGTCTGGCCGGGAGCACTCGCCGGCGTCCAACCGGAGATTAAGACTCGCTGCGTTGGACAGGTAAAGACAGAGTAGTAAGATTGTCTGGCCGGAGCACCTCGCCGGCGTCAACCGGAGATCAAGACTCGCTCGTTGGACAGGTAAAGACATAACAATGAAAGCTGTGTGGCCGGGAGGCTCTACGCCAACATCCGACAGGAGGAAAATACTCGCGGTCTGGATGGGTAAGTCTCGCCGCCGTGGGGTGGAAAAGGTAAGGTTGTCTGGCCGGGAGGCTCTGCCGCGTCCGATGGGAGATCAAGACTCACTGTCGGACAGGTAAAGACGGAAAGGTAAAGTTGGGTGGCGGGAG
Source organism: Gymnocypris eckloni scoliostomus (assembly GCA_027564155.1). Taxonomy (NCBI): domain Eukaryota; kingdom Metazoa; phylum Chordata; class Actinopteri; order Cypriniformes; family Cyprinidae; genus Gymnocypris; species Gymnocypris eckloni. The sequence goes on from CM050434.1 coordinate 11,127,272, forward strand.
GCACTCGCCGTGACCTGACTGGAGATGGCAGCTCGCAGCCTGGATGGGTGAGACTCTCCGGCCGCAGGGTGGAAAAAGGCAAGTTTTGCTGGGAGGCTCTGGTCGTAAGTGATGGTTCGTGGTGTCAGCAGGGGAGCCTCGCCAAGCGTGTGATTTGAAGGAAGTAAAAGCCAGGAAAGCTCGCACCGATTTTTATGAAACTAGAGTTTGGTGGGCTGATTTAATGTGTGACTGGTCCGTTCTGATGTAGCTTTGGAAAGCTTCTGAAGACCATCTTCCTAGGGTTAGGATCTGATGTTTAGTGAGGCCTTTTGGGCCGCTGATGTTGCTGCCCGATGCGAAAGAGTGGCTGGAAAAAATTCTTGCTGAGATGCCTGCTGATAGCAGGACAGCTTTTAGATGTTTTGGAACCAGGTGCGACTGGCTGGTTTCCGGCATGGTCTAAAAATAAGGGTTCGAGGAAATGTAGCTTGGAAAATTCTGAGGCGGAAATACTGTGACGGCTTGGTAAGGTTGAGAGGCGAAGGAAGATTAAAAATGTGAACGACCTTTCTTGACTTGGTCTGTCTTACTTTGTTTGCTCAAAAGGAGATGGTTTCGCTATCGAGGATAGTTAGGTCCGAGATGGTGGGGTTAATGGTTGGGTCAAATTTGGAGGAGATGGCTAGCTCGGAGCATCTCAAAACCCAAAAACCTAAAATGAACATGGTGTTGAGTGTACGGGCTGTACTGGGGGTCTGGTAACCTGTGTGGAGGGTGTGGATGCACTTGGTGAGGATGTCTACGGTAATGGGTAGCCTGGAGTCGGGACGAGTAGGTCGGGTTCGCTGAATTCCTCTTATCAACATGGCAGTTTGAGAATTGCTAATATCGGGTGACGGGCTGTACAACAGCTTGTGGAAGAATTGGATACCGCTTATGTAACCTTTGATGGAGCTGACTTGGAGGCATTTAATGCTGTTGAGAAAAGAGATAAAGAGGTTATTGAGAGTAGAAAATTCAGGAACGGAATATTATGAGAGAGATAGAACAACTTGAAGCATTCCCATGCTGTCACGTATGTTTGGAGTGTTCTGGGGAGACAGCCTGGAGGATGGTGTCAGTGATTGTCAAGAGGGTTTTATGGGTGGCTTATGGAAATATTAATTCTGAACATGGAGGTACTGGGGTTGGGAATTTGTCTGCCTCTGGAGCCAACTGAATTTCTGCTAAAATCTGTGCTCGAACGTTGTGAGCCGCTTGCGAGGGGCTCTGTGGCAATGGCATTTGCTGGGACGGTCGTTGGTGTAGCGGTGAAGAGCGAGTATTGCGGTTTTGCTTGGAGGAGAGTGTTGTGGCTGGAGGCACTGTATTTTGCGGCCCTGAGCTGAGAGGGGTAGGCTGAGGATTGGGTTGGGAGGCCACTGCGGCCATGTGCTAGCTTGGGCTACGGGCCCTGGGCCGGGTTGTTGGGTAAGCTGCCACTGCGACCAGCGGGCTGCGGGCTCTGGGCAGAAGGGGTGGGCTGTTGAGCCAGAACTGGAGGTGGAGTTGGCTAGAAGCCCGTTTGAGTTATGGGTATTGCTGACTGGAAAGCCGTGCGGACGGACTGAGCTGCAGCCGGGCCCTCTGGGCCTTGCATCTGCGAAATCGGGCGTGGCCTTGGTCTTTGGTCGTGAACCCTTGTTTAATTTGCGCCTATAGGAAAGCTGAACAGGTTATTTCAGGATGAATGCAGCTGAACTCGATGGAGAATTTGGCAAATGGCAACTTTGATGTCCATATTCAATGATTAGGATTGTTGCAGCGCTTCTATCATGGAGAAATGACCAAGTCTCTCTCAAACGATTCTGAGAATTTCAGAATCAATTCTGGGCTTAGATTTTAACCAGATGAGCGATGACGCAGAGTTGCTTTAGAAACACCCATATGCTGCTTACTTCCAATTCCTCACGAGCATGCGCCCCTTGAACCTTTGTAAAATAACCTTTCATAGGTTTGGAAAGGTTGGAGCAAGTTACAAGGAGAGTCGCTGGCTTCATAGCGCAGGAGCGCTGAGAGAGACACGCGTTTGTTTGATGTACACTTGACGTGTGCGGTCTCGCCAGTCTGTGTTTTTCTTACAAATGCTTTGTGGAGTCATTATGCCTGTGGTTTGGAATGTGGTGGATCTATGAAAGTAAGATGTAAACCTCACTACGGAAGGCTGCTCTTATTTTAAATGCTGATCGCTTGATTGTGTAGACTGCTTGCTTTGACTGCCGTAGCTGTAGGCCACAGGAAGGGGTCCTGAAGAGCTATCGTAGCCTGCTCTGCTAATGGAGGTAACCTCACGCTAGTGTCTGCTACGGGAGCTGGAGGCCACTGTAAAGGAAAAAGAGAGTTATTCATAGCGAAAGGAAAAAGACTGAGATGTGTGGGGCTGTGTTGCAAGCGGAGGCAGCTTCGAGCTTGCGCCTGCGGCTGTAGCTGTATAGGCCATGGAAAAATGGTTGTGACGTTTAACAGGGCCGCTGGTGGTCAGTAACGAAGTAGCTTTATTATGCTACCATATTTAAGTACATTTCTAATACCTGTAGTTTCTGGAGTCGTTTGTTTAGTAACTTTACTGCGTTCCAAATATTGCACTTTACTTCGCTACGTATCGTAAAACATACCGTTACTCTTAATAATGTATATAATGTGCTCTGGGGCGTAGGAGCAGTGTCTGATTTATGAACAAGCTGATTATTTTGTAAAGAACCTGTAAAATTAATTCGCAATTGCTCCCAACGCTTCCTTTGCAAGTTGGAATGATCCGATAGTAGCTGTTCTCTAGTCGACGATTCACTGATTCAAATGATCGGTTTAGAGTGATGTTCCCAGTGGAATTAAATGCACAAGAGAGAACCGGGAGATCTTGGGGAAACGTGCGCAACTGATGCTGCAAGATAATTTATTACTGTCGAAATTTGGATTAATTATGTAACTGAAATTCATATTTGGGTCAAAACTGACAGTTGGTTGGGAACTAAATCTGTTGTGAAGGGGCTCTATTTAGCCCTCTGAAATGCATATGCAAATCAGGGTCAGTGTCTCTATGATTTAGGTCGAAAACAAAACATTAAATATAGCACAGGTTGAATGAGAATACCTCGTGCATGTTCATTTTACTGTTGGTCCGCGGTGATCAAGAGTGTATTCGTAAAACACATTTATCTCATCCAGCTTATCTGTCTAAGGAATGCTAAGCCAATTAAATGCTGGTAAAAATACGGAGGTTAAGTACGTCCGGTATATATTCTGGGCATGGTGTCATGGTTACATATAACATCCCATGTCTTCGAGGTCTTTTAACGATTTTATCAACAAATACCTGCCTTTGTAGATTTCCCCTAATAATTATTGGCAACATTGGTTGTTGCGTGCTAAAGGAGGCCGCTTCGCGTTAGCATCTGAAATTAGAAGCTAGAAGCCCGGCTAAATACTTGCGCTGCAGTGAAGCGAGTGAAGCTTTGCTGCGGTGAAACCTGGGGCGTGGCCCAGGCTCGTTGAAAACCTGCTGTTGCAACCTCCGGCCGGCGGAGGAGGCGTGTGGCTGGTCGAGAGCAGAGAGCAGCGGTCGTGGAGCCGGAGCTCGGCGTCCGTGTCTGGTGAAAAATAAAAATAAAAATAGGCGATCCTGGGGCGGCAGATTGCCCGGAGGGTTCTGAAAACCCCATCATGGATCTCGTTGTTTGGACGGAAATGTTGAGTCTGTGATGTAAAGGTAAATGGTGCCCCGAATGCTGTTTAACCGTCGACTAGATGGAGGTAAGACAGCTGTATTTATGTCCCAGGATTGATTACCTAGATTGTGTACCACCTGTGCTAATTAGCCTGAGTATCTGACGTGCTCCTCCCGAACTTAGTTTAAAAACTACGTGTCTAAACTTCATTTATTAACTTGAACTTGTGTTTAATTAGGCTAAGTATCTGACGTGCTCCTCCCGAACTTTATTAATAAAACATAATATTATGCTCTTGCCCCTTTCATGAAATGAATGCATGTAATTGAATGAACATTATTTTAGAACATTAAAATTGCTCAGGTAATGAAACTCTGTGTGAATTCAACATGCCTTATATCCAGATAATAAAATAAAAATGCTGCAATGTTCTGGTGTTATTTTGTTATTGTTGGGGGAGTCTCCAGCTATATCTTTAACCTTTTCAAACTACGGTCAGATTCAGATTGGTTTCAATCACTACATGACAAATTAACGCAATCTTTATCCAACTCTGATTGGCTTGGTAAAACTCTAATTTGGGTGGGTTTAGCCCGACCCCATTGGTCGTCCCGTCACTTTCACTAATTTTCACTTTCAAATAAAGGGGAAAAAAAATTAAAAGTGAAATTCTATGTTGAGAGAGAAATTATGCAGAAATAAGGATGTTACTTTTTATAGGACAATGTTTATGCATTTAGGCACATCATTTATTTTTGGAAATAGCTGTACCGGATACTTTAATCCAGGGGTTCCCTATCGAGCTGTCACGAGACATCACGGAGATTTCTCCGTTATGGGAACTCCTTCCTTCAACCTTTCCTGAAGTCCTATTGGCTCACGCCAGTCAAATGACTGGCCAATTGTATAAAGCATGCAAATATGGCGAGCTCGAGACAGTATAAATGCGATGCTCGCGACAATTATATCAGAATCTTCTACTTCACCTTGAATTCGTGATGGCTTCAGTGTGTAAGATCTGCGCGGGACCCATCGAACCGCTGGATCAGCATCTCCATTGCCTGCCTGGGCCTGGCTCACGCTGGCGGCGCTGGGCCAGTCGACTGTGGACTTTGCGCGGACCTCCCGGTCCGCGTGCTCCAGCCCGGCGATGTGGTTCGCGGCCTGTTGAGTGGGGCTCACTGCCGCCAGCGTGCCGCTGGTGAGCCCCCCTCTCCGGGCGGCGGGGCGCCCGTCTTGCCGTGCCGTCGAACCCAGCGGTCGCCGCATTCCCGATTTCCTTCCCGAGGACTGTTTCCGCCCCCTTCCAATATTGAGGATTCGTAGCCTTTTGGCCACGAGGAGGCGGCGAGGCCATGTCCATCTCGGCCTCGGAGAAGGAGGAGTGGGCAGGATCGAGCCCGAGCAGCTGGCAGCTCAGAGCCTTCAGGCCTCCAGGAGGAGCTCATGAGGGTTCTATCAAAAGCTGTGCAGGAGTTGGAGCTTACCTGGAATCCTCCGGAGGAGCCTGTCAGGAGTAAGCTCGACTCGTGGTACTTCAGGTCCACACGTAAAAGCTGACTCGAGGACATCGGTGCCTTTCTTCCCGATGTTCACGAACAGTTAGTGAAGGCGTGGTCTGCGCCCCAGTCGGTAGCGCGTCCATTCTAACACGCAGGCCATGTTCTCCACGTGGATGGGGCGGAGGCCCACGGATATGTGCGCTCTCCCCGTCGAGGAAACCGTTGCTGCACACCTGTGTCCTGCAGCAGCGACCTAGGCTCGGACATCAGCCTGCCGTCGAAGCCGTGCAGAACCACCGCCCACCTCGCTAATAAAGGCGTATGCCTCTGATGGCGGCAGCATCGGCGTTGCGCCATGGCAGTGCTGCAGGTGTTCCAGGCCAAACTCCTGCAAGCGGCGGAGTCCTCACTCCTGAGGCGGCGAAGGATCTGCGGCGCTGCAACGGACTTGGCGTTGATGGCGGCAGCGGCGGCCCAGTCTGTGGGTAAGGCCATGGGCTTCATGGTCGTTCTGCAGAGGCACCTCTGGCTAAACTTAGCTGACCTAAGGATGCCGATCGAGGTGCTCTAAGCGCTCCTATAATCTCCCTCCGGCCTCTTCGGTGATGCCGTGGAGACCATAACAGAGCGATTCGCTGAGACTCAAAAGCGGCGGCGATGAGTCACGTGATGCCTAGGCGCGCCTCCCAGCAACAGACTGCTAGATCCAGATCTTCGTCAGCGCATGGCTCTGCCCAGCGGAGGGATTTTCCCAGGCCTGCCCAGGCTGGGGCTACTGCTACTGCTCCTCGACAGGAGCCAGATGTCCGGAGGAAGGTGTGGGGCTCCGGCAGGAAGCGCCAAGGTCAGCGGAGGAGCCAGCGGCGCGACTCTCGCCCGCCACCGGCTGCTAAAGCCGTCTTCCTGACGATCGGAGGAGGGAGGAGGCGAGCAAGCCCAGCGCTAGCGCCAAAGTTCAGCTGCTCAAATGTGTGTGTGTTGATGTCCATTCAATAAAAATGCATACTTTCTCACAAAAGAGCTTTCTCCTCCTCACTCAATAAATGCGGTTCCCTTGCCCCGCCTCAGTAGCAGTGCAGGTCCGCATCCAACACAGGTTATAGCCGCGCATCCCAGCGACCGAGCAGCTAAAGCCGCTAAGTCAGTTCATAAGCGCATGGGAAGGTTATTCCGGGAATCTCGCGTTGGCTACTCAGCGTGATAGGCGAGGATATACTCTTCAATTCAGGCGCAGACCACCCGTTTCAATGGCGTGGTGCAGTCTCTAACATCGCCTCGAAATGCCCAGGCTCTGAGGCAAGAGATTGGCTGTCTGCTCGAGAAAGGAGCAGTAGGCGAGTCCCACCACACGAGCTGGAGGCGGGTTTTACAGCCTGCCGTGGTACCAAGAGGGATGGGGGCTTCGCCCAATTCTGGATCTCAGACCCATCAACAGGCGCTTTGCGACGTCCGTTCAGGATGTTAACGCTGAAGCAGATCCTGGCGCAGATTCGCCCGGGGACTGGTTTGCGTCCGTGGATTTGAAGGGCGCGTGCTTTCACATTCAGATAGCGCCGCATCACAGGCGGTTTCTGAGGTTTGCTTTCGAGAACACAGCGTACCAATACTCTGTTCTCCCGTTCGGGCTGGCTTTGGCCGCGCACATTTTCAAAGTGCGTGGATGCAGCACTTTCCCCTCAGAGCGGCGGGATCGCATCCTAAATTATCTGGACGATTGGCTGATTTTAGCTCAGTCCGGGACACGCTACTCAGCCATATAGACTCGCTGCTTATTCACCTGGAGTCCCTAGGGCTATGTGTGAACAGGCGAAAGAGCATTCTCGCCCGAGTCAGTCCATTCTGTATTTGGGAGTTTGCATGGACTCCTAGAAATGAGCCCGCCTCTCGCGAGGCGTGGCGGCCATTTTGTCTTACCTCGCCATTTCAGAGAAGGCAGCTCTGTTCATTTGAAAGAATTTCAGAGACTACTGGGACTCATGGCGTCAGCTTCGGCAGTGTGTCATCTGGGCTTATTACACATCGACCACTGCAGCTGTGGCTGGCTTCGAGTCCCCTGGACAGCATGGACCTCGGGACGTTTGAGTATCGCGGTCACCAGCGGCTGCATCGAGCTCTGGCTCCGTGGCGCAACGAATTTCTTCAGCGGGGAGTCCCCTGGGGTTGGTGACCTCAGCGTGGTGGTCACAACAGGCGCATCGGCCTTTCGGCTGGGGAGGCGGTGTGCGAGGATGCCAGCTTCGGGGCAGTGGTCAGAGCCTCAGATCGGTGGCACATAAACCGATTGGAATTGGAAGCAGTCTTTTTAGCTCTGAAGGAGTTTCAAGCACAACTGGAGCGGCAGCATGTACTGATTCGCACCGACAACACGTCTGTAGTCGTACATAAATCGCCAGGCGGCGTCCGTTCGAAGGCTTTGTGCAAGCAGGCAGCGATGTTACTGCTATGGGCGGTTCTCGCCTTCTATCCATCAGAAACAACGCACATCCCGGTCTTTTGAATCGCGGGGCAGACATGCTTTCAAGGAGGAGAATTCCTCAAGGGAATGGAGGTTACACCCGAGTCGGTTCGGATGATTTGGAACCTCTACGGGAAGCAGAAGTGGATTTATTAGCTACGGCGAGAATGCACACTGCCCGTCGTTCTTCTCTCTGTCACTCCCGTTGGAAGGGCGCTCACACGCTGGCCGACAACCAGGCTTTATGCGTTTCCTCCGATCAAGATATTGCCTCTGGTGTTATGCAAGATCAGGGAGGAGGCGGCGTCCGTCATACTCATAGCTCGAACTGGCGAACCAGCCTTGGTTTCCGGACCTGACAGAGCTGCTGATAGCCCCCTGGCCGATTCGGTCAGGAAGGACATGTTATCTCAGGTGGGCGGCTCGGTGTGGCACCGAACCCAGAACTATGGAACCTTCATGTGTGGTTGCTTCAGGGTTGTCAGGGAGCTAGATGCATTGCAGGCTCGTGTGGTCGGCACACTCACGGAGCCTTGAGCACCCTCTACAAAACGATTATATGCCTTAAAATGGGGAGTGTTTGTGAAATGGTGCCATCAGGCTCACATCGACCGGTTGTTTGCACCGTGTTGGATGTTCTGAGTTTCCTGCAGTACAGGCTGGATAGTGGATCGTTACCCTCGACACTAAAAGTCTATGTGGCGGCCATTGCAGCGTTCCGTTCACCGCGGGGTGGCCAGTCGATCGGCCCCATGGTGGTGAGTTTTCTTAAGGGAGGCGAGAAGGCTACACCCTCCGAGGCCACCTTGGTTCCGCCTTGGGACCTAGAGGTGGTATTAAGAGCTCTCTCTCAGCCACCTTTTGAGCCGTTATCATCAGTGGGTTTGAAGGGTTGTCTCTCAAAACTGCACTCCTTCTTGCACTCGCGTCAGCCAGCGCATAGGAGATTTGCGCCTTTTCTGTGGATAGTGACTGTATTCGCTTTGGACCGGTGACTGCAGCGTCACTCTCCGGCCGAGGGGTATGTACCTAAATCACTTTCTACCCTTCAAGATACAGACTGTTTCTCTGTCTGCCTTGTCTTCCGAGTCAGCCTCGGGTGAAACAGATGCTC
>CM050434.1:11136128-11239236 GCA_027564155.1 Gymnocypris eckloni scoliostomus
CAGCAAACGCTGCCTACACAAACACTTCAATAGCGCATATCTAGGTTAACATCATATTGAGCGCCATGTAAAGTTGTTACTACATACATCTTTCAGATGAAAAGCCATATTTGAGGTTGATGAATGATAGGTGAGCGTTTGGATGTCCTGCCCGATTGTATTACCACATAGACCAGCCGTTAACAATCTGTCCATCACGGATCAAGTAGCCTCTAGTTCAAGACCTCGCTCGCCTACAGTGCAATTCGCCAGGTATACATCCGCTTAAAATATCAGGGTGAAAGTCATCAGAAGCCATGGCGTAGTATAGACCCAGCTCCCAACCCAACTTTGAGAATAGATTAACGGCGATATTTTTTTTTTTATCGCCGATAAGAGTCTCACGTTAACGCAGCACGTTAACGCCGATAACGCCCACCACTAATAATTTATACTTATTTTATTTTAATACAATATTAAAATATTAAAATTAAGTATGCTTTAGGGCTGTGATGGTATTGATTTTGTATTACCGCTGTGAAGCAGCAACAAATATCGCGGTTTGGCGGTTAATCGCACGACCCCCCCCAGTAAAAATTTTTTGACGTGGTCGCACTTGTGCAAATGCATGGTCTGCTGCTCCTGCGCGCTGCAGAGCCACTGCACATTGTAGCAGGACTCAGATTTCACTGATCACCTGAAGAGATGCACTTTCAGCAAGCACTTAGTGGGTAGAGCTACACTCACTGCATCAGCATGAAGGTGCACGCAGCAGACTGAGCAACGGAGGATTTGGTTTCAAACTAAAGTAAAAGACTGCTTCTTAAACCAGAGAAGGTGACACAATAACACTGATGAAAAGAACGGGTTGAATGTCGAACACTTTCGTTACCATATAGCTATAAACTAGATTAATAAATGCATGCTGATTAATTTATCATAAATAGAGCCCTGAATGACTTGATCAAGAACGCATGCAGCTTGTAAGTTTGCAAATGAACATGGAAATGAATGATAATAAAGTTCTTATTTATTCTTAAAACAGCAAATTAAATGAACAATAATAACAAAATAATATTAATCTCTATAACTTTTTTATATATATCTTCTGAGTTTAATAGGAATTATGGAACAGTCTTTGTCATCGTTTGTAACCCATTCTTTGTACAACAAATTATTAAAAGAATAACAACCTGAGCAAGCTGCAGAAACAACAAGCCGAGCTCAACATGCCCCATGCTTAGTTCTGGTGAGATGTGCTCAACTTCGATTCATATTTCTTTAGACATTGTTTTTCGGGTAAGACTCCGTGGATATGAACGCACTTGTCCAAACACAACTTGTTGAAAACTGTGTTTGTTGAAACGGATAGGTTGTAACAGCAAATTAGGAGGTAATTAATATTATTTGACGATTCGTTAGGCTACATTTATGATAACAATATTTTTAAAGTGCAACATAAAATATGTTTTTTCTTCTTCCTGACCCGACCGTTCCCGCGAAATATATCTCGTTTCCAGAATCTCACAATTACATTTCCTCTACTGAAAGAGAGAGAGAGATAACAAATAAAAATATAGTCTGCACAAAATGTATTTTATTGTAGGCTATTTATTTTATTCATCTTGTCCAGAATCAAATTAGTTTTACATTTTGTTGTCAACATAATAATGTGTCGCAGAGAGAAAAAATAATAATAATGTAGGCTAGTTTGTAAAAAGCATATTTGTTATTTTTATTCGTCTTGTCAAAATACTAAATTTGTTTAACCTTTTGCTGTCAACACGGAAAAGTGTCGCAGAGAAAATAAGACATCTTTCATTTAAATTTATATGTAAAATATGAACAAAACCGTTGGCTTAGACATTGTAAAATTAAATCTCTTCATGAAACTAAACAATTTAACTTCCTGAGAAGAATGTCCCGAGTCAGACTTGCCTGATGTGGGTTTCTGACCATTTTGCAGTCGGAGTTGAACATCCTTCAAGGACCACCTTTTTCTCCATCCTTATTCTGCTCTGTCACTCATCGACGGGCTCTGGGCAAAACCCTGCCATGCCGCCCCACTTCACTCAAATACGATTTTAAGATTGGATAATTTGTTTATTGACACAACTTCATTGAAATAAAAGCAAGCACGGGCATGTTTTCATCTATTGCAATGTAAAATAAATAATAAATAACCACTAAAGCTGCTGCAGAAGATCATCTCATCTGGCGGATCCTCTTCCTCCAGAGAAATACGTTTGTGTCAGGGTTATTGTAGTTTTGCATTTTAAAATCGTTTTTTTTTTGCTTTCAATTTTCGCTAAAAATGTAAGTTTCATTTTTTTGTATAATTTGGTTAATTTTAGTGTAGTTTTTATTTTGTGAAGTTTTCACCCTAAAGGCTACATGTTAGTTTCGGTTTTAATTTGAGTTTTAGTAATTCAAGTTTAGCAGAACTAACAGAACACTTCCAGAGCACAGACCAAAGACATTTTAATTTAAACGTATTGACGCAAACCACTAGCAACACTAAATTAAAGCATGCTGATTAGAAAATCATTAATTTGATTATTTTATATAGTCGCTGTTGGTTTCGTTTTGTTTGAGCTTGTCATTGTTTATCTATTCTTCTTTCTTTCTTTTTTTCTTGTCTTAATGCCTTTATTTTTCTCAAATACAGTTCTTAACACAACATATTTCACCGTTTAAACATGTATACAAATTTTCTTATATTTCAATTCGTTTAACAAGCATTTTAGAAGTAAAAATAAAACATTTCATAGTCAAAAAACGATGCGGCTCATTTAGGTGACTTGGTTTGCTTTGCATAAATTCGTTTACTGTTTTATATATTAAATGAAACAAACCTGTATTTGACAAAAAAACAACGAAATAAGTCAGTCGCACTGGGAACTGCTCTCACCAGAAGAGAAGGCAAAATATCTGCGTGCACTCGATGCAAATGCAAACTCTGGGTTGCTGCGACTGTCCTATGATCTGAGTTACACAAAAACTACCCAAACATTTAAAAAAATGTTTAATAAAATAACCGTGATTTTTAGAGTATATGTGCACACTATAAAATTAACTGGAGCAAGCTGGTGATCACTTAAATGCGTCAACCGAGTGATTGCGCGAATGATCGTTACCTCTCCATCCTCTGAGGTGAATCCATCACCCCGCTTTATTACACAAATTAAACACTGTAGGCTATATGATAAAACAATACATACATTAGGCTATAATCTTACCGTTCAGAAGCACATGTCTGGCTTTAAAACTCACCAGACAGCACCAGCAGCAAAAGGAATTCATGTATGGATAGTTTTCGTTTTGATGACATTTATGAATGTATATTAGTATGTTTTGCAGCCTATTGATGACGCGCAGTTGTGGGGCGGCGCGGGAGCGGCATTACTATGAAGCAAATTTTATTTAGATGTAGAATAACTAAGCGGTGATAACGAATGCCCAAAATATAAACTACAAATATCTGTCCCTTTGCCCCTGACTGTGTTGCTGCCGAGCGCGCCGACCCCTGCTCAACGACAGCCCGCCTGTTCTGTCAGGGTGGCGTTATGCTGCGCACTGTGCGCAATAAAATACATGACACAGAAGCACTGGTGCGTGCAGCGCGTGAGCAATAAGAGGGAGTAAAACACTCAGATATGCTGTTCTGAAAGGATGTCGGGATATTGTTAGACCGCCCACTCCCGTTCAAATCACACCAGAGTTACTGACCGTTACTGTGTTTTATTCCTGCTCGGGTCCCGCGAAAAACAGTGCGGTGATGACGGTTATGACCTCAGCACCGCGGTTGGCATCTCATTACCGCGGTGAAGCGGTTATGCGGTTATCGTCACAGCCCTAGTATGCTTATTATAATGCTTAATCATAGTTGACATTTAGTTTTTTTATATAATACATGAACATTGAAACGTGTAAATTAATCTTCGGCCCCACAATAACATATAGCACAAATACACTTAACTTCACAGTCCAGTACACAAGACATACAGAGACTTCTTACCCCGTGTATTACAGACTCAAAGGACATGAAATCAATATATAGAGATAGACTAATAACACAAATAAAGAATAAATAACTAAGTAATATTAATAAACATTGTAAGTTTATACAAGAATGCATTTATAGCATATAGCACATATAGCTTTAGTATACTTACATAGTAATGAATAAATGTGATTCGTAAAATATATAAAATTATATATTATATATAAAATATATATTATATTTTACTTTTGAAAACAAACTGAAGCACGTTCATTACGTAAATATTTAAAATAAATTGCAGCAGATCTACACATGATTATAAATAACTAATACTTTTTAGACCCACTAGAAGCTGATTCATTTAGCTATTTTCTTACACAAAGTAAACATAAAATATACTTTAAGCGAGAGTAAAATAAGTGTTTTATGTAAATACACTAAAACTTCACTTAAAGTATGCTTGTCTTAAACATATTTCTTAAAAGACAGCAGAAGTGACTGAATGCAGTCTGTTCAGTTTGATTGATGAATCATATATTACACCAAAAACATGATGATCATATTAAAACACTGACTTGTTTTCTTCAGGAATATAATATTTCTGTTATAATGATATTGTGTGATTAGTGTTTGTGTTGATCAGTGTTGTGTGTGATTGTGTTGTAGAGCAGCTGCAGTATCTCTCAGCTGTATCAGTGCAGTCACTGTGACTCTGACTGACGGAGGTTTTTGTACGACTCTTTATCACTGTGTGAACACATATTTACTGTTTGGATAGTGGAAACTCTGACAGTAATAATCTCCTGTATCTTCAGTCAGGACTCCACTGATGGTCAGAGTGAAATCACTGTTAGATCCACTGCCACTGAATCTAGGTGATGTTCCAGTGTAAAGGCTTGTTGCATAATATATCAGGAGTTTAGGAGCTTCTCCAGGTTTCTGTAAGTACCAGTGTAAGTTACTACCACCATGCACGCTACTGCTGGTTTTACAGTTTATTCTGACTTCTTGTCCTTGAGCTGTTGTTATTAATGATGGACTCTGAGTTACAGTGATCTGTCCTCTACACTCTGAAAGAAACGAAAACAGGACACAAATTACAATAATGTATATTTCACATTTTAAAATAATTAATAATCATTCTGAAAGTTTTACTACAAACCTTGAGCAAACAGTTTGAGAGTCCAGATGAGGATGATGATGTTGTTCATTGTAGTTGTTTTGTCTTGTGTGATGATGAAGATTGTGTTCTGCTCTCAGTCATGAAGTGTTAAACACACAGCACTATAAACACTCAGAGCACTGAAGCGTGTGCTGACGATGCAAACAAGTGGGCAGGATTTACAACAACTTGTGCTGCTAACAAAGTCATGTACACTGTTATATCACTAATATTTATATCACTAATGATTTTACATTCTCACAACTAAAATTTTTCAGTAACATTTTTTTAATCATTGTGTGATAACTTAATGGTTTAATTGTTTAAATCTTTAAGGGAACAACAAGTCATTTCTGTCTCTATACTCAGACACTTATTACAGCGGTTTGACTCACATTAACATGAATGCAGCGTCACACAGAAGTCTCTGTAGAAATCCGCTTCATATTTGTATTTCCCAGCTATTCTGCAGCCAGCAGTGTCTGATAATAGATATTTACTGAGATAAAGATGAGTAATATTCTGCTGGTCATGTGATCTCACCATAGAGACTCATAAGATACAGCATTCAGCGGCTTCAGTTACTGTATGTCAACAGAGACGCCATCTTAGAGCATCCAATCACTTCAATAGTTCCCAACACATCTTAATGACTGTTGTACACTCAATATTATGAGACACCATAATGTTTAACATCTCTGTGTAATTTACAAACATACAGTTTTATCAATTTCTGAAAATGGCTGCCTGAGTTTGTTTCCAATTGAATCAATTTTCTTTAAAAGGGGGATATATAAAGAAAATCAGTTATCTCAGTCTGGTCATATGAGTCTAGACTGAACAATGTGCATCTGAAAAGTGTGCATCAGAATTGTGATTAATTTCTCTGAAGCTGCAGTTTTTTCTTCTTCTGTGAATCACGATGATTGCGCTGCATATGAAGAACAAAAGCATCATAATGAGAAACTTCACAACATCATCCATGATTAAGAGGTCAAAGGTCACATCAGGGGTCAAAGCTAGTCAAATATATATCTTTAAAAAGTGCAGGAGAATGAATGAGAAATATAGGGCTGAATCATGTCATTGTAAATGAGAGAATAAAGAAAATAATAAACTCTGAAAGATTACGTAGTCTTCAAGCAATAACTTATTGAATAAAAATTGTGTGAAAGAGTTTACTTTTTTAAATAATTTCACCAAAACTAAAGAGTGTTTCTGCTGTCAGTGTGTTGAAGTGTTGTTTCTGGAGTTTGTGTTCACTCGAGTGGAATAGAGGTTTTTGTTCAACCGCTTCATTAGATTGTGTCACTGTGGTACACTTTCGGTGGAGGAACTAAACTGCTGCTCGGTAAGTCTCTATTTTAATTCTCCTATATACAAATATTATAATTTAATTAAAAATAAGAAAATGTTAAAACAGCCAAAAAAGCAAAATAAATGATTTTTTTAATTAAAATTTTTGTCACATTATAACTGGATTATTCTTACTGAACACACAAATCTTGTCTAAACACATTTCTATAATGTTACTCAATATGAGTTTTATCAGTTCATCTCAGGTTTCTTTTCCTTCATTTTACACTGTGTTCATAAATACATTTTTATTATAGATTTCATTCATGAAAAAGTGATATTTGAATATAGATAGTTACTTTTATAGTTCAGTCAATGATTTTGAATCTCATGTTGTGCTTATAAATTATTGATTTATAATACAAGAAAAACATAAAAAAAATTGCGTGTACATTTTTATTAGACTTTGGATAATTGTAAAGACAAATATAAGAGAATATATACACTAAAATATAATATCTTTGTGTTTGAATATAAAAATAACTGCAATGAAAGCAGTCGTATTGGGCCGGTGATTGTTTCTCAGCGGGACGTAAGTGATTTTCAGCATTTACAGGCTGTAGTCGGTGATTTTAATGCCGTTCGTATCCTGATGTCTGTGTTTTTCTCTCTGTGTAAAAATCCCCGGCTGAATAATCTGCTGTTTTTTGACAAACACCAAGGTCGTGAGGTAATTTAATCACCGTCCGAATCCACATCTCTGAGTTTACGAGAAGAAATCGATTCTAAATTCAGTGTTTAAACCCTTCTTGAGCACTCCTGGACACCGTACGGTAACTGTTGCGCTTCGGTGTAATGTGCATGCATATTTATTTATGAAATGCTGGAAAGTATTTACAAGAACAATATTTCATAACTGCTCCATCACAGAGAATGTGATCAGAAAGAGAAGAAAAGCACGTAAACATTTGAAATGTGTCTTTATTAGGACAGCAGCTGGTATGCAGTATAATTAAAACATGTGTATTAGTCTAAATACAGTTATTATATACATAACTATATCACGTATAATTATATACAACTATAGCTATAAGTCTATAAGTCTATTTTAATATTTTTAAACAGGACATTTAAATAATCAAATAATAAATAGGATTATATATCATAAAGTATGCTTGGAATATTAAAAATAAATTGTATATAATAATCCTTTTTAAATACATTTACACAAAAGTAAGAATACATTTGTAAATAAAATACATTTTCATCCATAAGAGAAACAATTACCATCCGAATAGGACTTTAGTAAGTTACGTTTAATTTATGAGGTTTCATGTAAGTGTATAAAGAGATTGTGTAGTTTGTATATTGTGCATCTGTAGTGATGTTGAATGTGATGAATGATGATATTGTTGTGATTTTGACTGCACTCCTCGTGTCTGCTGCTGAAAGTCGTGTTGAAATGCTGTGAATGCTGCAGGGCAGAAGAGTGCTGGAGCTGCAGTGTGTTTTCTGTGTGTTTGTGAATGTGTTGTGTTTGTCTCCTGCAGCTGGTCCCACAGTGAAGCCCTCAGTGTCTCTGCTGCCGCCCTCTTCTCTGCAGATCTCTGGAGACTCAGCCGCACTGCTCTGTCTGCTCAGCTCTTACTCTCCACAGGGGGCGCTGGTGAGCTGGACACTGGACGGCTCAGAGGTCACCGAGGGGGTTGTGACCAGCGCAGAGAGCGAGCAGGACGGCCGCTACAGCCGCAGTAGCGTCCTGACCCTCAGCAAAGCACGCTGGGAAGCGGGAGAGCTGTACGTCTGCAGAGTAACACATGCTGAAGCTCCTCATGAGGTCTCGTTCCACAAGAGTCTCTGTTAGTCGCTCGCAGTGCTGATGTTTCTCCAGTGAGCTGCTCTCTCCTGAAGATGAGTCGTATCTGAGTGTCCTGTGTCAGGCAGGATTCACATGAGTCTAGTGCTGCAGCTGTAGTCATTTACAACTCAATACTGAAAGAGAGCTCTAGTGTCAAAGCACTGGCTGATCTTTCAATCTGCTGTGTTTGCTGCAACATTCAATAAAGCTTCTCAACAAACTCCATTTGTGTCTGACAACATCATTCAACTAACAGATGACGATCATGTGGTGTTTGTTCAGGTGTTTTCAGTAAATGTAGTCAAATAAAGCTCTTGGGGTTTGAACATGGTCTCTGGAGACAGAGCTGCTCTATTCTGAGAGGATCACAATCACTCCACCCTGACAATGCAAATGATTTTCAGCCCACACTCCCAGAGTCACTGTTTGATTGGTTACATGATCTGGACTGAAACACACCAGTTTCACTTCTGCTGTAGTCCAGCAGCCCAGGTCAAAAGGAAATATATTGAAATTGTGCTTTTTTTTAGACATGGTATATTTAAATTATGCTATACTAAATGCATATTAAATGTATTATTTTGAAACAATATATATATTAAGCATAATATATATTATTAATATATATTATTTTAAGATAAGCTTGAGATCAAGTTTAAGCTATTTACAATATATTTTTATATATTTAATTATGTTAAACTTTATTTCTTCACAATCCATTTAAATGATTTGGTCCCACTTTATATTAGGAGGCCTTAACTATTATGTACTTACACCCAAAATTTATAATTTGATACAATGCACTTATTGTGTACACACATTTTTACATTGCACTTACATATTTAAATAAAATAAAAAACTGCATGTAGTTGCATCTGAAATACATTTTTGTAATTACATTTTATAGTTTAAACAGAATTACCTTAATTCTGAGACAAATATGCATATTGCTCAAATATTTGTTGTTGGACATTAAATATGCCTTTTGTATAATTTTAAACCTACATATAGGTGTATTTTTATGATAGCAGTATCCGTAAAGGGACTGTATTGTAATGAGTAAATAGAATGTACGCATATCCTAATTAAGCTCAGATGAGTTAATGTGTGTTTCTTATTGCAGATAAAATGAACTTTCAATTTAGTGATTTTAACTTTTAATTAAGTGGTATTAATGCTTCAAAGAGCAATGATAGATTGTAATGTTCTAATGCTATCTGTCACAGCTGTTCTCAGACCAGAGAGACAAGCTGCATGGCTATGAGAGTACATGAGAGAGAGTCAGTGGAAATATCATTGTATTCCTATCGGTCAGTGTTAGAGGAGCTCAGCTTAGCCTGACAGTTTGACTGATTAAGACTAAGTTATCTTTCCAGTAAAAATAGACACGGTGACTGAGGTTGATCTTTGTTAAATTTGCTTTATGGAACCAAATCATTTGACAGTGAGTCAGACTGACTGAATTAAGCCTGTTAAACTTGTTTTATTTACATTTATGCATTTAGCAGACTCTTACATCCAAAGTGATTCAGGCTATACATTTTTTTTGTCAGTATGTGTGTTCTCTGGGAATTGAACCCACAGCCTTTTGCACTGCTAACGTGATGCTCTACCACTGAGCCACAGGAGCCTACAGCCTTTATGAAAGCTTCGAGGCGTTAGAAGTCAGAAGACACAAGTTAATTTATGATTTGTTGTCTATCTGAACCAAATAAATAAAAGTGATTATCGTTTTTACATTGCATTGAATCGAAACGAATCGAAATCGAATCGCACTGCATCGTAATAGAGGGTGAATCGTATCACATCGCATCGCTGGCTGCTTCACATGTATCTTCAGTGTATCGTATCGTTGACTATGCATCGAGATTGTGTGTATCGATGCTTATTGTGCATTTCTCAGTTATGGAGATGCACATCCCTAAAAAAATATATATATATATATATAGTTAGTTTTTATTATTATTTATTTATCTTTTATGTATTTATTTATTGATGCAAGTACATAGTAGTTAAGGCTACCAAGTATTTATCTTTTAATGTGATTTAATAACATTTCATATCAGCATACAGCAGCATATATAAAATCTTGAGCAAAACACATAATAAACTAAAGATCAGTGAAATGCGATGGCAGAGCTCTTTTTATCCATTTGTAGAATATTTCAGTTATAGCTGTATTACTGAAAATAACACTATGAATATAACATCATTGAATAAATAAGCATCAAGACACAATTTCCTGAAGAAATAAAGTTACTGAAAAACAAAATGCAGAAGTGAAGAACAGCATATTTACAAACGTAAGCCTGCAAACGGCTGAACCAAACAAAGAAACAAAATATGAAATATCATTTTCATCTTCATGTGGATTGTCACTTCTTTGAGTATGACTTGTATTTTCAGCAGCTGAGGGTTTGTATTTCAGACTCTGTAGAATTGAAAGAGTGTTTTATCAGACGCACGGCCTGTGAAAGAAAAAATCATTTATCAAATTAACCAACGATTAACAGTTTTGCATCTGTGTTTGAATATCTGTATTATAATTGTATATATTATATAATTTATACTTATTTTATTTTAATACAATGTTATTTCGTTTTTAAACAATACATGAACATTGAAACACGTGTAAATTAATCTTGACCCCACAATAACATATAACACAAATACAATTAACTTCACAGTCCAGTACACAAGACATACAGAGACTTCTTACCCGTGTATTACAGACTCACAGGACATGAAATCAATATATAGAGATAGACTAATAACACAAATAAAAGATAAATAACTAAGTATTATTAATAAACATTGTAATGCGTTTATACAAGAATGCATTTATAGCATATAGCACATATAGCTTATAGTATACTTACATAGTAGTGAATTAATATGCTTTACAAATATATTAAAATGTAAAAAAAATAAATAATTAGATCTTACTTTTGAAAACAAATTGAAGCACGTTCATTACGTACATATTTAAAATAATTTGCAGCAGATCTACAAATGATTATAAAGAACTAATACTTTTTAGACCCACTAGAAGCTGATTAATTTAGCTATTTTCTTACACAAAGTAAACATAAAATATACTTTAAGTAAAAGTAAAATAAGTGTTTTATGTAAATACACTAAAACTTCACTTAAAGTATGATTGTCTTAAACATATTTCTTAAAAGACAGAAGAAGTGACTGAATGCAGTCTGTTCAGTTTGATTGACAGAAATCATATTTTACACCTAAAACATGATGATCATATTAAAACACTGACTTGTTTTCTTCAGGAATATAATATTTCTGTTATAATGATATTGTGTGATTAGTGTTTGTGTTGATCAGTGTTGTGTGTGATTGTGTTGTAGAGCAGCTGCAGTATCTCTCAGCTGTATCAGTGCAGTCACTGTGACTCTGACTGACGGAGGTTTTTGTACGACTCTTTATCACTGTGTGAACACCCAGCTACCACTGATCTGGTGTAAACTCTGACAGTAATAATCTCCTGTATCTTCAGTCTGGACTCCACTGATGGTCAGAGTAAAATCACTTCCATAGCTTGATCCACTGCCACTGAATCTAGATTGAGTTCCTGGCTGGAGGGTTTTTATGTAATATATGAGGAGTTTAGGAGCTTCTCCAGGTTTCTGCTGATACCAAGACACACAGTTACTACAGCCAGAAATCGGCTGACTGGTTTTACAGCTGATTGTAACAGTTTCTCCTTGTTTGATGGATTTTATTTCTGGATTCTGAGTCACTGTCACTTGTCCCAGGATCTCTGAAATAAGACAATTTAGACGTTTAGTTATTAGGTTCTTGGACTGTACGTAAGATGTGTGTAATGTTATTAGTACATATATTTACCCTGAATGCAGAGAGTCAGTGTCCAGATAAAGATGATGATGTTGTTCATTGTAGTTGTTTTGTCTTGTGTGATGATGAAGATTGTGTTCTGCTCTCAGTCATGAAGTGTTAAACACACAGCACTATAAACACTCAGAGCACTGAAGCGTGTGCTGACGATGCAAACAAGTGGGCAGGATTTACAACAGCTTGAGCTGCTAACAAAGTCATATACACTGTTATATCACTAACGATTGTTCATTCCTGGGATTCGTAACATTTCAACTTGGAATATAAATTTTGTTCAACTACATGAGATTCAAGTTCTAAATATCCCACATCATTAGGCACATGTCAAACCTCCAAAAAAATCATATTTTCCCACCTCGGGCATTAGAGACCTTTTATTATTTATTATATTTTCTCAACCCCGTAATGAACAAAATGGGATTGGTTTAAAAATGATTTTACACAGAAATTGTTATACAACAAACATGCATCTATTGTTTATGTGTCTCTCGTAGCAATTTAATGATAATAAATGTAAAATAGCATAAATTAAATAGCCAAAAACTGTTTTTTACTATTTTGTCCTGCTTTTCAAATAAAACAATCAATTACAAAACAACAATTAAAAAAGATTGACTTAACACTGAAAATGTTTTAACACTCTATCAGACATTATACCAACAAAGCAAAATGTTGGGCCATTTTTGAGACCCCTTCTTGAATCAGGCATGTATTGTTTTCTGTACAAATAAATGCAGCCTTGCTGAGAAGAGAATTCTTTTAAAACATTAGAATATATTACAGATCCCAAGTTGAACACTATGTCTGAATGTTATAATACATGTATTAATAGAGCTGTTGAAGGGTAATTATTTTTATCATTATTATTGTATTTTTTATTTAATTTACAGAACAACATTTATGAATGATGATGGAGCTTTTATTTTGGCAGAAACCCGCAGGAAGACCTCAGTGCTTCTTTTTGTTGACAGCATATTTATAAATGATTCTGAGGAGTTTAGAAAGATGTTTGTCGCACGTATCGCATTGGCACATGCCTTTAAAAAAAACTGATACAAATGTTACTGAGCAACTGACGAGTAAATTTGAGTTTTTTCACTAAAAATGGCCACTGCTCCTCGTGTAGTGTCGGACAGTAGAACATATATTGCAGCAGGGGCGATTCTAGGGTGAGTGGATATCCGGGGCTAAGCCCAAAGACATTTAAATATGTGTCAGAAAACAAGGGATTACACTTAAAAATATAGGCTATGTATGTTTAAATTATACTTTAGCTAAGTGCCTATTTTTTTAAGTCTATATAATATATAATATAATTACAATGTAAAGTGTAATATAAATGTGTATATATGCAGTGGTGTGAAAACGTGTTGGCCCCTTCCTGATTTTTTTGCATGTTTGTCACACTTAAATGTTTCAGATCATCAAACTAATTTTAATATTAATCAAAGATAACACAAGTAAACACAACATGCAGTTTTTAAATGAAGGGTTTTTATGAAGGAAAACAAAATCCAAACCCATTTGGCCCTGTGTGAAAAAGTGTTTGCCACCCCCCTGTTAAAACATAACTGTGGTTCATCACACCTGAGTTCAGTTTCTCTAGCCACACCCAGGCCTGATTACTGCCACACCTGTTCACAATCAAGAAATCCCTTAAATAGGACCTGCCTGACAAAGTAAAGTAGACCAAAAGATCCTCAAAAGCTACACATCATGTTGAGATCCAAATAAATTCAGGAACAAATGAGAAAGAAAGTAATTGAGATCTATCAGTCTGGAAAAGGTTATAAAGCCATTTCTAAGGCTTTGGGACTCCAGCCAACCACAGTGAGAGCCATTTTCCACAAATGGTTGAAAACATGGAACAGTGGTGGACCTTCCCAGGAGTGGCCGGCCGACCAAAATTACCCCAAGATGCGCAGCGACGA
This sequence comes from Gymnocypris eckloni scoliostomus, assembly GCA_027564155.1. Taxonomy (NCBI): domain Eukaryota; kingdom Metazoa; phylum Chordata; class Actinopteri; order Cypriniformes; family Cyprinidae; genus Gymnocypris; species Gymnocypris eckloni. Next base: position 11,150,234 of record CM050434.1, read on the forward strand.
CTCATCCAAGAGGTCACAAAAGACCCCACAACAACATTTAAAGAACTGCAGGCCTCACTTGCCTCAGCCAAGGTCAGTGTTCATGACTCCACCATAAGAAAGAGACTGAGCAAAAATGGCCTGCATGGCAGAGTTCCAAGAAGAAACCGCTGCGGAGCAAAAAGAACAAAAAGGCTCGTCTTAGTTTTGCCAGAAAACATCTTAATGATCCCCAAGACTTTTGGGAAAATACTCTGTGGACTGACGAGACAAAAGTTGAACTTTTTGGAAGGTGTGTGTGTCCCATTACATCTGGCGTAAAAGTAACACAGCATTTCAGAAAAAGAACATCATACCAACAGTAAAATATGGTGGTAGGTAGTTGTTTTGCTGCTTCAGGACCTGGAAGACTTGCTGTGATAAATGGAACCATGAATTCTGCTGTCTACCAAAAAATCCTGAAGGACAATGTCCGGCCATCTGTTTGTGACATCAAGCTGAAGCGAACTTGGGTTCTGCAGCAGGACAATGATCCAAAACACACCAGCAAATCCACCTCTGAATGGCTGAAGAAAAACAAAATGGAGTGGCCTAGTCAAAGTTCTGACCTGAACCCTTTTGAGATGCTGTGGCATGACATTAAAAAGGCGGTTCATGCTCGAAAACATTCCAATGTGGCTGAATTACTATTCTGCCAAGATGATTGTGCCAAAATGCCTCCACAGCGCTGTAACAGACTCTTTGCAAGTTATCGCAAACGCTTGATTGCAGTTGTTGCTGCTAAGGGTGGCCCAACCAGTTATTAGGTTTTGGGGGCAAGCACTTTTTCACACAGGGCCATGTGGGTTTGGATTTTGTTTTCCCTTCATAATAAAAAAACTTCATTCAAAAACTGCATGTTGTGTTTACTTGTTATCTTTGATTAATATTTAAATTGGTTTGATCTGAAACATTAAAGTGTGACAAACATGCAAAAAAAAAAAAAAAAATCTGGAAGGGGGCCAACACTTTTTCACACCACTGTGTGTGTATATATATATATATATATATATATATATATTACGCAAGTATGATTAAACATTCAGGGCTCTATTATTGAGCCTCTATAAACTTGTAAATTAATTTAAACTCCACATACCCCATTGCATAAATAATGTTATGAGATTTATGTTTCAAGTATAAAAAGTTTAATATAGAAACATTAAATGATAGCGGAGCTGATAAACGGTCCGCGCTGCGCAGCTCAAACGAGTAGTAGGATTTTGTTACGCTTTTGTCTTGTTTGCCTTTTGATGTTCCTCATATGCAGACAACATACAAACACAATTTAGTGTCAGTCTGGAGCCCTGAGCTTTTTTTGTAAACATTTTTGTTAGTGAAATAGAGCAAAATACATTATTACAATTTAAGCCACTTAAAATTAAATAATTTTTAATTGAATTGTTGCCCTGACATGAAGAAAAGTCTGCCACAGACCATGCTAATAAAACATATAATCCCTCTAAATGCATGTGTCTCATAGAAAGACTGTGTATGTATATAATATAGTTATATAATTAAATAGCCTATATATAGGCCATTTATTGCTTCAATAGCAATAGCAAGTAACAGGGCTCAGTAACCATCAACCTAATTTGACAGATGGCAAGATCTGCTTTAACTTCTTATCGATGCCAGTTTACATGTCAGTCAGAAGTACGAGCTTCAGTAGGCGGTTCCTGACAGGAGTAAACTGCGGTTCGTGATTTTAATGCGCATGAAACTCAGTGATGATGGATGAGTACAGGGCATGGTAATACAAACATTCGGGGCTTTTCTGAAAAGCAGTCAGGACCGTCCCTAACTAAAACATTTTTCTGACAGCACCGTCCCTGACAAAAACATGCCTCAAAAATATGAATAAAAAAGTATGATACCACTAACCATTTTATGCACCACTATTAAAGAGCCCTGAATGATGTCATTTCTGTTGAAAAGTTCATTTTGTTAAAAGGTGGCCAAAAATGACAGATTAAGTGAATATTTGAATGAAATGTTTGGTCAATATTAAACAAGGATTTGATCGTCCTGTAAGTATAACAGCAGATATTACCAGGCCTTTGGCTCCCTTTACAGGCATTTGTAATAACGTAATGTACATACATTGTTTATTTTGTATTATGAAGCTATTTTAACAGTGTTATTGATTGAAATAAATATTATTTAACCAATTATTATTGCCTCTTTGTTTTTATATAATGCATTTTAAATCATTTTAAAGGCTGTTGTTGGCTTAGGTCTGTTTTCATAAACACAAAAAAATATTATTTTATTACTTCTTTGTAAATTAGCTATTATTTGAAGGAACAAAACCATGGTTAATTTGCGGTTAGAACCATGATTTTTGCTTTTATTCGTGTTTAACCCATGGCTAATTTTCATAAGTGAACATGGAAACTCAGAGAGGATATTAGATGTGTTGTTGGTGGTGAAATTATTACTGACATTAAAACACGTTATTAACATCAACAGCCAAACAAGTTTCACAGGATTATGAATGTGGTTGAAAGTGATGCACGGGTTTGTTTTCACCTTTCTTTTTTTTTCCCTTTGGTGCCGTTTTACTGATGTCTTATCATGGGCATAGTTGTCCATCAATTATGTTCATTTGCAAACATGAGGTGCGAGCGGTCGGAATGACACGACACAGTTGATTCTTTTGAGCATCTGGGATGGTTTTGTGAAAAGCTTCTATAAATTGATTTAGTTGAACCACCGCTTTAGAAACGGTGGGAAACCAGGAATCCCAGGAATGACCCTGTTAACAAACCCATATTGTAGTATTTTGATTTTACATTGTGACTAATGTTATGTCGTCCATGCAGCTGGTTTTGTTTTAATGTGCTGCCTTTGTGGAAATATGAGTCGACAAGATTATCTTTTTCATGGAGGTTACTGAACTTCTTGAACAGTGTAGTCACACGGTGCACTCAACAGTACAAGCTGCAGATACACACAGTTTGTATGTCGTTGTTGCCGTTGATCGGTGCTCTTGCTCCGGCACAGAATGGCAGATTTCTAACCGTGTGATGAGCATGCGAGCAACCTCCAAAATACTTTAATGAAAGACAATTTTACTAAAGATTGATTAGTGTGCACGAGAAATGTTTGATTTTATGATCCATGAGGATTGAGCTGCAAATGAAGAACAAAAGAGGTCAAAGGTCATCAAATATATTTCTATAAAAAGTGTTACATGACAACAGAATAAATGAGAACAATAGGATATAACGTCAGACTGAATTATGTCTATTGAAAATGAGAGGACAAAACTTCATCTGGTTATGAAAAGTACATTGTTCTTCAAGCAATGACATCATTTCAAAATGATTTTGTTTAAAAGTGTTTTGTTATTCCTTTAAAAATTTAAAACATTTACTAAAACTAAATGAGTGAGTGTGTCATCATCTGCTGTGTTTCTGCTGTCAGTGTGTTGAAGTCAGTGGTGGACAAAGTACACAGATCAAGTACTTGAGTAAAAGTACAGATACGTATAATAAAATATTACTCCAGTAAAAGTAAAAGTACTGCTTTTTCAATTTTACTCGAGTGAAAGTACAAAAGTACTCAATTTTTTATGTACTTAAGTAAAAAAGTACTGATAGACAGATTTATTTAGCAATTTTATATAGACTACTTTATTTCATTTTATATTAGCACATATTTTTATAATCATACTGCCCAAAATACCTGGGTTTTTCCCAAAATAACCACTATATAGAGTCAAGATATATATTTTGTTGATATGGACTACGTTGATGAGAGTGATGTAGTAATGTTCACTGTGAAGCTTACACTGCCATGTACCTGAGAGAAAACAGATTTCACCATCTAATTTACACCAGTAAGAAAAAAGTGTTTTAGAACTTGTTGTTTTGCAGAACGTCAGTTATATATGACATTAGAATTAGGCCTGAAGTTAGGAAGAACATTTTAAGGAAAATATAATTATATTTTCATAATGATTTTTTTTTCTTCTCAAACCTTGTCTGTGGTGTAAAAACACCCCTGGCCAAATGCCCCCAGAGGGCATCACTTCCCACTCTGATAATTACTGTAGTTACTATGTTCTGAACATCACATCCTTTATTTTTCCCTCAGATGGAATCTATCTAGGTGGCTGAATAAAGTTATTTGGATTTTATATCTAAAAATTTCCTCAACTTAACACCAGCAAGCTTGTTAGCTAGACAGAAAGCATCAGCTAACAATATTTACTTATTTTCAGTATGGTTATGAATAAACATTCATATCTGTCTACTCGGCTGGTTGATCTGAACAATATAAAAATGTATACTGATGATAAACAATATAAAAACAGACGTCACATAGGTCTAAATGCATAGCATTTTAATAAAACTGCGAACGTTACGGGGAATATGAACGTGCATGAGTTATTTTATTTAATCGGTGTTATTTTAATGTTTTGTTTTTGACCTAAAACATAACGTTAGAGACACTGATGTTGATCTGTCTGCATTCAAGCATTTCAGTGGGCTTAAATAGATCACCCTTTACAGCAGATTTAGTTCACAAACAACTGACAGTTTTGACCTAAATATTATTTTCAGTTACAATAATTAATCCTAAAATTCGACATTAGTAACTTACTTTTCACAGCATCAGTAGCGCTCACAAGATCTCCCGGTTCTTTACTTGTGAGTTCAGTTCACTGAAGAAGACTCGCCTAAACGGATCATTGAGATGTTGCGATTTGCGAACCGATTGAACAGGTTCATTGAAAATAATCAGTTTGTTCATGAATCATACACCGCTTCTGCGTCTCGGAGCACGTGATGTATTATAAGGAGTAACGATATGTTTTATGAAATGTAGTGAAGTGAAAAGCGATCTTATGCTTTGGAATGTAGTGAAGTAAAAGTAAAGTTACTCAAAATAAAACTACTCCAGTAAAGTACAGATACTTGAAAATGTACTTAAGTACAGTAAGTAGTTGTACTTGTTAATGACCACCACTGGTTGAAGTGTTGTTTCTGGAGTTTGTGTTCACTCGAGTGGAATAGAGGTTTTTATCGACCGCTTCATTAAAAAATATATATATATGAAATGTCATAAAAATCCATAATCATAAACCAAGAATCAGTCATTCTGACAGTAATTGTGTAAGATTGTAAATCTTTCAGTGGGTTAAATTGAAATCATCACGTCCAGACAGAAGAAGTGACTGAATGCAGTCTGTTCAGTTTGATTGACAGGAATCATATTTTACACCTAAAACATGCTGATCATATTAAAACACTGACTTGTTTTCTTCAGGAATATAATATTTCTGTTATGATGATGTTGTGTGATTAGTGTTTGTGTTGATCAGTGTTGTGTGTGATTCAGGAACGTAGCCAGAAAGGAGAGTCTGGATGTGCATCAGAAAAACTGGGTGTGCCACATTTATTGTCAGATTAATGCGCAAAAACTTGTTAAAAATAAGCATGCTTATTGGGTATTAATATGTTAGTTTAACCATTTCATTTTTGTGTAGGCTACATGTGTCTGTTAATCTATTCTCCGTTTTGGATGTCTTTGAAAATCACTATTTTATATCTGCAACAAAGTGAGTGTATGTGTGTGTGTGTGTGTGTGTGTGTGTGTGTGTGTGTGTGTGTGTGTGTGTGTGTATGTGACAGAGAGAGAGACAGTTTTAATGAATTCTCCATTGTGAATGTGTTCTATTGTCAGCCCTGCATTTCACATTGGCCTACCAGCGGTCTCCAACCCTGCTCCTGGAGAGCTACCATCCTACAGATTTCAGCTCCAACCCCAATCAAACACACCTGAACCAGCTAATCACAGTCTTCAAGGCTACTTGTTAATTTCAGACAGGTGTGTTGGAGCAGGGTTGGAACTGAAATCTGCAGGATGGTAGCTCTCCAGGAGCAGGGTTGGAAATCCCTGATATAAACTCTTAAAAAGAGAAGACTTGCAAAGAGTATTGTCACCTGTCATTTATTTCAAATATCTATATCTGCAACAAAATATGTGTGCATGTATGTCCGTATATGAGTGTGTCTGTGTGTGTATCTGTGTAAGCAAGCTTAATGATTATTAATATGATAGTTTAACCATTTCATTTCTATTTGTGTGTGTGTGTGTGTGTGTGTGTGTGTTTCTGTGAGCCTATTGTCCATTTTCGATGAGTTTCACTGTCAGCTATGCATCCAGCTATGTTGGCCTCGACCCTAAAAGCATACCACCTTAGGCCTTAAAATTCTTGAACCCTGGTTATCGCTGCTTGCAGCTATATTTTTGTTGTTGTTGTTTTTTTTTCCATGTTCCGAAGCTTTCTTGCTCAAGAGGGTCACCGACAATCACATACAGTATAACCTACAACAGCTCTTTAACTGCGCTCTAGTCAAATCATTAACTACACACATCATAAACCTCTTTTAGGCAAGTACAATTTGTCACATATTTTAATAAGACTAAACTCCTATTTAACCTGATGATCACAGGTTTAATAAAAATACATTTTAAGTTTCTATATAATTATAATACCGCATGTCCACGGTTATTCAAACAACGAACAAATTATATACAGTGAGCATTTTTTTGTTTTAATTATTATTATTATTATTATTTTTTTTATAATTAAAAAATTTAATACAATTTTAAATTAACAAATATTGTAAGCACTGCTTGATCTGTAAATTGTGAGGTCCCGGAACAAAGCGGGGTAAAGAATCCGTCCGGCAAGTTTTTTTATATTATTACAAATATACAAAATTCAACAGCAAGTTCATATATATATATATATATATATATATATGCTTTTATTTATGTAGGCTACACAGAGAAACAATACATAGAGAAATTTAAGGCCTAAGATGCGCTTTCTGCCGTCTCGTGCAGTCTCCGTGAAATGGAGCATCACAGCAATGAACCGGCTACTTTATTAAACGAACGAACGAACCAAAAAATAAAAATCTTTAATTACGTAGTCGGAATGAAAAGGTGCATTTCTTTATTAAAGTCAGCGTCGCATTCTGCAACTTTATCTTTTCAGCCGACACTGACTGAGAAGAAATCACTAGTTTATTAACGAATAATTAAAATGTTTTATTTTGCCTTTCCCCCAACATTCATAATCATTAGCCTACTTTTGCCGTTGCACGCTTTAGACGTGCGCTTGGGCGCTGAATAGGCTGTACACCTATATATTAAAGGATGGTTAGTAGCCTAAGTTATTATATTAATCAATTTATGTGTGACTAGTGAAATCTTTAGTCGGGGACAGGCCTTCTTGGCACAAGGAACCGATACATTTTTTAAATAAAATGCTGTCAATTCGAAAAGTGCGCCTGCTAATCACGTCACGTTATATTGCAATGCAGAGTTATGAATGTGTAATAATAAGTAAAATGCTTTTAATTTATTTCATTTCTTATGGGTGCAATGGCGGTGCTTTGGTCTTTCTTGGGGGTGCTGAAGCATCTGCTAGCCCCTCCTTTGCGCTGCCCATGTTTATTACCATTAAAAATCAAGTCAGAAATCTTGGGGTGATTCTGGAGACAGACCTTAGCTTTAGTAGTCATGTCAAAGCAGTAACTAAATCAGCATACTATCATCTCAAAAACATTGCAAGAATTAGATGTTTTGTTTCCAGTCAAGATTTGGAGAAACTTGTTCATGCCTTTATCACCAGCAGGGTGGATTATTGTAATGGTCTCCTCACCGGCCTTCCAAAGAAGACCATTAGACAGCTGCAGCTCATCCAGAACGCTGCTGCCAGGATTCTGACCAGAACCAGAAAATATGAGCATATCACACCAGTCCTCAGGTCCTTACACTGGCTTCCAGTTACATTTAGGATAGATTTTAAAGTACTTTTACTCGTTTATAAGTCACTCAATGGTATAGGACCTAAATATATGGCAGATATGCTCACTGAATATAAACCTAACAGACCACTCAGATCATTAGGATCGAGTCAGTTAGAAATACCAAGGGTTCACACAAAACAAGGAGTCCGCTTTTAGCTATTATGCCCGCAGCTGGAACCAGCTTCCAGAAGAGATCAGATGTGCTAAAACATTAACCACATTTAAATCCAGACTCAAAACTCATCTATTTAGCTGTGCATTTGTTGAATGAGCACTGTGCTACGTCCGAACTGACTGCATTATTTTATGTTTAATCCTTTTCTATTTAACTGTTTTAAATTTCATTTTAAATCAATTTCTATATCATTTTAAATTTCCTTATTTTATTATTTTTAACTCCTTGTTTTTATTGCTGTGAATGATTATTTCACTTTCTTTTATGTAAAGCACTTTGAATTACCACTGTGTATGAAATGTGCTATACAAATAAACTTGCCTTGCCTTGCCTTGCCTTGCCTTGCCTTGCCTTAAAAAAAATAATAATTCTGCATCTGTTTTTAGGTGTGCCAGCTGCCACTGTGGGTGGCACCGGCACACCCTGGCACACCCGTGGCTACGCCCCTGGTGTGATTGTGTTGTAGAGCAGCTGCAGTATCTCTCAGCTGTATCAGTGCAGTCACTGTGACTCTGACTGACGGAGGTTTTTGTACGACTCTTTATCACTGTGTGAACACATATTTACTGTTGATCACATGGAAACTCTGACAGTAATAATCTCCTGTATCTTCAGTCTGGACTCCTCTGATGGTCAGAGTGAAATCTTTTCCAGTATTTGCTGTTCCACTGCCACTGAATCTGGAGTTCCTGACTGGAGTCTGTTAACTCTATATATCAGGAGTTTAGGAGCTTCTCCAGGTTTCTGTAAGTACCAGGACAGACATGGTGGGGTGCAGCCGGTTAAAGGAGTGCTGGCGGTGCATCTCATCACAACAGTCTTTCCTAGTTCAGTTGTGTGAACTGCAGGAGTTTGAGTAACTGTGATCTGTCCGCTGGAGCCTGAGAGAGAAATATATAGGATTCATGTATGTTCATCAAGACAAATACAAACATTTGGGTCCATATTATACTATACAGTATGTTGGCCAACTTCATTAATTATACCGCTTTATCCAAAGTCTCATGTACTGTACCTTGTATACAGCAGAGCAATGTCCAGATGAAGATGATGATGTTGTTCATTGTAGTTGTTTTGTCTTGTGTGATGATGAAGATTGTGTTCTGCTCTCAGTCATGAAGTGTTAAACACACAGCACTATAAACACTCAGAGCACTGGCGGATGCAAACAAGTGGGCAGGATTTGATTTATTTTTTACAACTGTTACAATGATGCATCATTTAAAGTAATTAACCAAAATCCTAACTATAATTCCAAAGTAAGTTTAAAGTAATCATTATTTCTTAATATTATTTATGTAATTACACTGCAACTACATCACCTTTAAATAAAGTATAGCATATCAAAATAATAACTTTACACTGAATGCAGCACGACACAAAAACCTTTTTATAATCACCCTCTTCAGAAATATTTATCACCCATGATTCATTTATTTATTATAGTAATTTATATTATATCATATAATATTCATGTCGGAGGACCACCATTATGTAGAATAAAGCAGCTATTTCTAAACCTTATAATATATAAGCAAGATGAAATACACATCTAGAATTAAGAATAACTTTTAAGAATAATTAATATTTTAATAATGAATTAAGAACTTTAAGAATAAATTTAAAACAAGATTGCACAATTAATATAGATTAATGTCTGAAATCAATATTGATTCAGTGGTGAGTCAATATCATGTTGTTATGTGAGAGAATACAGTTTTACGTTTTAAACATTTTAAACCTTTAGTCACCATTGTTGAGATTCATACGCTGATTCTTGATGTCTGTGTGTGTCTAAACTATGCCGTAGTACTAAAAAGTTTGAGCATACGATATTTTTAAAATCTTCCAGTATCAGTTTGTCATCTCATTCAGGGTTATGTATTTATTGTAAACAACATCAAACTAACAAATAAATCCACAACATATCTACAAAGATTAGCCACAGAATGAGATCAGTGAATCAGGCCAGTAGATAATGATTATATAATTATCTACTAGTACCAGTCTGAAAATATACTCAAGTAAAAGTAAAAAGTAGCTCATTTAAAATTTACTCATAGTAAAAATTACTTAGTTACATTTTAACAATGGGAGGGAGGGAAAAATGGGATAGACCAAAGGTGTCAAACTCAGTACCTGGAGGGCCACAGCCCTGCACAGTGTAGATATAACCCTGATTAAACACATCTGATACAGCTAAACTAATCATTTAGGCTTATTTGAAAACTACATGGTGTGTGTGTTGGAGCAGGGTTGGAACTAAACTATTTAGGGCTGTGGCCCTCCAGGAACTGAGTTTGATAATAAGACATTTGGGCTATTACCAGGCAAATTAAATCAGTATCAACAAAATTAATCTTTGCAATGCAGAGGAAACGCAGAAGCTTCATCTGAAGTGGCGTAGATGTATTTACACTGACATTTAGCCTGCAGTTACAAATGCAGAAATACTGTTTTGATAAATAAGACATAAAATGTGACCCTGAACCACAAAACCATAAGGGTCCATTTTCCTGATTTGCGATTTATACATCATCTGATATATTTACAGTAGGAAATTTACAAAATATATTAATGGAACATGATCTTTACTTAATATGCTAATGATTTTTGGCATTGATTTAGAACATTGCGTCAGCTGAGCGAAAGGTTGTGGGTTCGATTCCCAGGGAACACATGTACTAATAAAAATGTATAACCTGAATGCAATTGTAAGTCGCTTTGGCTAAAAGCGTCTGCTAAATGCATAAATGTAAATAAAAGAAAAAATTATAATTTTGACCCATACAATGTTGTTGCTATTGCTACAAATATACCCCAGTGACTTAAGACTGGTTTTGCGTTCAGGGTCACATATTATATTATATATTATATTAAAACATAATATTATATTATTTACAAATACAGTTTTAAAAATAACTTTGAGATGTGAATGCAATTAAGCACATTTCTTTTTCACAAGGGTTTTTCATAAGACTGGTTTTGTGCTCCAGGCCAGGGTCACAAATGTAAAAAAAAAAAAAAAATCAAATGATACTTTAAATGTTAAATTAGAACCACCAGTAGGTGTCAACAAGTCACTGATAAGAGAGTCATTGCGATTGAACAGAATCATTTAAACGGTTAATTCATTCAGGAACAAAACATGTCATTGCTCAGAGTCAGAGACGCAAAACTGTGTATGGTGGCTGTGTTTTTAATTATTTTTGTTGTGGAAATAGAGCAAAAACAGGCAATATGGTGTCTAAAACGTAAGTCTCTTAATTAACTTCTTCTTTTTTTGAACTGTTGTAAAAAGAAAACTACAGGCCAATGTAATCATGGTGATTTTGAGAAAACGCATTCTTCGTGATGACTTACTATATTAAATTATATAAATCTAAATTTTCTGCTTCTATATCTTCAATTTTGTGATCATTCTAAACACATTTTAACAGACTGAATCACGCAGTGAAAGAAAGCACTCCAAATGCACGCAGATTAGTCTAATCTAACGTTACTAGATTTCACGGCACACTGTTTAGAGTGATTTGTTTGGTTTTTGGCAAAATACTGATAATGTCAAATCGCACATCGTTAAAACAACAACTACTATATTATCACAGACGATATCGCACACCCTGCACCACTGTCTTTTTGGCTCATTTGTGCAAAACCTTTTGTTAAACTGTTAAAGCTTAATTTTAACCACCAATGCAATGATGTAAGTATTTACCTTATTTCTACATGCTTGCGACGGGCGATGTCGATATATTTATAAGCTGCTAGTTCGGTCTCCTGAGGCAAACATAGCTTACACTGCATAACAGAGCATGAATATATGGCCAGGGGTTCACTTCATTCCTTTGAGTTCAACTTCAGCAGAATACGACGGGGTCTGGTTTTCAGCTGGGTCTGCACCATTAACGCCTGTCATGTTTGTCTGCATCTTTCTTGTGATTTTAGCGCCAGTTTCTTCTTCTGCCCATTATTTACTGCAGTTGTTTCCACGGAGCGATTTTTTTTTACTCAGTAATTAATGTGTTTTAAAATGTAGCGAAGTACAATACTTCCCACAAAATATACTTAAGTAAAAGTAAAATTACAGATTAAAAAAAATACTTAAAGTACAAGTACACAAAAAAGCTACTCAATTACAGTAACGCGAGTAAATGTAATTCATTACTTTCCACCTCTGGAAGCTGGTAATGCGTTTGTGGAGTTGTTTAATCAGATCTTGAGAGATTTAATGATGTCTAGTAGTTCAGTTGAGTTCATCTAAGGCTGTGGCTGAAGTCAGTTGTAGTTCTTGTTTCTCTGTCATTCAGTGATTCTGCTTGTTAACAGCAGCTACTATCTAGCCTATAAGAAGAGTAAATATTAATCTGAACTGTATTAATGTGTTTTTGCACAAGAGAGATCTGTTATTTTAATGTAGTTTTGTGGGTCACCGTTGTTCTGGAGAGTAGAGCTTGTGTTTCAGTCAATGATGAGCCACAAACACTGATGTTCTGCTGCTTTATTTAAAGACAGTAAATGTGGAGTTGCTGATTCAGTGATGATCTCTTTAAGTGCTTTAGCTGACGATAAACTGCAATGAGTTAAAGTCATGTTTTTTGTAACTTTACTATCACAAATTAAGTGTTTGCAGTTTTATATCAAGAAATATTCCTTCTCAGTGGACTCAAATTAAATAAGATAACAAATGTTTACACACCATCACAACAATTTTATAGCATGCAAGAGTTTGCTGTAATTATTGATTTACAGAACTTTTTTGTAAATTGCAGTAAGTTTCTGTAAATTTTATAGCAATTATTTACAGTTTAGATCTATTTCAATGTTAATCAAACAGCAATATTTTGAATATGTTAAATTGTGTTAAACTTTATTTATTCACATGTGTGTGTTTTAAGCTCAGATGAGCTTTATTTGTCACATACACAATTATACAGAGTATAATGAGGAGTGGAATGTGTTCTCTGCATTTAACCCATCCAAGTGGATCAGTGGGCAGCCGTGGCGCCCGGGGAGCAGTTGGGGGTTCGGTGCCTTGCTCAAGGGTTTCACCTCAGTCGTGGACACTTCCTGCCAGAGCCGGGATTCAAACCCACAACCTTGGGTTACCTCAGGTTTCAAGTCCAATGCTCTATCCATTAGGCCACGACTGCCCTGTGTGTGTGTGTGTGCGCGTGCGCGCATTTGAATGGGTTAAATGCAGAGCACAAATTCCGAATATGGGTCACCACACTTGGAATCACTTCACTTCACTTTCACTAAATTAGTTTATGCCTGGCTGCGCAAATCATTTTACTCCAGTCTGTTTTCTGAATGAGGGACAATTCAAGGCAGGTTTTGTTAAAAAGTTAAAACTCAAGGATGATCACTTCCAGAGAAGAGAGAGGAAGAGGGTGAGCAGTGATCATTATCATGTAAAGAGATATGCACTGAAACAAGTCACTGTGAACAGAGCTGATTTTGACAAGGTAAAAAGGTGTTGTTTTACACGACCACTGAGACCATTTCAAGAATACCCTAAAGAATCATACCACCTTGTGTAAAATGGGCATCCAATGTCCCCTTTGAAGAACAACCACCATAAAATCAGACTTACTTTACAATCATGCTGAGGAAAAATACAGATTTACAATCATAACAAGAAATACACTATAGCTATGACTGTTTAAATACAGTCATAGAAATACACTATGATTTCAAACTGTTTTTGAAATCAAATCTTTGCATAGATACGACAGGCAACACTGGATGTAACAATGCCTTACAAAAAAATTAGTTAATCTTAAAAAAAAATAAAGCACATACATAAACCCATATAGGAAATATAATAGTTATTAGATAAGCATGTTATAAACTTCTAAAACATTGGTGTTTCATATTTAGAGCAGTCACTGTTATTTATGAAATAAATCAATGAAGTCTATGTGGGAGTGTGTGTGAAAAAAAATCATATGTAATCCCCTTTATAATCCTTAACATTTTCATAAATAACTGTAATTTAATTACACGTTTTTTCTCAGTAACTGTAACTGATTACAATTACTTTTATTTTATAATTAAATTACGTAATTCCGTTACATGTAACTAGTTACTCCCCAACACTGTATATAATCCACACTCAGAGTGTTAAAAAGAAACACTGAGTCAGGTTAATGAGATAATTAGTTTAGTAATTGAGTGATGATTGAGCATTAGTGATGAACACCTGGGGCCCGTTTCAATAAGGAGGTTCAACCAACTCTGAGTTTAAACTTGAACTCAGAGTTGAGTTACTCTGAGTTTTCGGTTACAGAACAGCTGAATTGTGTTAGTTTACTCAACTCTAAGTAGGTTGACTCTGAGTTAAGCACGTGCACCATGACTATGAAAAGTCATGATCAGCGGAGCGCCGAAATTACGATTCACCATGGCAACAGCTCCCGCCAAAAAGACGTCAGTGTGCGTACTTCCGTCAATGCGTAACTTTAACTCTTAATAACTTAATAACTGTTATAATATCAGAGGTGAAAACTGTAAATTATTGAACATATTCATTTTAATGGTATCCACGGCCACAAAAAGTAAAAATACGGAAAAATTAAACAAGAAGCAGCTAAAAATGAAGTATAAAACACAATTAAATCAAGGTAAAGCTTTAAGCATGAAAGGTTCATATGTGTGGGCTTAATGACTTTACAAACATTTGACATTACATATCATTCAATGTCTATTTCAATGCGCTGCAGCTTTTTCCACACTGTAAACCCGGATAAGTAGAATCTACTTAAAAAAAAACAAGGTAACCCGTTGCCTTAAAATTTTTAAGTAATGAAGCATTAGTTGAATAAGTGAGGTGAACTACGTTCAATGTACTTAAGCCCATAATGGAATGGAATAGAACATTTAAGTTGAATGTACTTATAACCGAGTTACAGTAACTGAAGATACTTAGTTTAAACAAGCATTCCCCACCCATTTATTTAACTCAGCTTGTTAAGTAAGCATTACTCCATAACCAATTTAACTAAATTGTATATTCTAACTGACCCAACTTAACTTTTTGTTCCTGAAACTTAAAATATCTTTCAATCAATAGAGCCATGTAAAATACATACATACAACTGCAACATTACACTGATCCAATTTTATTTTTATTGAACATGTCTTTTTTTTTAACAACAAAAGAAACAAAGCCATGGCCTAATACACTCAAAAAAATTATTCTTTAAACTTAATTAAATTATGGACAGTGGTTCCACACAACCAAATTGTTCTTTATTTACATTAATGGATTTTTTTGAGTCTATGTAAAATTACTGTGTTGAGACAACACAATTGAATGAGGAAAATCAATGTGAAATAGTAATGTCCAACCAAATCAATTGAATCACTTTCCTTTAACTTAAACCAATTAAGTTCAGTCAACATGTTTTGGTTTACTAAAAATTGGCCAAATGTTTCACTGAACCAACATAAGGAGCTTGGTTTCAAACAAGCCAATTAAATTATGGACAGTGGTTCCATCCAATTAGTTATTGTTATTTTAACTCAATTGTTTCTATTTAAAGTTACTCCCTTTAAAAAAGCATGTTGTGTGTGTGCATGTAATGACTCATACAAAGGCAAGATTTGTAACAAATGATCAAACTGTATTTGTTAAACAAGCATAATAAACAGTTTTAAACAGCCTGCTCAATCTTACATTCAAGAGATTAGACTTGTGCAAATGCATTAACATTGTTTTTCAGTTTCAATGCATTATTTTAGAAAAGACAACAAAAATAAATAAGTTCTTCCTCTTAATTGAGATAAAAAGAAAGAAAAAGTTGGCAGATTACAATTGAGGTTCTGGTCAGAAATTAATTCTGTAATATATTAAACAACTTTTACAGAAAAAGTTACTTCTACTATGCCACGCAGCCTCCAAGAAATGGGCAGCTTGCACTACTTCCTCTAAAAATAAATCTGAACAAAAACATTTCAATTTAGACTAAGAACAGATAGCTAACAACAATTATCAAATGACATCTTGAATCAATGAGATCACTGATGTAGTCTAATGGATATATCTTTTACTGAAAACTACAGATGCCCTGAGCACATACGGAAATAAGTCACCTTGCAACAAATTTGAACATGCTATAAATACAGCTGAACAAGTGTAACCCACATTACAAAACCATTTTCTAAAACTTGGCATTTAAAGGTAACCGATAAAACATTCCAGAAAGAGTCCTTACTCGAACACATCAGAGAAGAGCTTTGTCTTCAGTGTTTGCACTTTATTTGGATAGCTTGTTGCCATCAAGCACCAGAAATAACTTCTGTAGTACCTCGAAAGTGTACCTGAGTTCAGGAGGGTATAAGTTTAGTCCATATATCAGTCCCAGCAACATGGCTGTTGCATATGGTACACTGCAGAGGTCCTGGATAACTTTTTCACCTTCCAAGACCACTCCAACATCTGCTGTGCTGTCTTCAATGTCAGCACCTTCGTATCGTATGACATAGATTCCCACGACAGCTTTCTGGATCGCCTCCTGAGTGCTGGCACTGTCTGTATCCTACAGAGGTAATTTAAAATGATGGAGAACTCTTAAATTCCTGCATATTAACTGTGCCACAGCATTTAATATCCTTGAAAATACAGGAACATTTTTTGTTAATAAAAAATAAATAAATACTGACCATAAAATCCAGAATAAGACTGCTAGGGTCTTCATTTAGGTAGACACATAGGGATTTGATTATGCATTCTCTCTTCACTTCAATGTCATCAGTCTAAAGATGCAAATAACAACATTAACAAAATATAGCCGTTACATTTTTTACACAATCACAGGCACACATTTAAAAATTGTCAGTCATTCCAGTCGTTCATCCATCATGTGCTTAATCATTTTCTTAAGGGAAAGAGCCTGCTCCTGGAGGGCCACTGTCCTGCGGAGTTTAGCTCCAACCTAATTAAATACACCTGAACCAGCGAATCAAAGTTTTTAGGAATTTTCAAATAAGACTTACTACAACTTCCAGGCAGGTGTGTTGGGTAATTTGTAGCTAAACTCTGCAGAACACTGGCCCTCCAAGAAGAGGTTTGGACAAGCCTGCCTTCTGTCAAAATATTTTTGTAAGCTAATGCATTTGCAAAATCTGCCAGTTTATAGTAATACTACATATTTTGCATTTATTGTACTTCAAATCTTAATAAATATAATCCTATTACATTTTCGTCTTTTTTGTGCATGCTGATGACCATAACCCCAAAACTTAGACACTGGTGAGTTGAGAGGATAACGTTTCAAAGGGTTAAGTCACCCAAAAATTACTGTCATTAATTACTCACCCTCATGTTGTTCCGAACCCATAAAACTTTTGTTCGTCTTCAGAACACAAATTAAGATATTTTGATGAAACCCAAGAGCCCTCTGACTCTCCATAAGGATCCCATCACGTTCAAGGTCCAGAAAGGTACCAAAAACATTGTTGAAATAGTCCACGTGACATCATGTAATTTTATTTTGTGAAGCTACAAGAATACTTTGTGCACAAAAAAAAAACATAACTTTATTCAACAATTCTTCTCCTCCGCATCACCCTAGCGTCATTTTGGCGAGTACTACAAAGCAAGCGTGTGCTTTGATCTGCACATAACACATGTGCGTGGTGCTGCTGATGTAGATAACATGTGCTACGCCTTGATGCACCCTCTTGCCAGGGTGACTCAGAGGAGAATAATTGTTGAAGTTGAAGTTATTTTAGTTTTTTTGAGCAACAAGAAGTATTCTCTTCGCATCATACAATTCAGACTGAACCACTGATGGCACATGGATTATCCTGACGATGCTTTTCATACTTGTCTGGACCTTGACAGTGGTAATACTTGGCAGTCAATGGGACAGTCAAAAGCCTCCTGGTTTCCATCTAAAATATCTTAAATTGTGTTCGAAGATAAACGAAGCTTTACGGGTTTGGAATGACATGGGGTAAGTGATTAATGACAATTTGCAATTTGGGGTGGAGTAACCCACTTCACAATTTAAAGGTATACTGTCATTTTTGTTCAAGATCAATTTAAATTAATCAATACATCAATCCTTATCCCAAAACATGTTTTCGTCTTACTCTGATACTTTATGGGAAGCCCTTTATAAGCGTACATTTTAGTGGTAGAGATGCACCGGCCAACTGGCCATAAATCACTTTTTTTTCCTGTTTTATTTTGGCCAGTTTCTATTCTTGACTTGCACAAACTTTATTGCACTAATTTCCCAAAATGTAATTTGTGTAGAAATATTACAAAGTCTGTAAAAACGACGGTCACAAAGGCCAAAGGCAGATCACGCTGAAGATGGATGGAAAGAGGACAACACAGATGCTGCAGCAGAGAAAATAGTGTACAAGGCAGCAAGCTCACTGTTTGCAAAAATTTTAACATTGAATTGGGGGTTTATATGAATGCATCGTTGAAGGGAACTGACCCGCTTTAGAAAAGTTTTGATAGCCATTTTTTTCTCTTACTCTGTATAATCACAGTGCTGCTTTTTGTACAGTGATAAACACATTTCAATTAGCCCATCTGCTATTATGTCTTGTGCATGACAGCTGTCATATTATAGAGCAAATAAGTTAGCTTAAAGGGGAAAAAAATGCAACTGGCATCGGAATCAACCAATGTGTTTGTTAACAAACAAAAATGAAATCCACAAAATGCATGCAGTTTGGTTTTTAAAGAGCCAAAAGCTGCAAAGCTACAGTGTACCTTTAAATCAGTTATAGTTACATGTTCCACCAAGGGGTCAGTTCTGTAGAACATGACTCATCTGACATTAATAGCACAATGTTTATTACAATCATAGGCTGCACAATGCTGTATTGTAGCAGTATCGATGAAAATTCAATGATTTATTTAGCGATGAACAGAGTCACGTTTACTGTTCTAAAAGGGCGGGCATGATTAACGTTACATGTCTGGAGCATCTATAATTTGAACAACTCGAAGTAGCGATCGGTTTGACAACGTCACTGTATGAGCATGTTCATAACCAAAACTTCAAATTGTGCTGAGCCATGGGTTGAAACAAAAGTCGGGAAAATTATTACTTGTTTATAAATCTTAAAAAAAGTGATTCAGCGTTCACTTAACGTTACCTTTATCCAAAACGTCGTTTTCACCGTCACATTCCTTTATTTCCCCAAAGGCAGTGATGAAGGAAACCGTGATAAAATGCATACTGTAATAAAAAAGAAAACGAAAAAAACGAATAACGTTAGCAGATACAATGCAAACATTTCTGCAACAGTCGACTGTGGCATTATTTGAACTTGCTTCAGCCAATTGTAATGAGACTCCAATAGTTAAGTGTAAGAGCACAAGGAAGTTATCTCGTTAAACTGCTTATCACATTAATTCGCCAGAAAACCAGTATGAATTCTAATATATTGTCCCATCCTTTGTTCCACAAGCACACGTATATAACGTTAAATAAGTGTCCACTAACGTTACAGAGAATCATGCGCTTTCCACATGCAACTCACATTTTCCAACCGCATGAAATCATCCATTAATGGCGCAATAAATAATTACACACAATACTCGACTATACTAACCGAAATTCGGAAGAGAAACTCACTAACGCTAACAGGAATGGGCTTAACACATAGAAACTTTAAATGTCCTTACCTTGATGGTACTCCTATCGCTGCCGCCATGTTCCTTCTTCGCGCTGTCTTCATCATACGTTAGAAATCGTCACATCCGGTTTTTGAATTGCGAAATTAAACCCTTTACATTAGTTTAACGATTGATACTTAAGTAAAATGGAAAATGAAACAGTTTAAGTTACTTAAACACCATACAATAGTGTTTTGGAGGAAAATGAAATATATTTGTGTTGTTTTAAAAAAACTAATCTGAGTAAAACGAACAGTGGCACAAAACCATTTTTTTTGAGTGGGGCTTCTAGTGTGTAGTTTCCTCAGTGATGGCATGAAAAGAAAAAAATATATCTTCCTCTTTAATGCCAATCATTACAATATTGTACTGCACCTCTTCAAATTTGGTTGACAAACTGCAAAACTCAGCCCTGCTGAACACTGTTATCTTAACATTTACTCTTAAAATAATTAGCGATTTCGTATTTTGTTTTTGACCCTCTGAACTTACCGTTGGACAGGCAAAACTTGATGATATTAAGTTGTTTTAGCTCAAACACATAATTACAATAAGATAGGCCATTAAAAAGTACAGTTTACTCAGAATTCATAATTAATGTAAAGAAATGACACGTTTAAGTAATACAAACTCAGTTTGTTTGAGTAGACACTACTGATTGGACTTAAAAACTCAATTACAATAAGAAAGGACAAGAAAAAGTTCAGCTTAATCAGAATGAACAAGTAATGTCAACAAATTAGACACATTTAAGTAATATGTACTCAATCTCTTTGAGTTGAATCAAAATCTGGGTTTACAGTGTGGACTCCTCTGATGGTCAGAGTAAAATCTTTTCCAGTACTTGCTGTTCCACTGCCACTGAATCTAGATGGAGTTCCTGACTGGAGGGTGTTTATGTAATAAATGAGGAGTTTAGGAGCTTCTCCAGGTTTCTGCTGATACCAGGCTAAGAGGCTGCTGTATATTCCTACATCTATATTACATTCTATTGTAGCTGTTTGACCGAGCTGGACAGTTTTAACTTTAGGTTGAGTTAGAGTGACTCCTCTGGATTCTGAAGAAAAGAAAAGAAAAAGACAATTTGTGTTTAAAAACACTACCATCATTTACTTTTACAAGAACACCAACACCAGTGTCAAATTCTTTATATCTCACCTTGAATAAGTACTGCAGTGGTCCAGATGAGGATGATGATGTTATTCATTGTAGTTGTTTTGTCTTGTGTGATGATGAAGATTGTGTTCTGGTCTCAGTCATGAAGTGTTAAACACACAGCACTATAAACACTCAGAGCACTGAAGCGTGTGCTGACGATGCAAACAAGTGGGCAGGATTTACAACAGCTCGTGCTGCTAACAAACCCATATTTACTAATGTTATGTCATCCATGCAGCTGGTCTTGTTTTAATATGTTGATCTATGTGGAAATATGAGTCATGATAAGAGGATGTTTTCATGGAGGTTACTGAACTTCTTGAACAATGTAGTCACACGGTGCACTCAACAGTACAAGCTGCAGATACACACAGTTTGTATGTCGTTGTTGCCGTCGATCGGTGCTCTTGCTCCGGCACAGAATGGCAGATTTTCTAACCGTGTGATGAGCATGCGAACAACCTCCAAAATACTTTAATGAAAGACAATTTTACTAAAGATTGATTAGTGTGCACGAGAAATGTTTGATTTTGTGATCCATGAGGATTGAGCTGCAAATGAAGAACAAAAGAGTTCAAAGGTCATCAAATATATTTCTATAAAAAGTGTTACATGACAACAGAATAAATGAGAAATATAGGATATAACGTCAAACTGAATTATGTCTATTGAAAATGAGAGGACAAAACTTCATCTGGTTATGAAAATTGCATTGTTCTTCAAGCAATGACATCATTTCAAAAGGATTTTGTGCAAAAGTGTTTTGTTATTCCTTAAAAATATTAAAATAATTACTAACACTAAATGAGTGAGTGTGTGAGGAGATAGCACACACAAAGTAACTCTCAGAAATGTATAGATGCATACTGCGGTAGAAAAATAAATAAAAGAGATTTACAAAATAAGATTTAGGTAAGCAACATTAGACGGCCATGATGTTTCCCTGAATAACAATATTAGCACGACTGCAATATGACACTGATTTTATACTGTACTAATATATTTAAAATGTGCTTTTTTTGGACATGGTATATTTAAATTATGCTATACTAAATGCATATGAAATGTATTATTTTGAAACAATAAATATATTGAGCATATTTCAAGATATGCTTAAGATCAAGTTTAAGCTATTTACAATATACTTTAATATATTTAATTATGTTAAACTGTATTTCTTCACAATCCATTTAAAATATTTGGTCCCACTTTATATTAGGAGGCCTTAACTATTATGTACTTACACCCAAAATTAATAATTTGATATAATGCTCTTATTGTGTACACACGTCTTTACATTGCTCTTAAATAAATAATAATGATTATAAAAAAACTGCATGTAGTTACATCTGTAATTAATTTATGTAATTACATTTATAGTTTACACGGTGGACCCTTACATATTTATTATGTAAGTACATAGTAGTTAAGGCTACCAAGTATATTATCTTTAATATACTTAATATTAAAGATAATAAACAAATATTATCTTTATACTTAATTTTAATGTGATTCAATAACATTTAAAGTAACAAAACAATTTCATTTTTCATTATTCAAAATGGTATAAAAGATCCAAAATCATTCAAAATAAATTATTAAACATAAACATAAAATACTAGAGTACAGCATACAGCAGCATATATAATATATTGACATTATTGAACATTGAAAATCTTTATTGTCCACACATGTGTAAATTAATCTTTGGCCCCACAATAACATATAGCACAAATACACTTAACTTCATTTCATTTCTGGTAAATGATGTCACATATGAGTGGGGACTAAACTATTATGGGCGTAGAATCAGGGCCAGATGTCCTAAGCAGGATTTTGTGTCCCCTCCCTAAAATATTATAGAAGTAAAAAAAAACACCTATTATAAAATAGAACTTTAATAAAATATACAAGTAAAAAAAAAATTTTTAATAAAATTGAATTATTTACTAATTATAATTGTAGCTCTAAACAGTTACCTATGGCTATGATTTTATTAATACAGCTGTCTGATTGATTTAATAGTCTCAAGCATTCAGAAATCACACAAAAGAAAATTAAGCAGTTTTACTATGATAAAACCATGGTTAAAATTTGTAAGGGTTGTGGTGTCCACAGGTTGTTTATTTTTTGAAGAAGAAGAAATTATCGAGGCTGTGTCATGTAGGAAAAAGGTGGCCAAAAATGACAGATTAAATCAATATTTGAATTAAATGTTTGGTTAATATTAAACAAGGATTTGATCGTCCTGTTAGTATAACAGCAGCTATTACCAGGCCTTTGGCTCCCTTTACAGGCATTTGTAATAACATGTAATGTACATAAATTGTTTATTTTGTATTATATTATGTAGCTATTTTGACAGTGTTATTGAATGAAACCATATAAATATTATTTAACCAATCATTATTGCATAATGCATTTTTAAATCATTTTAAAGGCTGTTGTTCGCTTAGGTCTGTTTTCATAAACACAAAACATATTAATTTAACACTTCTTTGTAAATTATATATTATTTGAAGGAACAAAACCATGGTTCATTTGTGGTTACCATGGCAACAAGAACCATGATTTTGGGTTTTATTTGCATTTAAACCATGGTTAATTGTCATAAGTGAACATGGAAACTCAGAGAGGATATTAGATGCGTTGTTGGTGGTGAAATTATTACTGACATTAAAACACGTTATTAACATCAACAGCCAAACAAGTTTCACAGGTTTATGAATGAGGCTGAAAGTGATGCACGGGTTTGTTTTCACCTTTCTTTTTTTCTTTTTTCCCTTGGTGCCGGATTACTGATGTCTTATCATGGGCATAGTTGTCCATCAATTATGATCATTTGCAAACATGAGGTGCGAGCGGTCGATACAGAATGAATGGCACGATACAGTTGATTCTTTTGAGAATCTGGGATGGTGCCCCCCCCCCAGGAGTTATACGTGTACTCTGCGTGTAGTGAGCGGCGGTACTGTGTAGAATGGTTAGTGTGACGGGGCTGAGTTCAGACTGAGGGACATAACTTTAAAGTCTGTTTTTTATCAAATATTTAGATTTTTTTTTAGAAAAATATTTTTTACAAGAATGGAACACAAATAAATGCTTACATTGTTGCCAAAAATCAGACACCATGCACATTTTGTTGATCATTTTCTAAGTACAAACTCAAGCACAAAATGCTTGGTTTAAGATAGCTACAAGACATTATTTTATGCTAAAAAATATAAAAAATTAATAATTATTCTTATTCATTATAATGGTCATCCCAAAGTTTTGTGAAAAGCTTCTATCAATTAATTTAGTTGAACCACCACTTTAGAAACGGTGGGGGACAGAAATATTACCGAATCTCAGGAATGACCCTGTTAACAAACCCATATTGTAGTATTTTGATTTGACATATTAACTAATGTTACGTCACCCATGCAGCTGGTTTTGTTTTAATGTGCTGGCCTATGTGGAAATATGACAAGAGGATGTTTTTCATGGAGGTTACTGAACTTGTTGAACAATGTAGTCACACGGTGCACTCAACAGTACAAGCTGCAGATACACACAGTTTGTATGTCGTTGTTGCCGTTGATCGGTGCTCTTGCTCCGGCACAGAATGGCAGATTTTCTAACCGTGTGATGAGCATGCGAGCAACCTCCAAAATACTTTAATGAAAGACAATTTTACTAAAGATTGATTAGTGTGCACGAGAAATGTTTGATTTTGTGATCCATGAGGATTGAGCTGCAAATGAAGAACAAAAGAGGTCAAAGGTCACCTCAGAGGTCACAGATCATCAAATATATTTCTATAAAAAGTGTTATATCAGCACATGACAACAGAATAAATGAGAACTATAGGATATAACGTCAAACTGAATTATGTCTATTGAAAATGAGAGAAAAAAACTTTGTCTGGTTATGAAAAGTACATTGTTCTTCAAGCAATGACATCATTTCTTGTTTTGTTATTCCTTTAAAAAAAAAAAATACTAAAACTAAATGAGTGAGTGTGTCATCATCTGCGGTGTTTCTGCTGTCAGTGTGTTGAAGTGTTGTTTCTGGAGTTTGTGTTCACTTGAAGTTTTAGAGGTTTTTGTTCGACCGTTTCATTAGAATATATATATATATATATATATATATATATATATATTAATAAATATATGTGAAATGCCATAAAAAATCATAATCATAAACCAAGAATCAGTCATTCTGACAGTAATTGTGTAAGATTTCTAATCTTTCTGTGGGTTAAATTGAAATCATCACGTCCAGACAGAAGAAGTGACTGAATGCAGTCTGTTCAGTTTGATTGACAGGAATCATATATTACACCTAAAATCATATTAAAACACTGACTTGTTTTCTTCAGGAATATAATATTTCTGTTATAATGATATTGTGTGATTAGTGTTTGTGTTGATCAGTGTTGTGTGTGATTGTGTTGTAGAGCAGCTGCAGTATCTCTCAGCTGTATCAGTGCAGTCACTGTGACTCTGACTGACGGAGGTTTTTGTACGACTCTTTATCACTGTGTGAACACATCACCACTGTGATAACTCTGACAGTAATAATCTCCTGTATCTTCAGTCAGGACTCCACTGATGGTCAGAGTGAAATCACTGTTAGATCCACTGCCACTGAATCTAGATGATGTCCCAGTGTAACGGCTTGTTGCAGCATATATCAGGAGTTTAGGAGCTTCTCCAGGTTTCTGTAAGTACCAGTGTAACTGATTACCATTATACACGCTACTGCTGGTTTTACAGTTTATTTTGACTTCTTGTCCTTGAGCTGTTGTTATTAATGATGGACTCTGAGTTACAGTGATCTGTCCTCTACACTCTGAAAGAAACGAAAACAGGACACAAATTACAATAATGTATATTTCACATTTTAAAATAATTAATAATCATTCTGAAAGTTTTACTACAAACCTTGAGCAAACAGTGTGAGAGTCCAGATGAGGATGATGATGTTGTTCATTGTAGTTGTTTTGTCTTGTGTGATGATGAAGATTGTGTTCTGCTCTCAGTCATGAAGTGTTAAACACACAGCACTATAAACACTCAGAGCACTGAAGCGTGTGCTGACGATGCAAACAAGTGGGCAGGATTTACTACAGATTGTGCTGCTAACAAAGTCATATACACTGTTATATCACTAATTATTTTACATTCTCACAACTAAAATTTTTCAGTAACATTTTTTAATCATTGTGTGATAACTTAATGGTTTAATAGTTTAAATATTTAAGGGAACAACAAGTCATTTCTGTCTCTATACTCAGACACTTATTACAGTGGTTTGACTCACATTAACATGAATGCAGCGTCACACAGAAGTCTCTGTAGAAATCCGCTTCATATTTGTATTTCCCAGCTATTCTGCAGCCAGCAGTGTCTGATAATAGATATTTACTGAGATAAAGATGAGTAATATTCTGCTGGTCATGTGATCTCACCATAGAGACTCATAAGATACTGGATTCAGCTGCTTCAGTTACTGTATGTCAACAGAGACGCCATCTTAGAGCATCAAATCACTTCAATAGTTCCCAACACATCTTAATGACTGTTGTACACTCAATATTATGAGACACCATTATGTTTAACATCTCTGTTTAATTTACAAACATACAGTTTTATCAATTTCTGAAAATGGCTGCCTGAGTTTGTTTCCAATTGAATCAATTTGTTTTAAAATATGGATATATAAAGAAAATCAGTTCTCTCAGTCTGGTCATATGAGTCTAGACTGAACAATGTGCATCTGAAAAGTGTGCATCAGAATTATGATTAATTTCTCTAAAGCTGCAGATTTTTCTTCTTCTGTGAATCACGATGATTGCGCTGCATATGAAGAACAAAAGCATCATAATGAGAAACTTCACAACATCATCCATGATTAAGAGGTCAAAGGTCACATCAGAGGTCAAAGCTAGTCAAATATATATCTTTAAAAAGTGCAAGAGAATGAATGAGAAATATAGAGCTGAATCATGTCTATTGTGAATGAGAGAATAAAGAAAATAATAATCTCAGATTATGAAAGATTACGTAGTTTTCAAGCAATAACATATTGAATAAAATAGTGTGAAAGAGTTTCATTATTACTTTTTAAAAGCATTTGACCAAAACTAAAGAGTGTTTGTGCTGTCAGTGTGTTGAAGTGTTGTTTCTGGAGTTTGTGTTCACTCGAGTGGAATAGAGGTTTTTGTTCGACCGCTTCATTAGATTGTGTCACTGTGGTACACTTTCGGTGGAGGAACTAAACTGCTGCTCGGTAAGTCTCTATTTTAATTCTCCTATATACAAATACTATGATTTAATTAAAATGTAATTAAACATAAGAAAATGTTAAAACAGCCAAAAAAGCATAATAAATAATTAATTGAAATTTTGTCATATTAAGAACTGGATTATTCTTACTGAACACACAAATCTTGTCTAAACACATTTCTATAATGTTACTCAATATGAGTTTTATCAGTTCATCTCAGGTTTAATTTTCCTTAATTTTATACTGTGTTCATAAATACATTTTTATTATAGATATCATACAAGAAAAAGTGATATTTTAATATAGATGTAGTTACTTTTGTAGATCAGTCAATGATTTTGAATCTCATGTTGTGCTTATAAATTATTGATTTATAATACAAGAAATAACATTAAAAAGTTGTGTGTAAATATTTTGTTACATTTTGGATAATTGTAAAGACAAATATAAGATAATATATGTACTAAAATATGATATCTTTATGTTTGAATATAAAAATAAC
The DNA here is from genome assembly GCA_027564155.1 of Gymnocypris eckloni scoliostomus. Taxonomy (NCBI): domain Eukaryota; kingdom Metazoa; phylum Chordata; class Actinopteri; order Cypriniformes; family Cyprinidae; genus Gymnocypris; species Gymnocypris eckloni. The sequence continues at coordinate 11,177,845 of CM050434.1, forward strand.
TGCAATGAAAGCAGTCGTATTGGGCCGGTGATTGTTTCTCGGGGGGACGTAAGTGATTTTCAGCATTTACAGGCTGTAGTCGGTGATTTTAATGGCGTTCGTATCCTGATGTCTGTGTTTTTCTCTGTGTAAAAATCCCGGCTGAATAATCTGCTGTTTTTGACAAACACCAAGATCGTGGTAATTTAATCAGCCTGAATCCACATCTCTGAGTTTACGAGAAGAAATCGATTCAGAATTCAGTATTTAAACCCTTCTTGAGCACTCCTGGACACCGTCACGGTAACTGTTGTGCTTCGGTGTAATGTGCATGCATATTTATTTATGAAATGCTGGAAAGTATTTACAAGAACAATATTTCATAAGTGCTCTACCGCAGCGAATGAGAGCAGAAAGAGAAGAAAAGCACGTAAACATTTGAAATGGGTCTTTATTAGGACAGCAGCTGGTATGCAGTATAATTAAAACATGTGTATTAGTCTAAATACAGTTATTATATACATAACTATATCGCATATAATTATATACAACTATAGCACATATATTTTCCTATTTTAAAACAGGACATTTAAATAATCAAATAATAAATAGGATTATATATCATAAATAAAGTATGCTTGGAATAATAAGAATACATTATATATAATAATACTTTTTAAATACCTTTACACAAAAGTAAGAATACATTTGTAAATAAAATAAATGTCATCCATATGAGAAACAATTACCGTCCGAATAGGACTTTAGTAAGTTGATTTTCATTTATGAGGGTTCATGTAAATGTATATAGTGATTGTGTAGTTTGTATATTATACATTTGTAGTGATTTTTAATGTGATGAATGATGAGATTGTTGTGATTTTGACTGCACTCCTCATGTCTGCTGCTGAAAGTCGTGTTGAAATGCTGTGAATGCTGCAGGGCAGACGAGTGCTGGAGCTGCAGTGTGTTTTCTGTGTGTTTGTGAATGTGTTGTGTTTGTCTCCTGCAGCTGGTCCCACAGTGAAGCCCTCAGTGTCTCTGCTGCCGCCCTCTTCTCTGCAGATCTCTGGAGAATCAGCCGCACTGCTCTGTCTGCTCAGCTCTTACTCTCCACAGGGGGCGCTGGTGAGCTGGACACTGGACGGCTCAGAGGTCACCGAGGGGGTTGTGACCAGCGCAGAGAGCGAGCAGGACGGCCGCTACAGCCGCAGTAGCGTCCTGACTCTCAGCAAAGCACGCTGGGAAGCGGGAGAGCTGTACGTCTGCAGAGTAACACATGCTGAAGCTCCTCATGAGGTCTCGTTCCACAAGAGTCTCTGTTAGTCGCTCGCAGTGCTGATGTTTCTCCAGTGAGCGCTGCTCTCTCCTGAAGATGAGTCGTATCTGAGTGTCCTGTGTCAGGCAGGATTCACATGAGTCTAGTGCTGCAGCTGTAGTCATTTACAACTCAATACTGAAAGAGAGCTCTAGTGTCAAAGCACTGATCTTTCAATCTGCTGTGTTTGCTGCAACATTCAATAAAGCTTCTCAACAAACTCCATTTGTGTCTGACAACATCATTCAACTAACAGATGACGATCATGTAGTGTTTGTTCAGGTGTTTTCAGTAAATCTAGTCAAATAAAGCTCTTGGGGTTTGAACATGGTCTCTGGAGACAGAGCTGCTCTATTCTGAGAGGATCACAATCACTCCACCCTGACAATGCAAATGATTTTCAGCCCACACTCCCAGAGTCACTGTTTGATTGGTTACATGATCTGGACTGAAACACACCAGTTTCACTTCTGCTGTAGTCCAGCAGCCCAGGTCAAAATTCAAACATTTAAATTGTGCTTTTTTTGGACAATTATGCTATACTAAATGCATGTTAAATGTATTATTTTGAAACAATAAATATATTAAGCATATTTCAAGATATTCATAAGATCAAGTTTAAGCTATTTAAAATATATTTGAATATATAAAATTGTTAAATTGTAGTTACTGGCCTTAAATATTATGTACTTACAATCAAAATGTATAATTTGATACAATGCACTTGTTGTGTACACATATGTTTTTACATTGCACTTATATTTAAAAAATAATACCTGCATGTAGTTATGTAATAAATTAGGAGCTTCTTAATTTTTCTGCTGATACCAAGAATTACCCAGTAAAATCCCCAGTGTTAAATCAACACTGCTCAGAGTGTGTTATTTGTTCCAAACAGTGTTTGGACAATTTAAGTTAATGAGTTATCAGAAGGTGTTCATCACTAATGCTTAATCAGCACTTAATTAATCACTTAATTATCTCATTAACTTAAATTATCCAAACACTGTTTGGAGTGGGAACAAATACAGTCTGAAACTGTGTTGATTTAACACTGGGGATTTTACTGGGCATCAAAATGCCAACAAATACATACTACCAGAACTGTCCAGGCTAATCTCTTAAAATGCATCATAATGGTATTATTGATAATCAATAGGCCTTATCTTACCTTTATGAACACATTTTTTTAAATCTTATACAATTTTAAAACCTTTAATATTTCTCAACTCTACAGCTGTGCAGTAAAATTCACTTTAAAGGTTCACTTTTTATTCATGAAGACGATATGAAATAATGTGCCAAAATGTGTCTCTTGGTGGAAAAATAAAGACTTTTTAAGATGAGAATGACATGAAATTACCATTTTAACCGGAGATGGCAAGGATGTTCTTTTTTCACGTCTTGCTTTTGGATTTATTATAAAATGAATATAATAAAAAAAGTATAAATTCTAGCAAGCTGTAAAAGTAATCACTGAAGAATATACTTAAGAAAAGCTAGTAAATAAAACTGATTTTGGCAAATTTGTTGGTTTTACTCGATTAGGCTGTTATATGAAGTTTTAGTTGGATGCGGTAGTTAAACTAAACATCTTAAGTAAACCGAACTTAAGAACATCTAGTGTATTGGACAAAGCTGTGGTTGGCACAAAACAAAATGAATATAGTTTTATAGTGAATACGATCAGAAATGATTGTCAGTAGCCTAATTATATATAGTAATATGTAGCTAATAACAACCATTTTTGAAGGAATAGTGGTTTATGTTTTGTATATATGTATATTACAAATAGTTTTCTTAATCTTTCCCCCATTCGCGCTGTAAAAAAATGAACAACCAGTAAGATTTAAGCTTATTGGCAGGTCTACTAGCTGCTGCTGCTTCCCAATACATCATACAGAGCTTGGTATTTTCAATGGGCTTTAGTAATTAAGTTACAAAATAGGACGAAACAATTAATATATGTTCTAGTACTCTTGCATTTTCTTCAACTCGGCCTGTAACCGCCAGAAAACTAAAATAAGTCACTTGACGGAGTCTCTGCGCATCTTAATGAATACACCACTTACAGAGATGGCAGTCACTATCAAGAAAATGACTTTCTTAACACAGAGACCTTCAGGATTGTCCTTGGTCTTCATGTTAATGAATTTGAGATCGCCAATCCCCTTGGCACTTCAAGAGAAAAACACAAAATGTTTAGTCTCTACTGGGTTCTAGCCAATCTTCCCTCAAAAGACCGTTCATCACTTCAGTCAATTCAGCTAGCAATTTTATGCAGAGCTAGTACAGTAAAACAGCATGGTTACACAGACGTCTTGCGCCCATTTGTTCAAGACCTTGAAACTCTTGAACAGCATGGTGTATACATTGAACAGTTAGGAGACTGTGTGAAAGGAACTGTACTTTGTGTGGCATCTGACAATCTAGGTGCTCATTCTTTGGCAGGGTTACAGGAGAGTTTCACTGTTGAGCATCCATGTCGGTTCTGCTTTGCCAAAAGGAGTGAAATCCAGGAGAAGGAGGTCCAGTCAGGAGCATTTGAACTGAGAACCAAACAGCAACATGACAGGCAAGTAGCAGAAGTGTTAAATGATGTGAGTTTGGTAAAGCAGTATGGTGTGAAAGGGGGCTGTGTTTTAAGTGAAAGGTTGGAACATTTTCACACAGTTGGTAGTTTTCCACCTGACATAATGCACAACCTTATGGAGGGTGTCATCCCTACTGAAATGTCCTTGTGCATTAATGATTTGGTCTTGAGGAAGTTGATCTCTCTTGAATCCCTGAATCAAGCTATCAAGCAGTTTCCTTACAAATTCTCAGACAATGTTGATTAGCCTCAGATCATCCCAGCCACTTTTGCCTCTAGAGGTACTATCGGTGGTAATGCTCACAAAAACTGGGCACTAATTAGACTTCTGCCCCTCATAATTGGCTTTGACATCCCTGAAAAAGATCAAGCATGGGACATTTTGCTGCTTCTGAAAGACATTTTAGAAATGGCAGTGGCATTCAGGTTCACTGAGGATTCTCTTGACTTTCTTGATGCAAAGATTGCAGAGCACAGATATTTACCTTTGACAGTATTTCCTCATTTTAAATTGCGCCCGAAGCATCATTACCTTGAGCACTATACGCAGCTCATCAGAATGTATGGACCACTAAGAGATGTGTGGACAATGAGATTTGAAGGAAAGCACAGATTCTTCAAACAGGTAATACGTGACACTAAAAACTTCAAAAATGTTACACAGACTTTGGCTGTTCGCCATCAAAGACTGATGGCTTACTACGTTGACTCATCCTCCTTTTTCAAGCCATCCATCCAGACAGAGAATGTGAGGTGTATATTGACTTCAACTTTTCCTGATAATGTTCAGGAATTCCTGAGACAGAGAAATGCTGTTCAGAACACTGTCCTCTCAGCATCATCTGTGAGCATTGATGGAATCAAGTATAATCCAGATATGATTGTATCTGTTGGTACTTGTTCAGGCCTTCCTGATTTCAGACAGATTTTCAAAATTCTTGTCACCAACAATGATGTTCTGTTTCTGTGTAAAGATCTGTCATGTTGGTACATTGAGCACCTACGTTCTGTTGAACTGTGCAGTCATGTGCTATCACTGTCAGTTACCAAACCCTCAGATCTGAATGATCCATTTCCTTTAATCCTTTATCTAGATTAATCTAGATTAAAATGGCTCATTTGAATTCTGCCGAAGGCATTCAGAATATGTGTGCTACCCAAATAATGACTAAAAGTAAGTCTTTGAGAACGGGTTTCTCAAGCCAGGTGGCGCATTAGACCAGGGGCTCATCTCCTGTTTCCAAAATGCATCACAAACTTTAATCTCTTCCCGTCCCAATCCCACGAAAAAACTGGAGGAAAATCCCGTTCCACTCCCGGAAGAATGACTCCCATTCCCTCCCACTCCCGTGTTGTTGTTTTTTTTTTTTTTGCCGATAACTGTCAATTACAGTAAAAATATAGTACAGATCACAGCGTGCCCACCTTATTAGTTGAATTAAAACCCAAAATGTCGTTTTTTGTTATTATATTGAACTGAAAGCCATCTTATGCACAGTGTTGCACAGATTAAATTTCATGTAAATCATCCATGCTAACACACACGTCTTCTATTTTTATTTTTTAGACATTTCACTCTCTATAGATATATTTTTATGTATCTATAAAGTTTCGAAGTTTCTCGCTCAAGTTCACATGAGACCTAAAGCGCATCCTGTTTGCTTAAAACGTTTCGTTGTTATTCTGAGTGCACACAAATAAACGTAGAGTCTTTACAGATTCGAAAGATGTATTAGGCTACTTTTATCTGTATGACCAAAATGACGGAGATTTTAAGAGCAAGTGAGCGCACCGGAGCCTGTCCTGCAGCAAACGCTTCACACAAACACTTCAATAGCGCACATTTCCCTAGGTTAACATCATATTGAGCGCCATGTAAAGTTGTTACTACATACATCTTTCAGATGAAAAGCCATATTTGAGGTTGATGAATGATAGGTGAGCGTTTGGATGTCCTGCCTGATTGTATTACCACATAGACCAGCCGTTAACAATCTGTCCATCACGGACTGCGAGCCTCTAGTTCAAGACTCGCTCGCCCCTACAGTGCAATTCGGCTAGGTATACATCCGCTAAAATATCAGGGTGAAAGTCATCATAGCTTGCGTAGTATAGACCCAGCTCCCAACCCAACTTTGAGAATAGATTAACGGCGATATTTTTTTATCGCCCGATAAGAGTCTCACGTTAACGCAGCACGTTAACGCCGATAACGGCCCACCACTAATATATATATATATATATATATTTCAAGTGTTTTGACAGTAGATCATTGGGTTTTGTGAGAAAGAAATCTATAACGTATAGTTTTCTTAACTTCTGTCACATCAGGCACGCTTTCCTGTGAGTGCAGCAGATAAATGCTATCCTGTGTGAAGGTCTGCTCCCATGCACACAGGATATTCAGTTTAAGATTTATTTACATTTATTTATCAGCAAACCTATTCATACACCTTAAACACTTGGATTATATGGTAAAAGTCACGTTGATTTTTTTATTTATACTTTTGTAGGTCATATAAGCAAAGATGAGTAGAACATTAAAAATTATTAATGAATTTGCAAAGAATGTTTTACATGATACAAAAGAAAATAAAAAAGAAAATTTTAGTGAACTAACTCAACTCTTTAACTTTTGTAGAGAGACCAAATATGGAGACGAGGACAATACTCAGAGTGATTGTTCATGAAAATGACATTAGAAAGATTACACTTCCTGTGAAACCACAGACAGTTGACTCACTGTTGGAACAAGAAAAGTTGGGACTTCATTACAAGTTCTCACTTCAGTTTGAGGATCCAGACTTCAACAATTCCCTTGTGAATCTTACTGACATTGCTGACTCGCCAGATAAGCCCACTCTGAAGATTGTCTCCCTTATGACAACACCAACATCTAGCACGGCAGACACAAAGATCCTCTCTGTGGCTTCTAATGATCATTCAATCATAGTCAACGGACTGCATGGCCAGAAACCTTTGAGATCCCTACTTTTCCTGTTGACGTCGAATACAGGTTACATCAGGCAAATCTACAATACATGAAATACCAAACATATCTGAAAGTGTCTGCAGAGCTTAAGCATGAGATTCTTGAAAAACTCTCAGAGACCATATAGAGTTTCAAAGCTTACCCAGATAAGGATAATTTTGAGGAAGTTGCTGCTGCTCTGATAAAAAAAACACCCCTGCCTTACCCAATCTGGCTCCTTTAAGGGGTGGAATGGGTGGTATAATAGCCTCAGGTGGAAAATGGGTAATTGCCGCTCAAAACTGCGCCGAGTTGGATGTTTGGAGGTATCCATAAATGGTGGGAAAAGAAGAGGACAACAGCCTCAGAGAAACATCAAAACACCCAAAATGTCTGAAATCAATTTTCTGCCTAACTTCCCTGATGGTGAAGATAAAACCAGCATGGAGTCCACAAGAAAAGAGATGGTGGAAGATATGAAAAAACGTCATCCTAATGCTTCGCTGATTGCCAAGAACACGAATTCTACATTTGCATTACGTAGAAAGGAATTGATAGAGATGGAGCCTGGTGTGAAGGATACAGTGGAAAGGTGGCCAGCTCTCTTTACAGAGAGTCAGGCGAGTACATTTTATTGTGTTCTTGTTAATGTTGTCAAAAGTACCAAATTCGGTACCAGCCAGTGTTTGAAAGCCGTGTCTATCAGCAGATCAGTCAGTGAATCCCTAATACATCCGCTCATTGATCGATCCGCTGATAGACACGGCTTTCAAACACTCCGTGTATCTGTGTAAGCGCTCGGTGAAGAGCGTGAAGCAATGATCTTTGTAGCCAATCACAGACATATCTGTTGAGCACGTCAACACAATGGCCAATCTGAGGTGTTTGAGAATGCGCACACCAGCCCTCAAACTGCTAGCAGGAAATCCTGGTATCATCACATTTTCTAAAATTTCAGTTCTGTTGTGGGTACTTTTGGCAACACTAGTTCTTGTACTGGGTTCATATTATTTTGTCAAACATTTTCTATACAAATTGAAAATTGAAATGCAACTTCATTTACCACTTCTCAGGTTGATGTTTAAATCATATTTTGTGTTTAAATGACATGTGATTAATGTTAGTCTGGCATGATTTTTTATTTTTTTGCAGAGTTCAGTCGCATATCTGGCAAAAACCTGCAAACGGGATTATTTCTAGAACTTGACAGATTCACTCAACGATTCATTGATATATTCAAGGCCAAAGGGGGAGACATTAAAAAGAATCTGCAACAGATTGAAAATGAGGTAAGCTACACAGACACACCCTAATTAGTATTTTTATTCTGGTAAAACAACTATTGCATTTGCTGTTGTGTTGTGTTGGTGCTATGAGTGCTATTAACTCTTACCCTTTACAATGTTACATAACTTTACAGAAATCTGACATCGTTGGGAGGTGAAGAGCCGTTATTTGTGGCCTTCCACTCCTCCTTGGAGAAGACCCGACCGATTTTTACAAGATCTGTTTTGTAAGTAGCTTTGTCTGTGATATTCTGGCTATTTAATGTCTTGCAAACACTTCTTAAACCAATTTTGCAACCTGATAGGAAACGTAATGAAAAAAGATAATACAAATATTGAGGATACAGAAAAAGTTAATTAAATTAAGAATTAATAGAAAAATGAAAGAGAAAAACGATAAATTAGATAAGAGAGTAAGATCATAAGAAAGACAATAGAAAAGAGGTAATACGTTTAGGAATTTAGACAAAGGTTGGAAAAATAAAGGAAAAACACAACAGTCCGATAAGGAGGACAGAAAAGAGAGCAGGTATTTCATCAAAAATCTCTTAATTTGTGTTCTGAAGATGAACAAAGGTCTTACGGGTTTGGAACGACATGTGTGAGTAATTAATGACATAATTCTCATTTTTGGGTGAACTATCCCTTCAACAAAAATCTACACTGAATCTACAAATCAAAAACGAATCTACTCTGTTCAAAAAAGTTACTAATAAGCAGATACTTAATATTTGAGAATTTAATCATTATTGCTTGATTGATTGATTGATGTTTCTTGCTTGTTGTATGTTTGGCAATAATTATTCTATCCCTAAATGATGCAGTGTGTAGCTTTTTATTTCTCAAACTACCATGTAAGATGTACTCATGTCCATATTCAAAGATGACAATGATGAGATTCATCAGGCTCAATTTATGAGAGATTGGCCACTACAGAGTCCTGAACTTAACTCTACTGAAAGTCTTCAGGATGTGCTGGAGTTGACTTTACACTGCCTGGCCAGTGTGGAAAAGTTCATTTATTTAAGTAATTCAACTAAAATTGTGAAACTTGTGTATTAAATAAATTCAATGCACACAGACTGAAGTAGTTTACGTCTTTGGTTCTTTTAATTGTGATGATTTTGGCTCACATTTAACAAAACCCACCAAATCACTATCTCAACAAATTAGAATATGGTGACATGCCAATCAGCTAATGAACTCAAAACACCTGCAAAGGTTTCCTGAGCTATCAAACTGGTCTCTCGGTTTGGTTCACTAGGCTACATTAGTTCACAGGCTAATTTATTGAGATGCACTTGTATGGACATGGGTGTTTCTTCATGGCAGCTTAAAGGCATAGTTCACCCAAAAAAAAAAAAAAATTCTGTCATTAATTACTCCCCTTCATGTCGTTCCAAACCCGTAAGAACTTTGTTCATCTTAGGAACACAAATTAAGATATTTTTGATGAAATCCGAGAGCTCTCTGACCCTCCATAGAGGGTCCTACCACGATCAAGGCACAGAAGCGGAGTAAGAACATTATTAAAATGATTCATGTGACATTAGTTGTTCAACCGCAATGTTATGAAGCTACGATAACTATCCCTTTAAGCAATGAAAAGCTACACACTGCATCAGTTATGTAATAATCATAGCAATGATTCAAACACTTTGGTATTTGCTTATTTAAATCCATACAGCAAGTTTTCTTTTTTTTTGGCCAGGCAATGTATATTTAACGAGTTCGTTTGCCCATATAATCATTAGAGTAATCGAGTAAACTTGTTTGGCTTGCTGTCCGCTGATGAGGGGCTCGATGAAGCAGCTTCAGCTCGAGCTCTGATATACCCCCCCAGGGACTTGATAAAAGGTGATTACGAAGGGCAAGGTACCTAAGAAGAAGGTGGAGATTGGGGAGGTGGAGGGATGCTGAAACAGCTGGGACTAGAGAGAGGTAAGCAGCTGTTTATATACTTTGGCTGTTGATTGAATGATTAGATGGGCTCGCTCCTCCCTAACTTACGTTTAAGAACTTCATTTAATTTCTGTAGTGAAGACTATACGGTGTTATTTTATATTTTATTATTCAGTTTCTGTACCTGAATACTATTGTTATAACTATCCTAAAAACTTAAACCACTGTTTATTTAATTTATGTCTTTGTCGTTATGTATTTATTTGGTGCTACTGCTTGTAATTTGTTCATTAGTTCTTATTTATTTCTGACTGTTGGTTGGTTTTAGAAAATATGTTAATTTCTATCTATCTATCTATCTATCTATCTATCTATCTATCTATCTATCTATCTATCTATCTATCTATCTATCTATCTATCTATCTATCTATCTATCTATCTATCTATCTATCTATCTATCTATCTATCATCTATTTATCTCTCTCTACTAAACTTGTTTACAGAGTGTTCACTGTGTTTTCCAATTCTGTATTTCACCACAGTGTGGAAAAAAAAGTAAAAATGTTTATTTTTTTAAGGGGTTTTGATTGTTGTATGTAATTGCTGTATGTGCAAAATTGCAGTATGCGTGTTGTTGATTTGAAGGCATGACTTGATTAACATTGTTTTATGGAACAAATAAATATTTCAGTGTTGTGCCAAAAATCTGTCTGTCTTTGTTTTAGTAACTTAGAGTTTTGAGCAGTGTTGGGGAAAGTTACTTTTAAAAGTAATGCGTTACAATATTGCGTTACTCCCTAAAAAGTAACTAATTACGTTACTTAGTTCCCTATCAGTCAGTCACGTTCGACGTAACGTCAGAGTGACTGACTAATGGGATCTCGCCGGAGAGCCCAATCACCTTCGAGTGTTAACAAAACAAGCCAATGACAGTTGGCGTGTGTTTCGCCACGCCAAGACTCCGCCGCTGCGCGGGTATAAAGGAGAGCGCGTGCAAACGCACATCAGCTTTTCGCCGAGCCGAGCCTTGCAAATCTCTGAGTGTCTGCAAAGCAAGACTACAGCGTTGGTGTTACGGCGCGCCAGCGGAGGTTGCTGTCCAGTGCTGGATTCGCGAGAAGCAGCGATCACGTTGCTACCTCCTCGGCGCTCAGCGCTGCTGAAAGAGAGTTTTTCAACTAAAAGAGCAAATCTAAAAGAGCTCCACGAGCGACGGGCGCCTTTTAAAGATGGCTTCCCGCCGTGCGTTTCTGGATGTGGTTGGTTCCTGACTTCATCTGATGGTCACGATCGCTGCCACTCGTGCTTGGGCTTTAGGCACGCTGAGGCAGCGCCGTGGATGAGTCATGTTCTCTCTGTGGGAACATGACCATAGCGATGTTGCGCCCAGATACCTCCTTGCTAGACGGGGGGTATCCCCTTGCTCTGCCCGTTCTAGTTCCTCCGGACGGAGGACTACTGGCTCAGGGCCAGGGTGATTTGAGGATCACAGTGAGAGCTTCCTGCGGCGCCTCCGCGGGCCTCTCACCCTCGAGCACATCGCACCGCCTGGGGTTCCCGGATGAGTATGCGGGTCCTCGGACAGGGCGGGCCCAGCATCTCATTCGGTGCCCCAGCAGATGACAGGCTTTCGATCACTGCATCGGGGATGAGCTAGGTTCTGGAGAGGACGATTCGGCCGCGCTGCCTCCGCCAGGAAGAGTAGCGTTGCCGAGTCAGATCCAGAACTGACCGCTTATGCTTTCCCGGGCCGCTGAGAGCATCGGGCTGCACTATAGGCGCCGCCTTCTCCCGGCGCCGAGGCTGGATGATTGGTTCCTGAGGGCGCAGGCCGAACGTTGGCAACCGCCCGGTTCCGCTTCTTCCCGGAAGTGCATGAGGAGGTGACTAGGTCTTGAAGGCACCTTTTTCTGCCCGAAGCAGGCCTAGTGCCTCCTCCGTCCTCACCACCCTCGACGGTGGAGCGGCCCAGGGGTATGTGGAGGTCCCCAGTCGAGCGCGCGCCATTGCCATGCAGCTTTGCCCGCAGGGCGCTGCCGCCTGGAGGGGTAATCCACGCCTTCCGTCCCAGGGCCTGTAAGTTCTCGCCCGCCTAACGGCCAAGGCTTACGGTGCTGCTGGACAGGCCGCTTCCGCCCTGCACGCCATGGCCCTCCTGCAGGTCCACCAGGCCAAGGCGTTGAAACAGCTGCACGAGGGTGATGCTGACCCAGGTGTGTTGCAGGAACTGCGCACAGCGACGGACCTCGCGCTAAGGGCGACGAAAGTCACGGCGCGGGCCCTGGGTCAGACGATGTCCACATTAGTGGTCCAGGAGCGCCACCTGTGGCTGACCTTGGCGGATATGAGGGAGTCCGACAAGCACCGCTTCCTGGACTCCCCGATCTCCCAGGCCGGCCTATTCGGCGAAGCGGTGGAGGACTTTGCCCAACAGTTCTCCGCCGCACAGAAGCAGACGGAGGCGTTTCGTCACATCCTGCCCCGGCGGTCCGCTGCTGTCTCCAGCCCCACCGCCGGCTGCAGCCCCTCCGCCTGCTCATCGCCGAAGGCGCCCTCCTGCGGCCTCCACCTCCGCTCCAGCTCGGCCTTCAGCAGCCTTCACAATGGCCGCAGCATGGAGCTGGCCACAGGAAAGCGGCGCGGCCCGCCTCCGCCCCTGCCAAGCCTGTGAAGTGCCAGGGTAGGCGGCGTCCCTGGGACGGCGACCCGGAGCCTCGGGATCCTGCTCTTCAGGAGATGGCGATAGCACCACTCCTTCCCCCGGAGGAGGGCCGGGTGGAGAATTTTTGTTCTGTTCCGCCACTGGCCCCCGGGTCCTACTGGCGAAGGACGCGATACAGCCGGCCCCTCCAGCCGAGATGGAGTCAGGGCTCTACAAAGGCCCCTACTTCATCGTTCCCAAGAAACACGGTGGGTTACATCCAATCTGGGACCTGCGTGTTCTGAACCGGGCCCTTGTCAAGCTCCCGCTTCAAGATGTTGACGAGAGACGCCTCTTTCAATGCGTCCGTCCCTTCGATTGGGTTGCAGCGATCGACCTGAAAGACGCCTACTTCCATGTCTCGATCCTCCTCGATTCCGCTTATGCATAAAGGCGAGCATACCAGTAGGCCCTCCTTCGGGCACCTCAGCCGGTTGGGGCTTCAGGTCAACCGGGAAAGAGCAAACTCTCCCTGTGCAGAGGATCTCTTTTCTCGGCAAGGAGTTGGACTCGGTCAACCTCACAGCACGCCTCTCGGAGGAGCGTGCTCAGTCAATGCTGAGATGCCTGGAGTCTCTCCAGCGCAAGAGGGCGGTTCCACTGAAACATTTTCAGAGGCTCCTGGGGCATATGGCATCCTCAGCCGCTATCACGCCGCCGGATTGCTTCATATGACACCGCTTCAGCGTTGGCTTCACGACCGAGTCCCGAGATGGGCATGGCGCCACGGCACGCACCGGGTCTCACTCACCCCGCCCTGCCATCGCACCTTCAGCCCATGGTCGGATCTTGCCTTTCTTCGGGCAGAAGTTCCCCTAGAGCAAGTATCCAGGCACGTTGTTGTTTCAACAGACGCCTCTGCCACGGGCTGGGGGGCCATGTGCAACGGGCACGCAGCCGCTGGGCTCTGGACAGGGCCCCAGCTGCAGTGGCATATCAATTGCCTCGAGTTGCTGGCAGTATGGCTTGCTCTGCGCCGCTTCAGAACGCTACACGAGAAGCATATACTGGTCCGCTCGACAACACTGCGACCGCTGCGTACATCAACCACCAGGCGGTTCACGCCCCGCCGCATGTCGCAACTCGCCCGCCATCTCCTCCTTTGGAGTCAGAAGCATCTGAGGTCGCCGCGCCATTCATGTCCCAGGCGAGCTCAATCGCAGCCGACGAGCTCACGCCAGCACGCCCTTCCGGGAGAATGGCGACTCCACCCCGAGGTACTCCAGCTGATTTGGAGACGCCTGGGACGCTCAGGTAGACCTGTTTGCCTCCCCGGACACGCCTCACTGCCAGTTGTTTTTCTCCCTGTCCGAGGGACCCTCGGTACAGATGCACTGGCATGCAGCTGGCCTCGGGCTTACGCAACATGCTTTCCCCAGTGAGCCTTCTCGCACAGACCCTGTGCAAGGTCAGGAGGACGAGGAGCAAGTCCTCTTGGTGCGCCTTACTGGCCCAATCGGACGTGGTTCCCAGAACTGATGCTCCTCGCGACAGCCCCTCCTTGGCAAATTCCTCTGAGGAGGGATCTACTTTCTCAGAGAGGGGCACCCTCTGGCACCCGCGCCCAGACTTGTGGAATCTCCACGCATGGTCCTTGGACGGACGCCGAGGTTCTAAGTGGGCTACCTCCAGCGGTAGTAACACTATCACTTCTGCCAGGGCCCTGTCTACGAGACAGGCCTACAGGCTGAAGTGGAACCTGTTCGTCGATTGGTGTTCTCACCGGGAGACCCCGTAGATGCCCGATCGCAGTCGTGCTTTCTTTCCTGCAGGATGGGTTGGAGCGAAGGCTGTCTCCTCCACCCTCAAAGTGTATGTTGCCGCTATTGCCGCACATCACGATGCAGTAGACGGTAAGTCTCTGGGGAAACACGACCTGGTCATCAGGTTCCTCAGAGGGGCAAGGAGGCTAAATCCTCCGCGCCCTCACCTGGTACCCTCTTGGGATCTCCCTCGGTCCTGTCGGCCTTGAGGGGGCCCCTTGAGCCTCTGCAGTCAGTAGAGCTTAAGGTTCTGTCTCTGAAGACAGTGCTCCTCTCGGCATTGGCCACAGTCAAGAGGGTAGGGGACCTGCAAGCATTTTCGGTCGACGATCTGTGCCTAGAATTCGGGCCGGCTGACTCTCACGTTGTCCTGAGACCCCGGCCTGGATATGTGCCCAAAGTTCCCACCATGCCCTTCAGGGACCAGGTGGTGAACTTGCAAGCGCTGCCCCGGGAGGAGGCAGACCCAGCCATTGCTCTGCTCTGTCCCGCTCGTGCCTTGCGCATCTATGTGGACCGCACGCAGAGCTTCAGGACCTCAGATCAGCTCTTTGTCTGCTTCGGAGGACAGCAGAAGGGAAGAGCTGTCTCCAAACAAAGACTCGCCCACTGGATAGTGGAGGCTATAGTCTTGGCCTATCAGGCCCGGCGCCACTGCGTGCCCCCTTGGGATGAGAGCACACTCTACGAGAGGCGCTTGCCTCTTGGGCTCTGGCACGAGGCGCCTCAATAGCAGACATTGTAAAGCTGCCGGCTGGGCGACACCTAATACGTTTGCGAGGTTTTACAATCTCCGTGATAGAGCCAGTGTCCTCCCGTGTACTTGTCTCGGATGGCCAGTAACACTGGAAACCCGCCGGTGTCAATCACGCTTGCTGCGCCATTCCCCTCTACGGACCGGATACGTGCGCCTTGTTGCTTCTCAGTTCAGTTCCCCACGGCGAACCCTGTTGAAGTTCCTCCCGCACCCTCGGCAGTCAGGTGTGGCGGAGCACCAGACGCCAGGTCCAGTACTCGTACGCTGCCCAAGGTCAACCCCTGTGCTGGGCTAGGTGCCCGTGTGTAGTGATTCCCCTTTGGTGATCCCACATGTGTATTCTTCCACTGCACGGCTCCCCTTGGTGAGCCTGTCTTCCCTGGCAGAAACCTTCTGCCCACTCTGCTGTGTAGCTACCTCACCCCAGGCGGGCTGAGTCTACCTCAGAGACTCCCGTATGTAGTACTGCCCTCGGCCAGTCCATATGTGTAATCTCCACATGATACCTCCTTATGCGGGATGTGGCTCCGTAGCGTTTCCCCCTACTTGGGGTACGCTTTCCCAGTGTTATTCTACCCACTGAGCGGAACAGCAGTGGCGGTTATCTCTGCCTAAACCCTGTCCTATCTTCCATCCCAACTGGTGTGGGGGGACTTGCCGGCTTCTGCAGAGCACTGGAGGGGGTCAGCAATAGTGGCGTTTTCCAAGGGATCCCATTAGTCAGTCACTCTGACGTTACGTCGAACGTGACTGACTGATAGGGAACGTCTAGGTTACTTGCGTAACCCCCGCTTCCCTGAAGGAGGAACGGAGACGAACGCCCCGCCGCCATAGTTGCTGTACCACCGCTGTACGGCCGGGCACACAGTCTCGGCCTCAGCGAAAAACTGATGTGCGTTTGCACGCTCTCCTTTATACCCGCACCGCGGCGGAGTGCGCGTGGCGAACACGCACGCCAACCGTCATTGGCTTGTTTTGTTAACACTGAAGGTGATTGGGCTCTCCGGCGAGATCCCATTAGTCAGTCACTCTGACGTTCGTCTCCGTTCCCTCCTTCAGGAACGGGGTTACGCAAGTAACCTAGACGTTACTTTTTATGGAAAGTAATGTTACATTACTTTGCTACATTTGTGCTACTTTGTAAATATGAGCAGGGCTTGATTGTTTGTTTTAATACAAGAAGTTATATTTATAGCAAATGTAAAAGCCTTTCACACCAAAAAGTGTAATGAATAAACCTCAGGCTGAAGGAAAAGTAAATCACGTCTGTACAGTAGAACACGAGAAGATTCAACACTCTTCAGCAATTAAAAAGCAATCAAGCACAATTATTAATGTAAAGTCATTTTTGCTTATGTTGAACTGGATCATTAAAGGTCAGCAGCAAAGACATTGGTTAATAAAATGGGATTAGATACATTTGTGTTGTTTAACATATTTAATTATTGCAGGCTTGCGTCACATTCTGAGTTTTAATTGATTTTGATGAATACTGAATCTGTTTTTTGCGAGTGGGATGAATTAATGCACATTCAGATTTAGTCTCTAGAACTACAGTAAGATCATATTCACACGGCGCTCTGTCAGTCAATAAATGGAAAAAAATAATTTGAAAAAATAACTTTATATAATTAAAAAAGTAATGCGTTACTTTACTAGTTACTTGAAAAAAGTAATATTATTACATAACTCGTGTTACTTGTAATGCGTTACCCCCAACACTGGTTTTGAGTACTTACTTGAGAGATTTAAGATAATCAGTTTCCACACATTTTTCTATTAATGTGAACGAGCAAAATTGTTAAGATAACTGGTTTGTTTGTACTAAACTTAATCTTAAATTTGTGAGTTGGCTCAACTTGTCAGATTGAGTTAAGAATACTCAAGTTTTCTAGCTACCACTACAAATACGCAAGTTATATATGTTAAGTTGTATCAACTCAAAATGTATGAACTAATTTGCTTGAGAATTTTGAGATAATCAGTTTCCACATGTTTTCTAAGAAAACTCAACTAATTACTTTTTACAGGAAGCCACAAAGTCACTTGTCATTTAAAAAAATAAATACATAAGCCCAGAAAAACTGCCTATAATAGTGATTTGGCTATTTAAATATTTATATAGTTAAGTACAAATTAAATAAGTAAAATATTAACGATATACCAAATAAATAATGCATTCAATACTTTGAAATATTTTTATTTTATTTTATTTAATAACTACATTGTTTAAGTTTTATCTTTAACTGCAAGCTGCTAAATATATTCTGCCAACACAGACGTGTTATTATGTAGATTTGCTACTCTAAACTGAGTCTAAATAACTTAATGCTCCCCTCTATTTTGACATCGGCTTGTCAGACGTTTCGTTCCATTATCACGGTCAATCATAGCAATGACTTGTGGCATGATTTAACATTCATGTTTGTCATTCCTGAATCAGTGTACGTGGATGATTGGTCCTCTTACACAAACAAAACTTTTCTTCAAGTTGTTAATAGATTATGCAGAGAAACCGAGCAAAGGGCGATCCCTTTACGGCACAGTATAGTTGACCGGAAATGACTGACCTAGCTTATCTAAAACCAGGAAGTAATCGTGCATATGGTCAATTGCTTGAGAGTGTAAATATTCCTGTGGGCCAAATGAAAAGCATCACATTCAGACAGCAGGTCTGCAGTCTAATTGATAGGGATCATATATTACACCTAAAACATGATGATCATATTAAAACACTGACTTGTTTTCTTCAGGAATATAATATTTCTGTTATAATGATATTGTGTGATTAGTGTTTGTGTTGATCAGTGTTGTGTGTGATTGTGTTGTAGAGCAGCTGCAGTATCTCTCAGCTGTATCAGTGCAGTCACTGTGACTATGACTGACGGAGGTTTTTGTACGACTCTTTATCACTGTGTGAACACTGCTTTACTATTGATCCAGTGTACACTCATACAGTAATAATCTCCTGTATCTTCAGTCTGGACTCCACTCATGGTCAGAGTGAAATCAGTTCCATGATCGGCTCCATTTCCACTGAATCTTGATGGAGTTCCAGTATGACGGGTTTTAATGTTGTACACTAAAAGTTTAGGAGGTTCTCCAGTTTTCTGTAAGTACCAGGAGAAACAGTTCTTACACCAACCATCTGAAGGGTTTCCAATGGCGCTGCTGGTTTTACAGGTCAGAGTGACTGTTTGTCCGTTCTGAACATGTTTCTCTGTTGGAGTCTGAATTACAGTCACCTGTCCTGCAGAATCTGAAGAATATTTAAAATACATTAAATTGAAAAAGTTGTACAATTATTGTTAACTGTTTGAGATAATTTAATTTAAATGTCTTACCTTGAAAATACATCCCTAAGATCAAAATCAAGATGATGAATATCATTGTAGTTGTCGTGTCTGTTATTATGATAAACCGTGTCAGTCATGAAGTGTTAAACTCACAGCTCTATAAACTCTCTCAGAGCACTGAAGCGTGTGCTGACGATGCAAAGTGACTCTCGCTATTTAAATCATTTAACTGAAGTCTGTAGATCACTATTAAAGACATTTACCAATATAAAAGTATAATTTTCCAACAAATTTCTAATCCCACAACATTCTATCAACAGCCTTTACTAAGACACTGCAGGTGACTGAATGTGTCGTCATGTTATAATTTATACCAATCTATATTAAACTGACAGATTTATGAGGGACAGTATTAAGTTCATCACTATGTTGTTAATGTGAAAATAAGAGGGAAATTTCACAAAGTCAAACATTTCAAGGAACAAATACCTAATGAATACAGTACGCCATAGTAATAACCTAGCAACATCTGCCTTTATTAATAATCATATATAGAATATTTGAGCTAATTCAAATTCAAATTAAATTCGAAGCTAAAGCTTCACTGTAGCTTTGTAAATGTATTGTGCACTATTTTGTGCACAATACAATATTATTGTTTGAAGATAACCTATCAGCTATTTGCCAAATGTTCGTGTCTGCTGATGTTCAGCTAAAAGTTCATTCACAAGCTGGTGGCACATGCTGCTGAGTCTTTATTTTTGTGAAATACTTGGATGAATGTTTCAGGAAGTTTATTTTGTTTGTAAGTGTTCATTTGTTTCAGAACCACACATCAGACGGGGGTAATGCTGAAACAGGCGCCTTCGGGTAGAGTGAGGCTCAGCGATTACGCAACTTCAATAGAGGGGGTCTAGAAACAATGACACTCAATGACACACACATACACGCTAAAGGAATCACACATATACGCTCGCATTCAGTGAACTCAATGAAAGAAAAAATAACAGTAATCTACTGGGCAGCTGTGGTTGCTAGGATTGTCCTGTTAATTTATAGCTCTTCATTTTACAGTATGTTACCATTATTATACCATGTGGTAACTCCTTTTATTTTGGAAACCGATTGCTTCAAAACATTTGAGTTAAATAAAAAAAGTGTTTATATGGTGTTAGTACAGTGCACTTATTTCATTTGAGTCCACTAAGAAATATTTCTTACAATAAAACCACAAACACATAAAGTGTAATTAAAAAGCAACCAAACATGACTTTTACTCAAATCTTTGTAGATTGTCATTAACTAGCAATAGCAAACATTTACATACTAAAATGTTTAGTAAAGGCATTGTCACTGAATCAGCAACTCCACAGTTACTGTCTTAAATAAAGCAGCAGAACATCAGTGTTTGTGGCTCATCATTGACTGAAACACAAGCTCTACTCTCCAGAACAAAAAAACTAAAACTATTAAACTAACAGATCTCTTGTGCAAAAACACATTAATACAGTTCAGATTAATATTTACTTTTCTTATCAGTTGACTTTGCATAACTTTTTTTCTATGAACATTCACTAATATTTCTGTGAAATGAACTTGTTTTGTTTGGGAAATCTAACTGTTATGTTTTACGGTATATTGCTGTTTTTTCTTTGAATTAACGATAATCTACTGGCAGCTCTGGTTGCCAGCATGTTTCTGTTTTTCTACAGTTTGTTGCTGTAAATTAATTACAGTTTATTACTGTTAATTTACATTTCATGCTGTTTTTTTTTCATCTTGCATATTTAACCCTTTAAACCCCACAGCAAGTGTTAGAGTAACACTGAAGCAGTGAAGTTAATGAGATAATTCTGTGATTAATTAAGTGATGATTGTGCATTATTGATGAACAGCTGGTGTTAACAAGCAGAATTACTGAATGAATGAGAAACACAAGAACTACAACTGACTTCAGCCACAGCCTTAGATGAAATCAACGGAAATAAAAGAAGACATTAAATCTCTCAAGATCTGATTAAACAACTCCTGAAACAGCATCGCCAGCTTCAATTATTACCAGACTGACTTTATTTCTGTCAGACGTCTACAGAAGATCATATTGAGAGTTACAGAGGCTTAGATGTTTTGTTCGGGGTTTTTTTCACTACCATGATGGAGATCAGTGTTTACTTTAGTTGGGCTCTTAAATCTTGATTTTTAACATTAATTTTTATTTGACTGCTGTAACGATGCGTTTTTGAAACATGTTTGTTATGGCAAACGAGAGTAAAAGAAAACATCTAGTATTGTTGTTGGAGGATTGTATTTACAATCATTTAATGTCTTCTGTTTCACTGATTTTATCCGGTGTCCCTTTTCTTACTGAATATTGATACTAGAGCAAAATAACAAGCACCGCTGAGCAATCAGTTTATGAAAGACCGTTCAAACACAATTTAAACAAACAAAAAAGCTTTGTGAATTAGACACACACATCAAGAATCAGTGTATGAATCTCAACTATAATGACAAAACACAAAATTAAATAAACAGATCAGTTTTGAACATCACAAAACATGCTACTAAAACTCAACACAAAAACAAAAGCACATAGTAAGAATTCAAGTAAATCAGAGGACAATTCAGTGGCATCATTTATTCATGTTGCAATGCATGCTGGGAGTCATGGGTGAGTTTTGTCCTGTGCTTCATATTCATATGCTGAATATTGATGTCTCTCTTTGAGTGTAAATAACATAGTTCAAAATGTTTTAAACCTAAACTGTTAATAGCTTTTTTTTCTGGTTGTTACAACACTGACAGACATTACACTTTAAGTCACGGAAATTATTTATATATATATATATATAATTAACATATATATAAAACAACACTCTAATAATTATATCCTGAATGAGTCCAGTACGTGAAACTGTAACTAGTCTAATAGATATTTGTGAAAATTAAAAATAGACAACATCACCTGACCAACCTTAAAATTTTTATCATAACTAATGTGTCATAATGACACAATCATAGCTATTGAACACAAATCTAATGTTCAAAAGTCAAGGGTCAGGAACCTAACTAAAGCCAACACTGATCTCCACAATGGTAACGTCAAACGAAACAACAAAACATCATCATATAAATCTCAGTTCATTCTCAATAAGATCTTCTGTAGACATCTGACAGAAATAAAGGCAGTCTGGTTAGTAAAGCGTGAAGTTGGTAAAGCTGTTTGTTGAGTTGTTTAAATCTTCGGTTGGTTTCATCTAAGGCTGTGGCTGAAGTCAGTTGTAGTTCTTGAGTTTGTCTTGTTTCTCTTTTCATCAGTGATTCTGCTCATTAACAGCAGCTGTTCATCAGTGTCTGAATTCACTCATTAGTTTTAATTCTCTCTGTCAGGTGGACTATATTAGTAAACTCATGTAGGGAATAGTGAATGAGGGTGTAGGGTGTGATTTGAAACACATCCTCTGAATGTCGACTGAACGCTGTTAATTCATGATATATAGCAGCAGGCTACTTTCTCGAAAATGACAAATATTACCCAGAATGCACTGTTTTAATGGAAAAAAGCATGTTACTGTCAAATTGTGGCCGTTTTTTTACAGTGATTTTTAACAGTGTAGGATAAAACGATGTAATATTCGTTCATGCAGAATAAGACATAAAAATGTGCTTTACAAGTAACAATGAAGAGTCAATATGTTAGTAACATGCATGCTAATAATTAATAGTGAGAATTGTTCAATGAAAGTGCTACAGTATATTATTTTAAATAATATTATTAAGGTTTATTAAGTTTTTGATTGCAATGCTGTGGACAGCGGATTATTTTTTGACATGTTGAGAGTCAAGTCTTTTTTGTTCAGCTATCATAGCGATTAATCTGACCAGTGCAGATTTAATTAATAATCAGATCGATGTGTTCTGCATTATAATATAATAATCTACAGACAAGAGTGTTATTTTATTTTTTGTTGATATTTGCATAGATTTTTGTTTCTATATGCTGTCAGTTGTAGTTCTTAGAAAGAAAACCGGAATCAACAAAAATCGGTATCGGCAGGTCACACTTAAAAAAATCGGAAATCGGAATCGGCCAAGAAAATTGCAATCAGTGCATCTATAATCCAAAAATAACAAATAACAACAATAATGCGCTTACCTTCGTGTCGCTCTAATTTCACACAGAACTAGAGGAAGTCTTTTGTTAAGTTCATATTGAACATAATACTGAACTTTGCTCAGTCAAAACTAACCAGCAGCTTTCAAGGATCTGGGCCGTTTAACAGATTAAAGACAGGATCGTATATAAATAGATTTTGATTAAATAATTTAACTGTGCTCTGATTTCAGAGATGCCTTCCTCTCATCTATCCCTCAACATGTGTAATTCACGTTTTGAGAGTTAAAACACTCTCCACTCTTTACCATGTAACTTATTTAAGCATCATGATCATCACTCATACAGTTATACATTCAAAATCAGATCCGTTATCGCGTTAAAAACCCGTCGCTCATGAATCATCACGTCTGTCTGCTGATCGTGATTGACTAAAAGTGCAGCAGCGAAGTCAACATCAGCACCAGTCGTGTTTGCAGTGTGTGTGTGTGTGTGTGTGTGTGTGTGTGTGTGTGTGTGTGTGTGTGTGTGTGTGCGTGTGTGTGCGATTTAGTAATGTCGTGATGACTGAATCGATGCTGTATATGCATACTTGGGCTTGTATGTTAACCAATTAGCCTACATAATTTATATGTTTGAAAACCTCCAAACTGACCCCAAACATGACCATATTGTGTCCACCCCCAAACCAGTATTCACCACACAATCAAATTCAAAACCACCCAATCTGGCAACATTGAAGAATTCTGTTTACACTGACTACAGTTTATCAGTGGAACATACCAACTACACAAACTGTGTGGGGGGGAATCTAAACTGAACCACTCATTATGCAACTACAACCAGGGCGTCGCTGAAAATTAGTGTGTGAGTTTGTTACAGAATGCTGTTGTCACTGCTGTAATCTCCATATAAATAATTATTCGAAAAATATAATTTCCTTGCCTTTCCAGTGTAGGTCCCTGGACTTCAGCCCCTTGAAGCCGGTGCATTAATGCACCCCTGATCCTGACCAAAACACATAATAAATGAAAGATCATTGAAACGCTATCGCAGAGATCCTTTTATCCATCTGTAGAACATTTCAGTTATGCCATACTATGATCATTATTGAATATAATCATCAAAACAGAACTTTCTGAAAAAAAAAACACTGAAGCGTGTAAACGGCTGAACAATACAAAGAAACAGAAGAGTTTATTGTCACTTCTTTGAGTATGACTTGTATTTTCAGCAGCTTTATCAAAACTAATTCATTTAAATTAACCAATGATTAACAGATTTGCATCAGTGTTTGAATATATGTATTACAATTTGCACAAACATTAGAATTTTTTGAATTCTCAGAATTAAATATGCTTATTATAATGCTTAATCATAGTTTACTTTCTTTTGTATAATACATTAGAAGTTTATACATTGTTAGAATACACTTAGACACACAATAACATTGACACATATAGCTATAATGTATCTATGCGATAGTGAATTAATGTGCTATATAAAATATATTAATATATATATAATATATATATATAATTTTAATATTTACAAAATATCTTCCTTTTTAAAAGCGATTATCTATGCTCATTATAAACATATTTAAAACACGTTGCAGTGGGCCTAAACATTGTTATACAGTAATTATAAATTAAAACCTATAAAACCTGAATCATTTTGAAATCTTCTTACACAAAGTACATATAAAATATACTTTAAGTAAGAGTAAAATTAGTAATAAAATATACACAAAAACTTAATTTAAGCATATTTGTGTTAAGAATATGATTTAAAACATAAATGTTATGGATACAAATGTACTTGAAGTATATTTTGAATACATTAAAAGTAAGTATTTTCCACCTGCAGAAAAACCCGTTACACTTTCAAAGGGATAATGTATATGAAAATGTGTCAGAATGTATTTTTTTTATGGATCACATATTACAGCTAAAACATGATGATCATATTAAAACACTGACTTGTTTTCTTCAGGAATATAATATTTCTGTTATAATGATATTGTGTGATTAGTGTTTGTGTTGATCAGTGTTGTGTGTGATTGTGTTGTAGAGCAGCTGCAGTATCTCTCAGCTGTATCAGTGCAGTCACTGTGACTCTGACTGACGGAGGTTTTTGTACGACTCTTTATCACTGTGTGAACACTGGACCACTGTGTAAACTCTGACAGTAATAATCTCCTGTATCTTCAGTCTGGACTCCACTGATGGTCAGAGTGAAATCACTGTTAGATCCACTGCCACTGAATCTAGATTGAGTTCCTGACTGGAGGGTGTTTATGCTATAAATGAGGAGTTTAGGAGCTTCTCCAGGTTTCTGCTGATACCAGGCTAAGTAGCTGCCATATTCCTACATCTATGTTACACTCTATTGTAGCTGTTTGACCGAGCTGGACAGTTTTAACTTTAGGTTGAGTTAGAGTGATTCCTCTGGATTCTGAAGAAGAGAAAATAAAAAGACAATTTGTGTTTAAAAACACTACCATCATTTACTTTTACAAGAACAGCAACACCAGTGTCAAATTCGTTATATCTCACCTTGAATAAGTACTGCAATGGTCCAGATGAGGATGATGATGTTGTTCATTGTAGTTGTTGTGTCTTGTGTGATGATGAAGATTGTGTTCTGCTCTCAGTCATGAAGTGTTAAACACACAGCACTATAAACACTCAGAGCACTGAAGCGTGTGCTGACGATGCAAACAAGTGGGCAGGATTTACAACAGCTCGTGCTGCTACCAAAATATTAAAAACTTTATAGATAATATTTTACTTTCAGAGTAATGTTTTGAACCAGTTAGTGATAATTACACGTTGATTCATTGTAAAATATTTATTTTTGTTTATGATTTGCTGGGTGATATGACATTAGTCTATATGACTTTATATTGACATCTATCAGTGTTGATGCAGCATTTTCAGTTTTCAGTGCTGCTGTAGAAATATCATATTCACAATCATGCATGATGAATTTATTTATTAAGTTAATGTATCTGAGTGTTTCCAAGATAAAGTGAGAAGTTTTAATTTGGTCTTGTGATCTCAAGATGGTGGCAACCATATGCAGGGACCAACATTATGCATAGTCTTCATGTCATTAGTGTAGATCGTTTTAAACATATTAGTCAAAAGCACTAATCATTTACTTATTAATAAAATGACATACTACTATCTAAAAATCAGTATTACTGTATTTAGATTAAATCAGGAAAAGTTGATTTCATGTCCATTAGTCTTTTCAGGTGTTGAATCAGTGTTGACATGTCACAATATGGGATATCTTTTCATGTGGCCTTTTTTTCCACATGACTGCATAAAGATTGCCAGGACTCTGTTTCAAGTGAGTCTGGAGTTAATCATTCATGTCTGAAATGATCAGAATTACTGATTCATTTCTCAGAAGCTGCAGGTTTTTCTGTGAATCATGATGATTGAGCGCATATGAATAACAGAAACATTATGATAAACTCCACAACATCATCAATGATAAAAGAGGTCAAAGGTCACCTCAGAGGTCAGAGCTCATCACATTTATTTATTTTAAAAAGTGTAATATCAGCACATGACAAAGGATTTTGTGTGAAAGTGTTTTCTTGTTACTTTTTAATAAATCATTTTGTCAAACTAAATGGCCGAGTGTGTCATCTGCGGCGTTTCTGCTGTCAGTGTGTTGAAGTGTTGTTTCTGGAGTTTGTGTTCACTCGAGTGGAATAGAGGTTTTTGTTCGACCGCTTCATTAGATTGTGTCACTGTGGTGACTTTCGGTGGAGGAACTAAACTGATGCTCGGTAAGTCTCTATTTTAATTCTCCACTGCAAACATACAATTTATTTATTTATTTTTTACTGAAATATTTATTACAGGATTATCTTTCTTTCATTCGTTTAAACTCTGTGTTCATACAATCTTCTATAGTAGATATACAAGAATAAATAGTTATGATATCAGAATGTTAATGCAGCTATACTTCCTGTAGTTCAGTCAGTAATTTTGAATCTAGTTTGCTATTGTTGTTCTTATAATTCAGTGCTTTTTAATACAACAACAATTTATAGAAAATATGCACATTTATAAATTTAGTTGATTCAGTTATTTTCTAATTATGAACATCAACAATGTGATATCATTTGTAGTCACAACATATCTGTTTAAAATTGAGTTACAAAGAATTGAAAAGTTGAAAAATATCTCACAGAAAAACAAACAAACAACAAAAAAAACGTTATTTTAGGGATATAAAACCTACAGGAATGTAAGCAGTTGGTGTGTTGTATGTTTAGTTTCATTCATGAGGTTGAATTGAAGAATTTAAATATATAGTGCTTGTGTAACTTGTATATTGTGCATCTGTAATGATGTTGAATGTGATGAATGATGATATTGTTGTGATTTTGACTGCACTCCTCGTGTCTGCTGCTGAAAGTCGTGTTGAAATGCTGTGAATGCTGCAGGGCAGAAGAGTGCTGGAGCTGCAGTGTGTTTTCTGTGTGTTTGTGAATGTGTTGTGTTTGTCTCCTGCAGCTGGTCCCACAGTGAAGCCCTCAGTGTCTCTGCTGCCGCCCTCTTCTCTGCAGATCTCTGGAGACTCAGCCGCACTGCTCTGTCTGCTCAGCTCTTACTCTCCACAGGGGCGCTGGTGAGCTGGACACTGGACGGCCCAGAGGTCACCGAGGGGTTGTGACCAGCGCAGAGAGCGAGCAGGACGGCCGCCACAGCCGCAGTAGCGTCCTGACCCTCAGCAAAGCACGCTGGGAAGCGGGAGAGCTGTACGTCTGCAGAGTAACACATGCTGAAGCTCCTCATGAGGTCTCGTTCCACAAGAGTCTCTGTTAGTCGCCGCAGTGCTGATGTTTCTCCAGTGAGCGCTGCTCTCCTGAAGATGAGTCGTATCTGAGTGTCCTGTGTCAGGCAGGATTCACATGAGTCTAGTGCTGCAGCTGTAGTCATTTACAACTCAATACTGAAAGAGAGCTCTAGTGTCAAAGCACTGGCTGATCTTTCAATCTGCTGTGTTTGCTGCAACATTCAATAAAGCTTCTCAACAAACTCCATTTGTGTCTGACAACATCATTCAACTAACAGATGACGATGCATGTAGTGTTTGTTCAGGTGTTTTCAGTAAATCTAGTCAAATAAAGCTCTTGGGGTTTGAACATGGTCTCTGGAGACAGAGCTGCTCTATTCTGAGAGGATCACAATCACTCCACCCTGACAATGCAAATGATTTTCAGCCCACACTCCCAGAGTCACTGTTTGATTGGTTACATGATCTGGACTGAAACACACCAGTTTCACTTCTGCTGTAGTCCAGCAGCCCAGGTGCAAAGGAAATATATTTAAATTGTGCTTTTTTGGACATGGTATATTTAAATTATGCTATACTAAATGCATATTAAATGTATTATTTTGAAACAATAAATATATTAAGCATATTTTAAGATAAGCTTGAGATCAAGTTTAAGCTATTTACAATATATTTGTATATATTTTATTATGTTAAACTGTATTTCTTCACAATCCATTTAAATGATTTGGTCCCACTTTATATTAGGAGGCCTTAACTATTATGTACTTACACCCAAAATTAATAATTTGATACAATGCACTTATTGTGTACACACATTTTTACATTGCACTTACATATTTAAATAAAATAAAAAACTGCATGTAGTTGCATCTGAAATACATTTCTGTAATTACATTTATAGTTTAAACAGAATTACCTTAATTCTGAGACAAATATGCATATTGCTCAAATATTTGTTGTTGGACATTAAATGTGCCTTTTGTATAATTTTAAACCTACATATAGGTGTATTTTTATGATAGCAGTATCCGTAAAGGGACTGTATTGTAATGAATAAATAGAATGTACGCATATCCTAATTAAGCTCAGATGAGTTAATGTGTGTTTCTTATTGCAGATAAAATGAACTTTCAATTTAGTGATTTTAACTTTTAATTAAGTGGTATTAATGCTTCAAAGAGCAATGATAGATTCTAATGTTCTAATGCTATCTGTCACAGCTGTTCTCAGACCAGAGAGACAGGCTGCATGGCTATGAGAGTGCATGAGAGCGTCAGTGGAAATATCATTGTATTCCTATCGGTCAGTGTTAGAGGAGCTCAGCTTAGCCTGACAGTTTGACTGATTAAGACTAAGTTATCTTTCCAGTAAAAATAGACACGGTGACTGAGGTTGATCTTTGTTAAATTTGCTTTATGGAACCAAATCATTTGACAGTGAGTCAGACTGACTGAATTAAGCCTGTTAAACTTGTTTTATTTACATTTATGCATTTAGCAGACTCTTACATCCAAAGTGATTCAGGCTATACATTTTTTTTGTCAGTATGTGTGTTCTCTGGGAATTGAACCCACAGCCTTTTGCACTGCTAACGTGATGCTCTACCACTGAGCCACAGGAGCCTACAGCCTTTATGAAAGCTTCGAGGCGTTAGAAGTCAGAAGACACAAGTTAATTTATGATTTGTTGTCTATCTGAACCAAATAAATAAAAGTGATTATACGTTTTACATTGCATTGAATCGAAACGAATCGAAATCGAATCGCACTGCATCGTAATAGAGGGTGAATCGTATCGCATCGCATCGCTGGCTGCTTCACATGTATCTTCAGTGTATCGTATTGTTGACTATGCATCGAGATTGTGTGTATCGATGCTTATCGTGCATTTCTCAGTTATGGAGATGCACATCCCTAAAAAAAAATATATATATATATATAGTTAGTTTTTTTATTATTATTTATTTATCTTTTTATGTATTTATTTATTGATGCAAGTACATAGTAGTTAAGGCTACCAAGTATTTTTCTTTTTAATGTGATTTAATAACATTTCATATCAGCATACAGCAGCATATATAAAATCTTGAGCAAAACAAATAATAAACTAAAGATCAGTGAAATGCGATGGCAGAGCTCTTTTTATTCATTTGTAGAATATTTCAGTTATAGCTGTATTACTGAAAATAACACTATGAATATAACATCATTGAATAAATAAGCATCAACACACAATTTCCTGAAGAAATAAAGTTACTGAAAAACAAAATGCAGAAGTGAAGAACAGCATATTTACAAACGTAAGCCTGCAAACGGCTGAACCAAGAAGATGAAATATCATTTTGGATAGTCAAGTGGATTATCACTTCTTTGAGTATGACTTGTATTTTCAGCAGCTGAGGGTTTGTATTTCAGACTCTGTAGAATTGAAAGAGTGTTTTATCAGACGCACGGCCTGTGAAAGAAAAAATCATTTAGAAAATTAACCAACGATTAACAGTTTTGCATCTGTGTTTGAATATCTGTATTATAATTGTATATATTATATAATTTATACTTATTTTATTTTAATACAATGTTATTTCGTTTTTTTAAACAATACATGAACATTGAAACACGTGTAAATTAATCTTCGGCCCCACAATAACATATAACACAAATACACTTAACTTCACAGTCCAGTACACAAGACATACAGAGACTTCTTACCCCGTGTATTACAGACTCACAGGACATGAAATCAATATATAGAGATAGACTAATAACACAAATAAAAGATAAATAACTAAGTATTATTAATAAACATTGTACGTTTATACAAGAATGCATTTATAGCATATAGCACATATAGCTATAGTATACTTACATAGTAGTGAATTAATATGCTTTACAAATATATTAAAATGTAAAAAATAAATAATTAGATCTTACTTTTGAAAACAAATTGAAGCACGTTCATTACGTACATATTTAAAATAATTTGCAGCAGATCTACACATGATTATAAATAACTAATACTTTAAACCCACTAAAAGCTGATTAATTTAGCTATTTTCTTACACAAAGTAAACATAAAATATACTTTAAGTAAAAGTAAAATAAGTGTTTTATGTAAATACACTAAAACTTCACTTAAAGTATGCTTGTCTTAAACATATTTCTTAAAAGACAGAAGAAGTGACTGAATGCAGTCTGTTCAGTTTGATTGACAGAATCATATTTTACACCTAAAACATGATGATCATATTAAAACACTGACTTGTTTTCTTCAGGAATATAATATTTCTGTTATAATGATATTGTGTGATTAGTGTTTGTGTTGATCAGTGTTGTGTGTGATTGTGTTGTAGAGCAGCTGCAGTATCTCTCAGCTGTATCAGTGCAGTCACTGTGACTCTGACTGACGGAGGTTTTTGTACGACTCTTTATCACTGTGTGAACACATATTTACTGTTGATCACATGGAAACTCTGACAGTAATAATCTCCTGTATCTTCAGTCTGGACTCCACTGATGGTCAGAGTGAAATCACTTCCATAGTTGATCCACTGCCACTGAATCTAGATTGAGTTCCTGACTGGAGGGTTTTTATGTAATATATGAGGAGTTTAGGAGCTTCTCCAGGTTTCTGCTGATACCAAGACACACAGTCACTACAGCCAGAAATCGGCTGACTGGTTTTACAGCTGATTGTAACAGTTTCTCCTTGTTTGATGGATTTTATTTCTGGATTCTGAGTCACTGTCACTTGTCCCAGGATCTCTGAAATAAGACAATTTAGATATTTAGTTATTAGGTTCTTGGACTGTACATAAGATGTGTGTAATGTTATTTGTACAAATATTTACCCTGAATGCAGAGAGTCAGAGTCCAGATGAGGATGATGATGTTGTTCATTGTAGTTGTTGTGTCTTGTGTGATGATGAAGATTGTGTTCTGCTCTCAGTCATGAAGTGTTAAACACACAGCACTATAAACACTCAGAGCACTGAAGCGTGTGACGATGCAAACAAGTGGGCAGGATTTACACAGCTTGAGCTGCTAACAAAGTCATGTACACTGTTATATCACTAATGATTGTTCATTCCTGGGATTCGTAACATTTCAACTTGGAATATAAATTTTTGTTCAACTACATGAGATTCAACTTCTAAATATCCCACATCATTAGGCACATGTCAAACCTCCAAAAAAATCATATTTTCCCACCTCGGCATTAGAGACCTTTTATTATTTATTATATTTTCTCAACCGTAATGAACAAAATGGGATTGGTTTAAAATGATTTTACACAGAAATTGTTATACAACAAACATGCATCTATTGTTTATGTGTCTCGTAGCAATTTAATGATAATAAATGTAAAATAGCATAAATTAAATAGCCAAAACTGTTTTTTACTATTTTGTCCTGCTTTTCAAATAAAACAATCAATTACAAAACAACAATTAAAAAAGATTGACTTAACACTGAAAATGTTTTAACACTCTATCAGACATTATAACAAAGCAAAATGTTGGGCCATTTTTGAGACCCTTCTTGAATCAGGCATGTATTGTTTTCTGTACAAATAAATGCAGCTGAGAAGAGAATTCTTTTAAAACATTAGAATATATTACAGATCCCAAGTTGAACACTATGTCTGAATGTTATAATACATGTATTAATAGAGCTGTTGAAGGGTAATTATTTTATCATTATTATTGTATTTTTATTTAATTTACAGAACAACATTTATGAATGATGATGGAGCTTTTATTTTGGCAGAAACCCGCAGGAAGACCTCAGTGCTTCTTTTTGTTGACAGCATATTTATAAATGGTTCTGAGGAGTTTAGAAAGATGTTTGTCGCACGTATCGCATTGGCACATGCCTTTAAAAAAAACTGATACAAATGTTACTGAGCAACTGACGAGTAAATTTGAGTTTTTTCACTAAAAATGGCCACTGCTTCTCATGTAGTGTCGGAGAGTAGACCATATATGGCAGCAGGGGTGATTCTAGGGTGAGTGGATATCCGGGGCTAAGCCCAAAGACATTTAAATATGTGTCAGAAAACATGGGATTACGCTTAAAAATACAGGCTATGTATGTTTAAATTATACTTTAGCTAAGTGCCTATTTTTTTAAGTCTATATAATATATAATATAATTACAATGTAAAGTGTAATATAAATGTGTATATATGCAGTGGTGTGAAAACGTGTTGGCCCCTTCCTGATTTTTTTGCATGTTTGTCACACTTAAATGTTTCAGATCATCAAACTAATTTTAATATTAATCAAAGATAACACAAGTAAACACAACATGCAGTTTTTAAATGAAGGGTTTTTTTATGAAGGGAAAACAAAATCCAAACCCATTTGGCCCTGTGTGAAAAAGTGTTTGCCACCCCCCCACCCCCTGTTAAAACATAACTGTGGTTCATCACACCTGAGTTCAGTTTCTCTAGCCACACCCAGGCCTGATTACTGCCACACCTGTTCACAATCAAGAAATCACTTAAATAGGACCTGCCTGACAACGTAAAGTAGACCAAAAGATCCTCAAAAGCTACACATCATGTTGAGATCCAAATAAATTCAGGAACAAATGAGATCTATCAGTCTGGAAAAGGTTATAAAGCCATTTCTAAGGCTTTGGGACTCCAGCCAACCACAGTGAGAGCCATTTTCCACAAATGGTTGAAAACATGGAACAGTGGTGGACCTTCCCAGGAGTGGCCGTCCGACCAAAATTACCCCAAGATCGCAGCGACGACTCATCCAAGAGATCACAAAAGACCCCACAACAACATTTAAAGAACTGCAGGCCTCACTTGCCTCAGCCAAGGTCAGTGTTCATGACTCCACCATAAGAAAGAGACTGAGCAAAAATGGCCTGCATGGCAGAGTTCCAAGAAGAAACCGCTGCGGAGCAAAAAGAACAAAAAGGCTCGTCTTAGTTTTGCCAGAAAACATCTTAATGATCCCCAAGACTTTTGGGAAAATACTCTGTGGACTGACGAGACAAAAGTTGAACTTTTTGGAAGGTGTGTGTGTCCCATTACATCTGGCGTAAAAGTAACACAGCATTTCAGAAAAAGAACATCATACCAACAGTAAAATATGGTGGTAGGTAGTTGTTTTGCTGCTTCAGGACCTGGAAGACTTGCTGTGATAAACGGAACCATGAATTCTGCTGTCTACCAAAAAATCCTGAAGGACAATGTCTGGCCATCTGTTTGTGACATCAAGCTGAAGCGAACTTGGGTTCTGCAGCAGGACAATGATCCAAAACACACCAGCAAATCCACATCTGAATGGCTGAAGAAAAACAAAATGGAGTGGCCTAGTCAAAGTCCTGACCTGAACCCTTTTGAGATGCTGTGGCATGACATTAAAAAGGCGGTTCATGCTCGAAAACCCTCCAATGTGGCTGAATTACTACAATTCTTCCAAGACGAGTGGGCCAAAATGCCTCCACAGCGCTGTAACAGACTCTTTGCAAGTTATCGCAAACGCTTGATTGCAGTTGTTGCTGCTAAGGGTGGCCCAACCAGTTATTAGGTTTTGGGGGCAAGCACTTTTTCACACAGGGCCTGTGGGTTTGGATTTTGTTTTCCCTTCATAATAAAAAACTTCATTCAAAAACTGCATGTTGTTTACTTGTTATCTTTGATTAATATTTAAATTGGTTTGATCTGAAACATTAAAGTGTGACAAACATGCAAAAAAAAAAAAAATCTGGAAGGGGCCAACACTTTTCACACCACTGTGTGTATATATATATATATATATATTACGCAAGTATGATTAAACATTCAGGGCTCTATTATTGAGCCTCTATAAACTTGTAAATTAATTTAAACTCCACATACCCCATTGCATAAATAATGTTATGAGATTTATGTTTCAAGTATAAAAAGTTTAATATAGAAACATTAAATGATAGCGGAGCTGATAAACGGTCCTGCAGCTCAAACGAGTAGTAGGATTTTGTTACGCTTTTGTCTTGTTTGCCTTTTGATGTTCCTCATATGCAGACAACATACAAACACAATTTACTTGAACCGGCAGAAAACATTGGTGTCAGTCTGGAGCTCTGGGCTTTGTTTGTAAACATTTTTGTTAGTGAAATAGAGCCAAAGACATTATTACAATTTAAGCCACTTAAAATTAAATAATTTTTAATTGAATTGTTGCCCTGACATGAAGAAAAGTCTGCCACAGACCATGCTAATAAAACATATAATCCCTCTAAATGCATGTGTCTCATAGAAAGACTGTGTATGTATATAATATAGTTATATAATTAAATAGCCTATATATAGGCCATTTATTGCTTCAAAGTAACAGGGCTCAGTAACCATCAACCTAATTTGACAGATGGCAAGATCTGCTTTAACTTCTTATCGATGCCAGTTTACATGTCAGTCAGAAGTACGAGCTTCAGTGGGCGGTTCCTGACAGGAGTAAACTGCGGTTCGTGATTTTAATGCGCATGAAAACTCAGTGATGATGATGAGTACAGGGCATGGTAATACAAACATTCGGGGCTTTTCTGAAAAGCAGTCAGGACCGTCCCTAACTAAAACATTTTTCTGACAGCACCGTCCCTGACAAAAACATGCCTCAAAAATATGAATAAAAAAGTATGATACCACTAACCATTTTATGCACCACTATTAAAGAGCCCTGAATGATGTCATTTCTGTTGAAAAGTTCATTTTGTTAAAAGGTGGCCAAAAATGACAGATTAAGTGAATATTTGAATGAAATGTTTGGTCAATATTAAACAAGGATTTGATCGTCCTGTAAGTATAACAGCAGATATTACCAGGCCTTTGGCTCCCTTTACAGGCATTTGTAATAACATGTAATGTACATACATTGTTTATTTTGTATTATGAAGCTATTTTAACAGTGTTATTGATTGAAACCATATAAATATTATTTAACCAATCATTATTGCCTCTTTGTTTTTATATAATGCATTTTTAAATCATTTTAAAGGCTGTTGTTCGCTTAGGTCTGTTTTCATAAACACAAAAAAATATTATTTCATTACTTCTTTGTAAATTAGCTATTATTTGAAGAAACAAAACCATGGTTAATTTGCGGTTAGAACCATGATTTTTGCTTTTATTCGTGTTTAACCCATGGCTAATTTTCATAAGTGAACATGGAAACTCAGAGAGGATATTAGATGTGTTGTTGGTGGTGAAATTATTACTGACATTAAAACACGTTATTAACATCAACAGCCAAACAAGTTTCACAGGATTATGAATGTGGTTGAAAGTGATGCAGGGTTTGTTTTTTTTTTTTTTCCCTTTGGTGCCGTTTTACTGATGTCTTATCATGGGCATAGTTGTCCATCAATTATGATCATTTGCAAACATGAGGTGCGAGCGGTCGGAATGACACGACACAGTTGATTCTTTTGAGCATCTGGGATGGTTTTGTGAAAAGCTTCTATAAATTGATTTAGTTGAACCACCGCTTTAGAAACGGTGGGAAACCAGGAATCCCAGGAATGACCCTGTTAACAAACCCATATTGTAGTATTTTGATTTTACATTGTGACTAATGTTATGTCGTCCATGCAGCTGGTTTTGTTTTAATGTGCTGCCTTTGTGGAAATATGAGTCGTGACAAGATTATCTTTTTCATGGAGGTTACTGAACTTCTTGAACAGTGTAGTCACACGGTGCACTCAACAGTACAAGCCGCAGATACACACAGTTTGTATGACGTTGTTGCCGTTGATCGGTGCTCTTGCTCCGGCACAGAATGGCAGATTTTCTAACCGTGTGATGAGCATGCGAGCAACCTCCAAAATACTTTAATGAAAGACAATTTTACTAAAGATTGATTAGTGTGCACGAGAAATGTTTGATTTTATGATCCATGAGGATTGAGCTGCAAATGAAGAACAAAAGAGGTCAAAGGTCATCAAATATATTTCTATAAAAGTGTTACATGACAACAGAATAAATGAGAACAATAGGATATAACGTCAGACTGAATTATGTCTATTGAAAATGAGAGGACAAAACTTCATCTGGTTATGAAAAGTACATTGTTCTTCAAGCAATGACATCATTTCAAAATGATTTTGTTTAAAAGTGTTTTGTTATTCCTTTAAAAATTTAAAACATTTACTAAAACTAAATGAGTGAGTGTGTCATCATCTGCTGTGTTTCTGCTGTCAGTGTGTTGAAGTCAGTGGTGGACAAAGTACACAGATCAAGTACTTGAGTAAAAGTACAGATACGTATAATAAAATATTACTCCAGTAAAAGTAAAAGTACTGCTTTTTCAATTTTACTCGAGTGAAAGTACAAAAGTACTCAATTTTTATGTACTTAAGTAAAAAAGTACTGATAGACAGATTTATTTAGCAATTTTATATAGACTACTTTATTTCATTTTATATTAGCACATATTTTTATAATCATACTGCCCAAAATACCTGGGTTTTTCCCAAAATAACCACTATATAGAGTCAAGATATATATTTTGTTGATATGGACTACGTTGATGAGAGTGATGTAGTAATGTTCACTGTGAAGCTTACACTGCCATGTACCTGAGAGAAAACAGATTTCACCATCTAATCTTCACCAGGAAGAAAAAAGTGTTTTAGAACTTGTTGTTTTGCAGAACGTCAGTTATATATGACATTAGAATTAGGCCTGAAGTTAGGAAGAACATTTTAAGGAAAATATAATTATATTTTCATAATGATTTTTTTTTCTTCTCAAACCTTGTCTGTGGTGTAAAAACACCCCTGGCCAAATGCCCCCAGAGGGCATCACTTCCCACTCTGATAATTACTGTAGTTACTATGTTCTGAACATCACATCCTTTCTTTTTCCCTCAGATGGAATCTATCTAGGTGGCTGAATAAAAATATTTGGATTTTATATCTAAAAATTTCCTCAACTTAACACCAGCAAGCTTGTTAGCTAGACAGAAAGCATCAGCTAACAATATTTACTTATTTTCAGTATGGTTATGAATAAACATTCATATCTGTCTACTCGGCTGGTTGATCTGAACAATATAAAATGTATACTGATGATAAACAATATAAAACAGGCGTCACATAGGTCTAAATGCATAGCATTTTAATAAAACTGCGAACGTTACGGGAATATGAACGTGCATGAGTTATTTTATTTAATCGGTGTTATTTTAATGTTTTGTTTTGACCTAAAACATAACGTTAGAGACACTGATGTTGATCTGTCTGCATTCAAGCATTTCAGTGGGCTTAAATAGATCACCCTTTACAGCAGATTTAGTTCACAAACAACTGACAGTTTTGACCTAAATATTATTTTCAGTTACAATAATTAATCCTAAAATTCGACATTAGTAACTTACTTTTCACAGCATCAGTAGCGCATCACAAGATCTCCCGGTTCTTTACTTGTGAGTTCAGTTCACTGAAGAAGACTCGCTCTAAACGGATCATTTGAATCAGTGAGTTTTCGACTCGAGAACAGCTGCAATCGGATGAATGAATGAATGAATCGTTTGTTGCGATTTGCGAACCGATTGAACAGGTTCATTGAAAATAATCAGTTTGTTCATGAATCATACACCGCTTCTGCGTCTCGGAGCACGTGATGTATTATAAGGAGTAACGATATGTTTTATGAAATGTAGTGAAGTAAAAAGTACGATCTTATGCTTTGGAATGTAGTGAAGTAAAAGTTACTCAAAATAAAACTACTCCAGTAAAGTACAGATACTTGAAAAATGTACTTAAGTACAGTAACGAAGTAGTTGTACTTCGTTAATGACCACCACTGGTTGAAGTGTTGTTTCTGGAGTTTGTGTTCACTCGAGTGGAATAGAGGTTTTTGTACGACCGCTTCATTAAAAAATATATATATATATGAAATGTCATAAAAATCCATAATCATAAACCAAGAATCAGTCATTCTGACAGTAATTGTGTAAGATTGTAAATCTTTCTGTGGGTTAAATTGAAATCATCACGTCCAGACAGAAGAAGTGACTGAATGCAGTCTGTTCAGTTTGATTGATGAATCATATATTACACCAAAAACATGCTGATCATATTAAAACACTGACTTGTTTTCTTCAGGAATATAATATTTCTGTTATGATGATGTTGTGTGATTAGTGTTTGTGTTGATCAGTGTTGTGTGTGATTCAGGAACGTAGCCAGAAAGGAGAGTCTGGATGTGCATCAGAAAAACTGGGTGTGCCACATTTATTGTCAGATTAATGCGCAAAAACTTGTTAAAAAATAAGCATGCTTATTGGGTATTAATATGTTAGTTTAACCATTTCATTTTTGTGTAGGCTACATGTGTCTGTTAATCTATTCTCCGTTTTGGATGTCTTTGAAAATCACTATTTTATATCTGCAACAAAGTGAGTGTGTGTGTGTGTGTGTGTGTGTGTGTGTGTGTGTGTGTGTGTGTGTGTGTGTGTGTATGTGACAGAGAGAGAGACAGTTTTAATGAATTCTCCATTGTGAATGTGTTCTATTGTCAGCCCTGCATTTCACATTGGCCTACCAGCGGTCTCCAACCCTGCTCCTGGAGAGCTACCATCCTACAGCAGATTTTGCCCAACCCCAACAAACACACCTGAACCAGCTAATCACAGTCTTCAAGGCTACTTGTTAATTTCAGACAGGTGTGTTGGAGCAGGGTTGGAACTGAAATCTGCAGGATGGTAGCTCTCCAGGAGCAGGGTTGGAGATCCCTGATATAAACTCTTAAAAAGAGAAGACTTGCAAAGAGTATTGTCACCTGTCATTTATTTCAAATATCTATATCTGCAACAAAATATGTGTGCATGTATGTCCGTATATGAGTGTGTCTGTGTGTGTATCTGTGTAAGCAAGCTTAATGATTATTAATATGATAGTTTAACCATTTAATTTCTATTGTGTGTGTGTGTGTTTCTGTGAGCCTATTGTCCATTTTCGATGAGTTTCACTGTCAGCCATGTTGGCCTAGACCCTAAAAGCATACCACCTTAGGCCTTAAAATTCTTGAACCCTGGTTATCGCTGCTTGCAGCTATATTTTTGTTGTTGTTGTGTTTTTCCATTTTCCAAGCTTTCTCGCTCAAGAGGGTCACCGACAATCACATACAGTATAACCTACAACAGCTCTTTAACTGCGCTCTAGTCAAATCATTAACTACACACATCATAAACCTCTTTTAGGCAAGTACAATTTGTCACATATTTTAATAAGACTAAACTCCTATTTAACCTGATGATCACAGGTTTAATAAAAATACATTTTAAGTTTCTAATTATAACACAACGAACAAATTATACAGTGAGCATTTTTGTTTTAATTATTATTATTATTATTATTTTTTTATAATTAAAAATTTAATACAATTTTAAATTAACAAATATTGTAAGCACTGCTTGATCTGTAAATTGTGAGGTCCCGGAACAAAGCGGGTAAAGAATCCGGCAAGTTTTTTATATTATTACAAATATACAAAATTCAACAGCAAGTTCATATATATATATATATATATGCTTTTATTTATGTAGGCTACACAGAGAAACAATACATAGAGAAACAAGATGCGCTTTCGCCGTCTCATGCAGTCTCCGTGAAATGGAGCATCACAGCAATGAACCGCTACTTTATTAAACGAACGAAGCGAACCAAAAATAAAAATCTTTAATTACGTAGTCGGAATGAAAAGGTGCATTTCTTTATTAAAGTCAGCGTCGCATTCTGCAACTTTATCTTTTCAGCCGACACTGACTGAGAAGAAATCACTAGTTTATTAACGAATAATTAAAATGTTTTATTTTGCCTTTCAACATTCATAATCATTAGCCTACTTTTGCAGTTGCACGCTTTAGACATGCGCTTGGCGCGGAATAGGCTGTACACCTATATATTAAAGGATGGTTAGTAGCCTAAGTTATTATATTAATCAATTTATGTGTGATTAGGGAAATCTTTAGTCGGGGACAGGCCTTCTTGGCACAA
This sequence comes from Gymnocypris eckloni scoliostomus, assembly GCA_027564155.1. Taxonomy (NCBI): domain Eukaryota; kingdom Metazoa; phylum Chordata; class Actinopteri; order Cypriniformes; family Cyprinidae; genus Gymnocypris; species Gymnocypris eckloni. The sequence continues at coordinate 11,218,347 of CM050434.1, forward strand.
GGAACCGATCATTTTTAAATAAAATGCTGTCAATTGAAAAGTGCACCTGCTAATCACGCCACGTTATATTGCAATGCAGAGTTATGAATGTGTAATAATAAGTAAAATGCTTTTAATTTATTTCATTTCTTATGGGTGCAATGGCGGTGCTTTGGTCTTTCTTGGGGGTGCTGAAGCATCTGCTAGCCCCTCCTTTGCGCTGCCCATGTTTATTACCATTAAAAATCAAGTCAGAAATCTTGGGGTGATTCTGGAGACAGACCTTAGCTTTAGTAGTCATGTCAAAGCAGTAACTAAATCAGCATACTATCATCTCAAAAACATTGCAAGAATTAGATGTTTTGTTTCCAGTCAAGATTTGGAGAAACTTGTTCATGCCTTTATCACCAGCAGGGTGGATTATTGTAATGGTCTCCTCACCGCCTTCCAAAGAAGACCATTAGACAGCTGCAGCTTATCCAGAACGCTGCTGCCAGGATTCTGACCAGAACCAGAAAATATGAGCATATCACACCAGTCCTCAGGTCCTTACACTGACTTCCAGTTACATTTAGGATTGATTTTAAAGTACTTTTACTCGTTTATAAGTCACTCAATGGTATAGGACCTAAATATATGGCAGATATGCTCACTGAATATAAACCTAACAGACCACTCAGATCATTAGGATCGAGTCAGTTAGAAATACCAAGGGTTCACACAAAACAAGGGGAGTCCGCTTTTAGCTATTATGCCCGCAGCTGGAACCAGCTTCCAGAAGAGATCAGATGTGCTAAAACATTAGCCACATTTAAATCCAGACTCAAAACTCATCTATTTAGCTGTGCATTTGTTGAATGAGCACTGTGCTACGTCCGAACTGACTGCATTATTTTATGTTTAATCCTTTTCTATTTAACTGTTTTAAATTTCATTTTAAATCAATTTCTATATCATTTTAAATTTCCTTATTTTATTATTTTTAACTCCTTGTTTTTATTGCTGTGAATGATTATTTCACTTTCTTTTATGTAAAGCACTTTGAATTACCAATGTGTATGAAATGTGCTATACAAATAAACTTGCCTTGCCTTGCCTTGCCTTTATAAGTACCAATGAAGAGTCAATTGTTACATGCATGCTGATTAATAGTGAGCATTGGTCCTTGAAAGTGTTACAGTATATTATTTTAAAACATAATAAAGGTTTATTCAGTTTTTGACTGCAAAGCTGTGGACAGAGGATGATTGTTTGAGATGTTGATCATTAAGTCTCTTTTGTTGTCATAGAGATTAACCTGACCAGTGCAGATTTAAGTCATTATCAGATCAATGTGTTCTGCATTTTAATAGAATAATCTACAGACAAGAGTGTTTGAGATGATTCACATCCATCAGCAGCTGATGTTTTTGAATGTGTATGCAATACAAGCAATATAATATATATATATATATATATATATATATATATATATATATATATATATTCACATGTATACATTTCTATATAATTTATTTAATATATAAATATAACATATATTTTCTTAAATATATACATACATGTATGTATGTATTTATATACATACACACACACACACACACACACACACACACACACACACACACACACACACACACACACACACATATGGACCATTTTAAATAATGGAAACTTAAAAATTAAGGAAATTTATGAAAACTGATTTAAATTTGAAAACTTTTTAAAGATATTAAATATCATGTATCAACCTATATTTATGACAACAATGTACTAAAAACATAAAATGTTTGATTCTTTGCATGTTTCACAGACAATAATGTTATCAAAACAATCCTCATTCACATGGATCCCCAAAAAATTACATATATTGTCAATATTGAATAATACAATTATATGTGCCTTGCCTTATAAGCTCAACTAAGCATATATTTATTAGCATGGTTTTTAGAAATACATTAAATATTTAATATATTTTATTATAAAATATTTTATATATTTTAATGCACTTCAAATAAGCATGTTGTGGATATAAATGTACTTTACAGTTTTTCTCGATTGCTAAAACACTATAACCAGGCTTTTGAACTAAAATTTCAAAACCATGACGCCAGAGGTGGAAAGAGTACAAAAATATTGTACTCAAATAAAAGTACCATTACATTACTGAAATTTTACTTAAGTACAAGTAAAAGTACCAGTCTAAAAATATGCTCAAGTAAAAGTAAAAAGTAGCTCATTTAAAATTTTCTCAGAGTAAAAAGTACTTAGTTACATTTTAACAATGGGAGGGAGGGAAAAATGGGATAGACCAAAGGTGTCAAACTCAGTACCTGGAGGGCCACAGCCCTACACAGTGTAGATATAACCCTAATTAAACACATCTGATACAGCTAAACTAATCATTTAGGCTTATTTGAAAACTACATGGTGTGTGTGTTGGAGCAGGGTTGGAACTAAACTCTTTAGGGCTGTGGCCCTCCAAGAACTGAGTTTGACACACCTGGGATATGGGCCTATAAATCTCAAACTAGGTGTTTTTAATTAAAGGAATCAGTTATTTAGAATAATAACACATTTAGGCTGTTACCAGGGAAATTAAATCAGTATCAACAAAATTCATCTTTGCAATGCAGAGGAAACGCAGAAGCTTCATCTGAAGTGGCATAGATGTATTACACACTGACATGAATGCATTTAGCCTGCAGTTACAAATGCAGAAATAATGTTTTGATAAATAAGACATAAAATGTGACCCTGAACCACAAAACCATAAGGGTCCATTTTCCTAAATTGCGATTTATACATCATCTGAAAGCTGAATAAATAATATGTCCATTGATGTATGGTTTGTTATGATCGGACAATATTTTAAAATCTGGAATCTGAGGGTGCAAACAATCCAAATATTGAGAAAATCTCCTTTAAAGTTGTTCAAATTAAGCTCTTAGTTTTGATATATTTACAGTAGGAAATGTACAAAATATATTAATGGAACATGATCTTTACTTAATATGCTAATGATTTTTGGCATAAAAGAAAAATTTATAATTTTTACCCATACAATGTATTGTTGGCTATTGCTACAAATATACTCCAGCGACTTAACACTGGTTTTGTGCTCCAGGGTCACAAATTTTAAATAGTCATTAGAAATAAAAAAATTCAAAGATACTTTAAATGTTAAATTAGAACCACCAGTAGGTGTCAGCAAGTCACTCATAAGTGAGTCATTGCGATTGAACAGAATCATTTAAACGGTTAATTCATTCAGGAACAAAACACCGTCATTGCTCAGAGTCAGAGATGCAAAACTGTGTATGATGGCTGTGTTTGGTATTATTTTTGTTGTCGAAATAGAGCAAAAACAGGCAATATTGTGACTAAAACGCAAGTCTCTTAATTAACTTATGTTTTTTGAACTGTTGTAAAAAGAAAAACTACAGGCCTATGTAATCATGTTGATTTTTTTTGAGAAAAACGGCATTCTTCATGTGATGTTGACTTACTATATTAAATTATATAAATATATACATTTTCTGCTTCTATATCTTCAATTTTGTGATCATTCTAAACACATTTTAACAGACTGAATCACGCAGTGAAAGAAAGCACTCCACATGCACGCGGATTAGTCTAACGTTAATTACTAGATTTCACGGCACACTGTTTAGAGTGATTTGTTTGGTTTTGAGCAAAATACTGATAATGTCAAATCGCACATCGTTAAAACAACAATTACTATATTATCTCAGATGATATTGCACACCCTGCACCACTGTCTTCTTGGCTCATTTGTGCAAAACCTTTTGCTTAACCGCCAAAGCTTCATTTTAACCACCAATGCAATGATGTAAGTGTTTACATTACCTCTACATGCTTGCGAAGGGCGATGTCGAGATGTTATAAGCTGCTAGTTCGGTCTCCCGAGGCAAACACAGCTAACACTGCATAATAGAGCATGAATATGGCCAGGGATTCACTTCATTCCTTTGAGTTCAACTTCAGCTGAGTACGACGGGGTCTGGTTTTCAGCTGGGTCTGCACCATTAACGCCTGTCTTGTTCGTCTGCATCTTTCTTGTGATTTTAGCGCCAGTTTCTTCTTCTGCCCATTGTTTTAAAATGTAGCGAAGTACAATACTTCACACAAAATATACTTAAGTAAAAGTAAAATTACAGATTAAAAAAATTAGTTAAAAAAGTACAAGTACACAAAAAAGCTACTCAATTACAGTAACGCGAGTAAATGTAATTCGTTACTTTCCACCTCTGCATGACGCCATTTTTCAAAAAGCACACTCATTTTGCTGAACTATAAACACTATTCCCTGCTTTGACACATGAGTCAGATTTGGTGAACTGTTACTGCAAAACTCTACACATAAATCCCTACATTTCTCAGGGCTTACTACACCATGCGCTCATTTAGAAAGCACTAGCATTCAATATTAATCTCTCAAGTCTGCACAGTTTGAGCTCAATTAGCACACAATTATCTAAGTGGAAACACTAGGAGTCAAAATGTATCACACACCAATCAGAAGTGTCGATGGATAAAGGGCCAAAGTCAGCTTACAGTGTTTCTCAGTGGCTCTGCTGCATTTCTCGAATAAGAAATGAATTTCTCAAAACTACTTGTTCAACCTCCACATCATCTCGTCACTTGTGCACATCATAAAAGCAGTTTCTCATTCTTTTGAACAACTTGAGATTGCTTTTGTACATTCATGCAACTGATTATGAGAATTTGTCTGTGGTTTCCTACATTATCAGTTGCTATTGTCATGTTGCTCAAGATGTATACTATCTGTGCTATAGTCCTACCCCTCAAAACCTCAAGTCATTAGTGCATCGTATAAATCATTACGGTAGCATAAATGCAAAATGGTTGTCTTAAACTGTCAAGCATATTTTCTACACATTTCTATTAGACTTTTTATACATTTTCCATGAATTGTTCAAATTAATCTTGACTTTCACTAATGAAGAGAATATAGACCAACCAATGACAAACCAGTTCTCTGAAATAGCTCAAAGCTACGTATCATGAATCTTCAATTGTGAAGCTTATATAGAAGGAGGACAACACAAGAATTACAAATTCAGAGTTGACTTTCTCATTTTCTCATTTTTATTTTCGCCTTTCTGCACATATTTATTTTTCTGTTCTATTTCACAATGACGTTGTAATGTGTTTAAATTGTTTTAAAATGTTTTATTTTATTTTGGTCAGACCACTAGTAAAAGTGTAACTGTGAATCATATCCAGTCTTTTTCAATCAAAATCTCACATACAGTTATGTGTACATTTGTACTTTTGAAATGGATATGTGGCATACATAAGAAGCGCAGCCTTCTGCATTTCAGTACAGTAACTGTCATCCAAACTGTTGCCATAGTTTACATCAAGCAATACTACAGTAACAGAGTGCACTGTTATATTGACAACATGACTAAGCATTGTCTTGTTTGTGAAGGAGAGGATTTCACCCCCGCTGTCTGGTCAGGGCCAGTATAGCCTGATGTTGAAGAGGTTCTTTGGCCGGTTCCAGACCAAAGACAGGATGCTGGGGCAGAATAATTATTTTAGTTGTTTGCTGAATCGTACTGTACTCTACAATACATTAAATTGAGGAATAAAACATTTGGGGAGTACCACAAGCAACACTTATTACCGTTTTTTGTAGTATTGTTTTGAATTGATCTCATCAGTGTGTAAGACTGTGTTGTAGTGTGTGTGTGTGTGTGTGTGTTTGACTGTTTGTGTGTCATGTCTGAGAGCAAAGTTTGCTTCCCCTCCGGGAACATCGAGCTGCGTCGAGACGCTACGGGGAACGCCATCAGCGATGTCCAGCTCTGAATCATATGTGTAATCAGTCAAAATTGACGGCCAGACGTCAGGTGCGGGTGACGTCATGACCAGAATGCTTAAAAGCACGTGATGTGCAGCCGGCGCCAGCTTTTTGTCATTCAGCAAAGCTCTCTGTGTGTGTCAGTAGAATGTGTTCTGTGAGTCTGTTACTTTCAAAGATAGGAAATAAGAAAGTTTGTTAAGAAAGGCAATTTCCCGTGCCATTGGACGGTCCATGGCAGCGCTGGTGGCAGCGGAGAGGCACTTATGGTTGACTCTGTCCGACATGAAAGAGAAGGACAGAATTTTCCTGATGGATTCTCCGCTTGCGCCTTCTGGGCTGTTCGGCGACGCCGTTGACTCGGTCGTCGACAGGTACCAGGAGGCACTTAAACAGGCAGCAGCATTTCAGCGGTTTCTCCCTCGCCGCTCTATAGCTCTAGGGGCTGCTGGGCGGGAGCAGCCCCAACCGTGTACCAGCTCCTCATATAGGGAGATCCAAAGGCAGAGCGTTGCCTCTCGTGCTCCCCCGCAGCGGGACCGAGGTCGACAACGCCCTAAAAAATCGAGGCCTTCTGCGACGAAACCTGACCTGAGTGTTGTGCTTCAGTCTAGGAAGTCCTTGATGAAGCGGTCCTGACGTTTACAGCTCAGGACTGTTGAGGGCGGCCCCTGCTGGGGAAGAGTGGGGTGCACCGCATTACACGGTGTCCGTCTCTCCTCAGCGCCCTCTGGAGATCGTTCTGCCAACCCTGCCAGAATTCCAGGGCGCAGCGGTCTCCCGCGAGTGCCTCTCTCAGTTCTTTCGGCTGAGAGCCTCGCCACGCCTTCAGGGATCTCCCGAGCAGCTACGTCGGTTGTTTCCTGCCGATCCTCCATGTCAGGGTTTCGATCTAGCAGCTCCAAACACACCAGAAGCCAATCTCGAGAGACTCCCTTAGTAGATTGTTTAGCAGCGTGGAAACTACTGCCAAATGTATCTCGTTGGGTCCTGCAGACTGTAGAGAAAGGCTATCGTATTCAGTTCGCCGCTCCGCCGCAACCTTTCAAAGGGTTATTTCTCACATGTGTGAGTCCCGAGCAGGCTCTGGTATTAGAACAGGAGGTCAGCTCTCTCTTGAGGAAGTAGGCCATCGAGGTGGTCCCTCCTCTCGACATAGAGTCTGGGTTCTACAGCCGGTACTTCGTTGTTCCAAAGAAGGATGGGGGGCTACGTCCAATTTTAGATCTGCGGCTACTTAACCGCTCAGTCAGGCGCCTGAAGTTCAGAATGCTTACTGTAAAACAGGTCGTGCCTCAGATCAGATCAGAGGACTGGTTCGTCACGATAGATCTAAAAGACGCTTATTTCCACGTATCCATCCTTCCCAGTCACAGGAAGTTCCTGAGGTTCGCTTTCAGGGGCAAAGCTTACCAATATCGGGTTCTTCCCTTCGGCCTAACACTCTCACCCCAAACTTTCACGAAGTGCGTGGATGCTGCCCTGGCTCCTCTGCGACTCCAGGGCATCCGCATACTCAACTAAATTGACGATTGGCTGATTTTAGCTCATTCAGAGCAGATGGCGGTTTGACATTGAGATGTCGTTCTTGCTCAGATGAAAGAGCTAGGGTTAAGACTAAATGCAAAGAAAAGTGTGCTGTCTCCATTACAGAGAACCACTTATCTAGGCGTAGTGTGGGATTCGACCACAATACAGGCACGGTTGTCCCCTGCTCGGATAGAGTCGATTCTCACCACAGTCAGGAGAGTCAGAGAAGGCCTGTCACTCACGATCAAGCAGTTTCAAATACTGCTGGATCTGATGGCAGCAGCATTCAACGTGATACCTTTTGGCCTGCTGTACATGAGACCCCTACAGTGGTGGCTCAAGTCCAAGGGGTTCTCCCCAAAGGGGAAACCCGTTTCGCATGATTAAGGTCACGCGGCGATGCCTACGTGCCTTGGACATGTGGAGGAAACCTTGGTTCTTGTCTCAGGGCCCGGTCCTGGGAGCTCCTTGCCGCCATGTAACGCTAGCGACGGATGCATCCCTGACCGGTTGGGGGGGCGGTCATGAGTGGCCACCCTGCCCGCGGTCTGTGGAGTGGTCACCATCTCACGTGGCACATCAACTGCCTGGAGATGCTGGCCGTGTTTCGAGCACTGAAACATTTTCTTCCGGACCTAAGAAATCACAATGTGCTAGTATGAACCGACAACACAGCTGTGGTTTCTTATATCAACCACCAGGGAGGTCTGCGCTTGCGCCCCTTATACAAGCTGGCGCACCAGATACTTGTGTGGTCCCAGGACAAGTTCCTCTCGCTGAGAGCAGTCTATATTCCTGGGCATCTCAATGCAGGAGCAGACATCCTGTCGAGGCAGGGGCCGAGGCCCGGGGAATAGAGGCTTCACCCCGAGGTGGTGAAGCAGATTTGGAGAGTTTTTGGCCAGGCACAGGTGGATCTGTTTGCGACTCATCAGACATCGCACTGTCCCCTCTGGTACTCTCTGACTCATCCAGCTCCGCTGGGGCTGGATGCTATGGTACAGATGTGGCCGAGGCTTCGTCTGTACGCCTTTCCCCCGATCGTTCTGCTCCCGGGAGTTCTAGAGAGAGTGCGCCGGGATGGGGTCCGGCTGTTGCTAGTAGCCCCGTTCTGGCCGGGCCGAGTATGGTTCTTGGACCTGATTTCTCTCCTCGACGGCTCTCCATGGGAGATTCCAATCAGGAGGGATCTCCTTTCACAAGCGGAGGGTATGATCTTTCACCACCGCCTGGAGTTATGGATGCTGTGGATGTGGCCCCTGAGGGGGCGCAGCTCATAGCCTCAGGTCTCTCAACCGAGGTTGTTGAGACCATTCTCCAATCTAGAGCTTCCTCAACGAGGAAACTGTATGGCCTCAAGTGGAGACTCTTCACTTCTTGGTGTGGAGACCACCAGCTCGACCCAGTTAACTGCCCGGTTGGTACAGTACTGGAGTTTCTGCAGGCTCGGTTCTCCGCAGGGTTATCCCACTCCACCCTGAGGGTTTACGTGGCAGCTATAGAGCATCCTACCACGCCCCTATGGGTGGACAGCCAGTGGGCAAAGACCTCCTGATTACATGTTTCCTCCGCGGTTTGATGAGCCTCCTCCCTTCAGGGAGCCCGACCAGGAAAAGCTTAATTGCATGCGTCCACAGAACTGCCCTATGGAGAACGACGGACCAACTGCTGGTATGCTACCGTCCTCCTAAAAAGAGTCTTCCAGCTTCTAAGCAGACCCTTATTCGGTGGATAGTGGATGCCATCATAGTTGCCTATGAGTCCTCTGATCTCCCCTCACCTTTGGGGGTCAAGACTCATTCAACCAGAGGTATGGCGGCCTCCAAGGCCTTTCTCGCAGGTGTTCCTATTCAGGACATTTGTGACGCTGCTGTGTGGTCTACGCCCCTAACCTTCGTCAGATTCTATGACCTAGATCTGCAAGCCACTCCTGGCTTCTCTCTTCTCTTGCCGTAGCTGTGCATTCCACACACTAAGCAGGGATTTGCAATTCTGGCGGCGTGGACATCTCGTTCCCCGTAGCGTCTCGATGCAGCTCGATGTTCCCGGAGGGGAACGTCCCAGGTTACGTATGTAACCCTGATTCCCCGAGGGAACGAGATGCTGCGTCGCAGGGCCATACTTCTGGCATCCCTACTAGAGCTATGCTTCATTCCTGGAAGCTGGCGCCGGCTGCACATCACGTGCTTCTAAGCATCCTGGTCATGACGTCACCCGCACCTGACGTCTAGCCGTCAATTTTGACTGATTACACATATGATTCAGAGCTGGACATCGCTGATGGCTTTCCCCGTAGCGACTCGACGCAGTGTCTCGTTCCCTCGGGGAACCAGGGTTACATACGTAACCTGGGAAGTTTTTCAGCAAGATTGATTTGTTTTGAGTGGATAGATTCATTTTGATCTGAATATAGGAAGTTTGGGGAATTGAGTTAGAAGTTATGGATTCGTGTGTTTACTGTTTTGAGAATACGAGGCATAGATTCAATAAATGTGTTTAAGCAATCGAGAAAAACTGAAAGTATATTTTTAATACATTCAATAGTATGAATTTTCCACCAGACGAACCCGTTACACTTCAAAGGGATAATCTATATGGAAATGTCATTAAAATCATAAAAATCTATGATTGCAAATACAGAATCAATCGTTCCGACAGTAATTGTGTAAGAAAGTATTTTTTTCTGTGGATCAAATGGAAAGCATCACTTCCAGACAGCTGTTCAGTTTGATTGATGGATCATATATTACACCTAAAACATGATGATCATATTAAAACACTGACTCATTCTCTTCAGAAATACAACATTTATATTAATAGTAATGATATTGTGTGATTAGTGTTTGTGTCAATCAGTGTTGTGTGTGATTGTGTTGTAGAACAGCTGCAGTATCTCTCAGCTGTATCAGTGCAGTCACTGTGACTCTGACTGAAGGAGGTTTTTGTACGACTTTTTATCACTGTGTGAACACATATTTACTGTTGATCACATGCAAACTCTGACAGTAATAATCTCCTGTATCTTCAGTCTGGACTCCACTGATGGTCAGAGTGAAATCACTGTTTGATCCATTGCCACTGAATCTAGATGGAGTTCCTGACTGGAGTCTGTTTATATAATATATCAGGAGTTTAGGAGCTTCTCCGGGTTTCTGTAAGTACCAGGCTAAACAATCACCACCATTCACTCTACTGCTGGTTTTACAGTTTATTATGACTTCTTGTCCTTGAGCTGCTGGTATTAATGATGGACTCTGAGTTACAGTGATCTGTCCTCTACACTCTGAAAGAAAGAAGCAAATGATAATAATTACAAATGATGTATATTTTACATCCTAAAATAATTTTCTTTATGAATGTTTTACTACAAACCTTGAGCAAACAGTGTGAGAGTCCAGATGAGGATGATGATGTTTTTCATTGTTGTTGTTTTGTCTTGTGTGATGATGAAGATTGTGTTCTGCTCTCAGTCATGAAGTGTTAAACACACAGCACTATAAACACTCAGAGCACTGAAGCGTGTGCTGACAATGCAAACAAGTGGGCAGGTTTACAACAGCTTGAGCTGCTAACAAACTAATAAACTCTCTTTATGTATAATGTTTTATTTTCAGAGTAGTGTTTTTAAACAATTTACTGATAATAATATATTGATTAATTATCAAATGTTTAGTTTTGTTTGTTGTTTGGCTGGATTATGTGACACTAGTCTTTATATTAACATCTGTCAGTGTGGATGCAACATTTTCAGTTTCAAGTGCTGCTGAAGAAATAATGTATTCATCTATTCTAGTCATCCATGATTCATGCATTTATTCATTGAAAGTATCTACCTTTACATACCAACTTTATGCATCAATTTATTTTTAACTGGTCACAGAAATGACTGGATTTTTCATATCATGAGTGTGGATAATTTTTTTTTCAGTCTGAAACTGTGTTGATTTAACACTGGGGATTTTACTGGGTACATCAAAATGCCAACAAATACATACTACCAGAACTGTCCAGGCTAATCTCTTAAAATGCATCATAATGGAATTATTGATAATCAATCTTACCTTTATGAACACATTTTTTTAATCGTATAACTTTTTAAAGCCTTTAATATTTCTCAACTCTACAGCTATGCAGTAAAATTCACTTTAAAGGTTAGCTTTTTATTCATGAAGATGATATGAAGTAATGTGCCAAAATGTGTCTCTTGGCGGAAAAATAAAGACTTTTTAAGATGAAAATGACATGAAATTACCATTTTAACCGGAGATGGCAAGGATGTTTTTTTTCACGTCTTGCTTTTGGATTTATTATAAAATGAATATAACAAACAAAGTATAAATTCTAGCAAGCTGTACAAAGTAATCACTGAAGAATATACTTAAGAAAAGCTAGTAAATAAAACTGATTTTGGCAAATTTGTTGGTTTTACTCGATTAGGCTGTGTTATATGAACTTTTAGTTGGATGCGGTGGTTAAACTGAACATCTTAAGTAAACCGAACTTAAGAACATCTAGTGTATTGGACAAAGCTGTGGTTGGCACACAAACAAAATTAATATAGTTTTATAGTGAATACGATCAGAAATTATTGTCAGTAGCCTAATTATATATAGTAATATATAGCTAATAACAACCATTTTTTATGGAATAGTGGTTTATGTTTTGTATATATGTATATTACAAATAGTTTTCTTAATCTTTCCCCCATTCGCGCTGAAAAAAAATTAACAACCAGTAAGATTTAAGCTTATTGGCAGGTCTACTAGCTGCTGCTGCTTCCCAATACATCATACAGAGCTTGGTATTTTCAATGGGCTTTAGTAATTAAGTTACAAAATAGGACGAAACAATTAATATATGTTCTAGTACTCTTGCATTTTCTTCAACTCTGCCTTTAACCGCCAGAAAACTAAAATAAGTCACTTGACGGAGTCTCTGCGCATCTTAATGAATACACCACTTACAGAGATGGCAGTCACTATCAAGAAAATGACTTTCTTAAAACAGAGACCTTCAGCATTGTCCTTGGTCTTCATGTTAATTAATTTGAGATCGCCAATCCCCTTGGCATTTCAAGAGAAAAACACAAAATGTTTAGTCTCTACTGGGTTCTAGCCAATCTTCCCTCAAAAGACCGTTCATCACTTCAGTCAATTCAGCTAGCAATTTTATGCAGAGCTAGTACAGTAAAACAGTATGGTTACACTGACGTCTTGCGCCCATCTGTTCAAGACCTTGAAACTCCTGAACAGCATGGTGTATACATTGAACAGTTAGGAGACTGTGTGAAAGGAACTGTACTTTGTGTGTCATCTGATAACCTAGGTGCTCATTCTTTGGCAGGGTTACAGGAGAGTTTCACTGTTGAGCATCCATGTCGGTTCTGCTTTGCCAAAAGGCGTGGAATCAAGGAGAAGGAGGTCCAGTCAGGAGCATTTGAACTGAGAACCAAACAGCAACATGACTGCTAGGCAAGTAGTAGAAGTGTTAAATGATGTGAGTTTGGTAAAGCAGTATGGTTTGAAAGGGGGCTGAGTTTTAAGTGAAAGGTTGGAACATTTTCACACAGTTGGTAGTTTTCCACCTGACATAATGCACGACTTTATGGAGGGTGTCATCCTGAAATGTCCTTGTGCATTAATTATTTGGTCTTGAGGAAGTTGATCTCTCTTGAATCCCTGAATCAAGCTATCAAGCAGTTTCCTTACAAATTCTCAGACAAAGTTGATCAGACTCAGATCATCCTGATTAGTTCATTTATTTCAGTAATTCAACTAAAATTGTGAAACTCGTGTATTAAATAAATTCAATGCACACAGACTGAAGTAGTTTGAGTCTTTGGTTATTTTAATTGTGATGATTTTGGCTCACATTTAACAAAAACCCACCAATTCACTATCTCAACAAATTAGAATATGGTGACGTGCCAATCAGCTAATTAACTCAAAACACCTGGAAAGGTTTCCTGAGCCTTCAAACTGGTCTCTCGGTTTGGTTCACTAGGCTACATTAGTTCACAGGCTAATTTATTGAGATGCACTTGTATGGACATGGGTGTTTCTTCTTACATGGCAATTTAAAGGCATAGTTCACCGAAAAAAAAAAAAAACAATCTGTCATTAATTACTTCCCTTCATGTCGTTCCAAACCCGTAAGAACTTTGTTCATCTTAGGAACACAAATTAAGATATTTTTTATGAAATCCGAGAGCTCTCTGACCCTCCATAGACAGCAAGGGTCCTACCACGATCAAGGCACAAAAGCGGAGTAAGAACATTATTAAAATGATTCATGTGACATTAGTTGTTCAACCGCAATGTTATGAAGCTACGATAACTATCCCTTTAAGCAATGAAAAGATACACACTGCATCAGTTATGTAATAATCATAGCAATGATTCAAACACTTTGGTATTTGCTTATTTAAATCCATACAGCAAGTTTTCTTTTTTCTTTTTTATTTGGCCAGGCAATGTATATTTAATTTCTGTAGTGAAGACTAGACGGTGTTATTTTATATTTTATTCAGTTTCTGTACCTGAATACTATTGTTAGAACTATCCTAAAAACCTAAACCACTGTTTATTTAATTTATGTCTTTGTCGTTGTGTATTTATTTGGTGCTACTTGTAATTTGTTCATTAGTTCTTATTTATTACTGACTGTTGGTTGGTTTTAGAAAAGATGTTAATTTATATATATATATATATATATCTACTAAACTTGTTTACAGAGTGTTCACTGTGTTTTCCAATTTTGTATTTCACCACTGTGTGAAAAAAAGTAAAATGTTTTTTTTTTTTTAAGGGGCATTGATTGTTTTATGTAATTGCTGTATGTGCAAAATTGCAGTATGCGTGTTGTTGATTTGAAGGCATGACTTGAGTAACATTGTTTTATGGAACAAATAAATATTCCAGTGTTGTGCCAAAAATCTGTCTGTCTTTGTTTTAGTAACTTACAGTTTTGAGTACAACTTACTTGAGAGATTTAAGATAATCAGTTTCCACACATTTTTCTAGTAATGTGAACAAGCAAACTTGTTAAGATAACTGGTTTGTTTGTACTAAACTTATCTTAAATTTGTGAGTTGGCTCAACTTGTCAGATTGAGTTACGAATACTCAAGTTTTCTAGCTACCACTACAAATACACAAGTTATATATGTTAAGTTGTATCAACTCAAAATGTATGAACTAATTTGCTTGAGAATTTTGAGGTAATCAGCTTCACCACACAACAAATTAAACTTTTTGCCAGGATATAAACCATGGGACAGTTTGAGATGTCGAATCAAGTATGCTCTTGAATGATGAAGTGTCCGGCAAACGTAACACCTATACATCATTCAGCAACTTGGCTCGCAAATCCTTAACTTTTGGGGTTGCTTTGGTGGTTCCCACATCAATACCAAAGACAGCGGTCTGGATGAAGTTATACATGCTGAGAAGTGCTTCATCATAATTTAAACTAAAAACGAAGTGGACCTTGAAAAGCTCATCAAACGCTGCAAGTGATGTGGTTTCCTGGCACAAGATTAGTTTTTTATCCATGACGATGTAATAGCTGCTGATAGCTCGTCTGCTGGTTCCTGATGCAAGAATATACGGTTGCCGACGTTCATCTGCATCCAAGTGCTCTTCAAGACTCCGGCATGACTGAAAGAAATGTATGGAAAAAGAATTGCAATCACATTAAAATGTCAATTTCTACAAATTCCCATGATCGATCGTCAAATAAAATTAACGATCAATTACTTGATTAATCATTAACTATAATAATGCTAGATGTGTCACATTAGTGGTACATCGTCACCGGCATAACAGGATGTGCATATGACACTAAAAACGCAAATATTCTCACCCAAAGAAAATGTTTTTACTGTAAATAAAAGGCTAGGATTATAAAAAAATAATCAGTGAAGGATAGCTTAAAAGAACCAATTAAATTATTAAATGTAATGGCTACAACACATCAATAGCGCACTGGCAAATGGTGCATGTGTGCATCCATGTAAGCAAATAGTTGAAGGTTCAAATTGCTGTTTCAAAGGGCTTTACACTATAAAAACAAACGATTTTTAAACACATATACTCAACTGCACTCTTTGCCAGATCTGCATCAAGGTGTTTCAACTAGGAAATTATGCCAAAAATTCAGCTTTGAAATCACAGGACTAAATTACATTTTAAAATATATTAAAATAGAAAGAAATTATTTTAAATACTAAAAATAATTAAAAATAGTCGTTTTTTGCTGGACTTTGCATCAAATAAATTCAGGCTTGGCGAGTAGAAGAGACTCATTTAACCCTCTACCGCATGGTGTTGCCATATGGCAACATACATTTTGTGTTAATTTCCTTGCCACTGTTTCTTTAAGAGAACATTCTCATTTTTTCTTGTTGGAAAGAGAAGACCTTAGTTTAGCCAATGATATGCTTTGGTTAAGTCACATGACATGCAGTTTTTTTTTCTGTGGTATGATTTCTGATAGACTGCCATCTCTGGTCAGTAGTTGCTGAAAACAAACTAAAACGTCAGTAACAAACAAGGACCAGCCCGTTTCACATGCACACCAAAATCATAAAGGTCACCTCAGATAAGTATAATTACATATTCACTACTCAAAAAAGTTATGCTCCACACGGAATTTCTTTTAAAGATATTTATTTACATGCCGTTTTGTGGTTATTTTAAGATTATTTGTATTACCTTTACCCCCGGTTTCACAGACAAGGCTTAAGCTAGTCCCAGACTAAAATGCATGTTTGAGCTGTCTCAACTGAAAATATCTTGCTCTGACATTATCTTAAAATATGTCAGTGTCATTGTTCTGTGTCAAGATGCACACCTTAATGTTTTCTTCTAAGGCATTTTTGCAAAAGTTGCTTTAATATCTTAAATTTAACTAAGGCCAAGTCCTGGCTTAAGCTAAACCCCGTTTGTGAAACTGGGCCTTTATGTCCAAAACTGTTATTTTTCACCAAAAAAACAAAAAAATAATTGAAAGGTGAGGAGTTTGCATCTATGCTGGAGATCTACCTTCCTGCAGAGTTCAGCTCCAACCCTGATCAAACAGAACCGAACCAACTAATTAGGATCTGAAGGAGCACTTGATAATTACAGACAGGTGTGTTTGATCAGGGTTGGAACTGAACTCTGCAGGAAGGTAGATCTCCAGGACCAGGGTTGGGCACCGCTGGTTTAAATGGATAGATTCACCCAAAAATGAAAAACAGTTTGGAATAATTAGAGGGCGAGTAAATTGCATACATTTTGGGTGAACTACCCCTTTAATTAAGTCCTTATATTGTCCTCCATACATCAACAACTAGAATGGGAATGATCATAGATGTAACTTTTACTTAAGCTGTTAACTCTTTCTACATAAATAAACCTCTCCTTCCTCACATCTCTGGCTGAAGCACCCTGTAACACCTCGTTCTCCATACACGCTCTTTTAGACAAGGTATGCTCATCACTCTAACTATCCTCTCTACTCAACATGGACAATGTGTCTATGTGGCTTGATGGAGTTTTGGCAGACAATTCTATTGAAAGAGAAAAAGGAAAGATCCTCATAAATACTGACAAACAAAAGCACCACACTGCATTCTTTCTGTGCAGATTAGCTATATGAATGGGTGATTCAAAATCTTAACATCTGGCAACCTCTAACATGAAATTGTGTTTGTTTGTTTTCTTTTACCATTCCAGCATCTATGCCTATATTCATGGTGAGAACCATTTAATCCATACACAAGTCTGTCCCAATGATAATGACAATGAAAAAAAAAAGAAAGAAAGAAAAAAATAACAGTGGGTCAATATTGCAGACAATTTTGCTTAAGAGAATCTGAAATCATGATCAGTAATGAAATACAATTGATCATGTAGCCCTTGTCCTATGAGATACGATGAGAAAACTTATGTCAGCATCATTTGTTTTGTCAATTAAAATAAACTTTTAAGACTTTTATGCTGAAACACTTTAATAGAGACATTCAATAACATAAAACATTCCAAATAACTGTTTTTAATATTGGAGCTAATTCTTATTCTGCCACATGAATGTCCTTTATGATAGCCTACAACTTTGTCAATCTTATCTTATTCTTGCACAAGACATACCTTCATTAGAATCACCATGAATGACCAAGCACACATCCTTGGTCACCAACTCTGGAAACACATCAGCGTCAATCTCTATTCCTCCATCGTCCGTCACTGTCAGGGTCTTGTCTTGTTGTATGGATAACTTTTCTCTGGCTTATAAAAAAATAAATAGTAAAACATTTATAAAAATGTAGTTAACATATTTATAACCTTTTAATTTTTGAGGAAAAAAACCTACCTTCAGCGATGAACATCTCAAAGCATGCCTTCCCAATCTTAACATACTTCTTTTGGCTCAGGTATTGAACCTTGCAAATCATTCTTCCCCACTTTACAAATCAAACCTGTAAATCATACTCTGAAGATGATTAACAGTTTCAACAAAACAACAAGCAAATTTAAAAAGTATTTAACTTTAGATCAGGGATCTCCAACCCTGCTCCTGGAGAGCTAACGTTACCGTCCTGCAGATTATGCATAAACACGCTTATGTAAATTAAAATCCTTTATTAATTTACTCACCAGATATATTTCAGCAAATCTCTTAAGCGAGGGAAAATGGCGTCTGGAAGAATTGCACGAGCGAGAGGGCGCTAAAATACGAATTAAAGGAAACGTTGATTATTTTTATTTTTTACAGACTGGTGGCTGTAACAGCGCACAAAATAGCCTTTACTGAGACAGAAATACCGTGTACATGTACATGTTATGCTTTAGGCACCATGCGGGAGAAAAAAAACCTTCTTGTCCATGTACAAAGTAACGTTAACGTTAATGTTACATGTCCATGGGCATACAACTAATGTTACTAATGTCTGTGAAAGTGCAAAACGCGGCCATTAAAACACTCACGTACATTAAATTACTTAAAATAACATTAAATTCAAAGATAGAAGTATAGAATATAGAAGTATTACATAGACTACATACAGAAGTCAAGAAAGTACCGCTTAGTTCGACGAACTCCACAAACAACCACAATTGATCCACCCAAATTTAAAATTCTTCCCTCTGTCTGAAGTCATTTAACTAACAGTACATTCATAAATGTATTTTCATACAGAAAGTCTATAAAATACAAACACTGAGGTAGCTTGACTTAAGTTACCCCTCAGAATGAGCTACCCTCCACTGACTTTATGTTTGGATTTAGGTGGGGGAGGGTTTCATCGCCGTTGTCGTGTCACAGCAATGGACAGAAGCACTCAATGCTCCGTCAGTGTGTATGTCTATGAGAGGAACAATGTGAAGCTGACTGATTTACCGACGAATAAACATAGAAACGTTACAGTCAAAGAGGCGAAACTCAATAGAACGCTCCATTGCAACAGTAGCGCCCATGACATGACTGTTGCTGCCGAAATTTTGGACTGACAACTCCGTAAATTACAATAATGGGAGCCAGTCGCGCTTGACCAACTTACAATAACACATTTATTGCAGGGACCACTATGTTGAGGCATTTTACATGAAACCACCTCTGGCACAATTCACACTGAATCTGAGAACAAAAACGACACATGTTGTTAGATTTGTTATTTTTTAATTCACTTCCTATTTTGTCACTAGTGAAATCATGACATATTGATTACCCAAATCTCGTCCTTGTTTGGTTTACGTATTTGCCCACAGACGGAACAATATTCTTCCCTTGAGACTGCAATTATTAACATGAAGATAGGGATATGCTTTTAATAAACGGTCTGTCAAAGCAATACACAAAGGACATAAAAAGCTAAAATACCTGATGCTAGTCAAATGTATTTTGCCATATTTCTCCTGCAGTTCCACATCCAATCCTTGCTGGGATCTATGTGAATGCTTTCCGTAATTTTTGGAAAGTTTTCCACAACCTGCCTGGCCATCTACACAAAAAAACATCAGATATTAATATTAGAAACAAATTCTGATGTGGAAAAAGCTGAAAACAAAGCTTAAGTATGCAACTATTTGTATTACCTGCATCACAAACACACCAAAGCTGTAACCATCATCCTGAAATCTATGGTCTATTGTGCCAGGCTGGCATTTAGTGTCTACCCAGTTTTCTATTGAATCCCGATTTCTCCTCATTTTGAAGAATTCCCTGTTGTTGCACAAAAACAATGCACTGTGATTTGGGTGTTATTCTGCAAAGTCCCAAATACACCAACAACAGAGTGTTTTGACAGAGCAAAAACGTTACAGGTTGTTTTAAAAGAAAGCCAATGTACCCACATTTTTTACAGGCCTGTGCGGCTGCCTCCTTTTCATTATTTCAGGCATGACTGAAAGAAATGTATGGAAAAAGAATTGCAATCACATTAAGAATGTCAATTTCTACAAATTCCCATGATCGATCGTCAAATAAAATTAACGATCAATTACTTGATTAATCATTAACTATAATAATGCTAGATGTGTCACATTAGTGGTACATCGTCACCGGCATAACAGGATGTGCATATGACACTAAAAACGCAAATATTCTCACCCAAAGAAAATGTTTTTACTGTAAATAAAAGGCTAGGATTATAAAAAAATAATCAGTGAAGGATAGCTTAAAAGAACCATTTAATTATTAAATGTAATGGCTACAACACATCAATAGCGCACTGGCAAATGGTGCATGTGTGCATCCATGTAAGCAAATAGTTGAAGGTTCAAATTGCTGTTTCAAAGGGCTTTACACTATAAAAAAACAAACATACTTTTTAAACACATATACTCAACTGCACTCTTTGCCAGATCTGCATCAAGGTGTTTCAACTAGGAAATTATGCCAAAAATTCAGCTTTGAAATCACAGGACTAAATTACATTTTAAAATATATTAAAATAGAAAGAAATTATTTTAAATACTAAAAATAATTAAAAATAGTAGTTTTTTGCTGGACTTTGCATCAAATAAATTCAGGCTTGACGAGTAGAAGAGACTCATTTAACCCTCTACCGCATGGTGTTGCCATATGGCAACATACATTTTGTGTTAATTTCCTTGCCACTGTTTCTTTAAGAGAACATTCTCATTTTTTCTTGTTGGAAAGAGAAGACCTTAGTTTAGCCAATGATATGCTTTGGTTAAGTCACATGACATGCAGTTTTTTTTTCTGTGGTATGATTTCTGATAGACTGCCATCTCTGGTCAGTAGTTGCTGAAAACAAACTAAAACGTCAGTAACAAACAAGGACCAGCCCGTTTCACATGCACACCAAAATCATAAAGGTCACCTCAGATAAGTATAATTACATATTCACTACTCAAAAAAGTTATGCTCCACACGGAATTTCTTTTAAAGATATTTATTTACATGCCGTTTTGTGGTTATTTTAAGATTATTTGTATTACCTTTACCCCGGTTTCACAGACAAGGCTTAAGCTAGTCCCAGACTAAAATGCATGTTTGAGCTGTCTCAACTGAAATATCTTGCTCT